>CM066729.1:131487510-131622510 GCA_033961575.1 Aselliscus stoliczkanus | reverse complement strand
CCTGGCTTATATCAGTTATGTTCACAAGCTCACACTTATTATGATAATTTTTCCATGTTTACTTTTCCTGTTGGTACCTTTCATCAGCTTCTATACCTTTAGAAGCATCAACCCAATGCTTTAATTTTCTCTTCCTGAAAGAAAAGTGATTCCTTTAGTAGCATCTTAAACTATGTGTCAAATAGGCCTCCCTGGCTAGCCTCAGAAACTTATCATCAGTGATAATGCTATTTCTAAAGGGAATGGAACACTGAATCCCCCGGCACAACTTTGTAATGTAATGCATTCCAAAAGGGAGCTTGCAAGTTGGGGATGGCAGTAGATCGGAGTGCCTTCTGCATGCTGGAACCTTGCTCCAATGCAGATGTCCTGTCCTATAGGGTGTTTCATATATCTACTGTGTTTATCAAGTACTCTACACAAATGGACTTGCCTAAGGAAGACCTCAAAGACAGAGCATGTTACACAAGAATCAGGGGAATAATAAAATCAGCCTGGACCATGAGACCTTTGTCATTTGCTGACCCCGAGACACACATTTTCTTTCCTTGACATCTCTATGGGTCTCTCTGGCTACCTGTGTTCCCAACTCCATAGTCAAACACAGAACCTCCTATACCATCTTTGGGATAGTGTAGTCTGTGCAAAGATATGGGCTGGTCAGCAAGAGACTGAGGTCTGTTCTAGCCAAGAGCTAGCTTTGGGGCCTTGGGCCAGTGTCCTGATCTATAAAAGGAAGAGATGAAATGTTCCTGGGTTTCCAGACCTTTCCTTTGCCTACCTCATAGGTAAGGGGAACCTGGATCCTTCCCCACTCTTCAGCCCCAGCCCTTCTACTTGATCTGCTAATTATATTAGAATCCTGAAAAGGATTCATTTGGGGAACAAAAGTGCTGCTACTCAGAAATTTTTGAAAACCACCTCCATATTCTTCTCTGTCTAGTCAGGACTTTTCATTCTTTGGGTCCCAATATGCATCATGGCACTTTCTAACATGTACATTTTATGAGGCCAGTTTATGGGATTTTATTCTAATCAATGAGTTGTTCTCCTCTTTTCTCAGGCACCCCTGAGGATCAGAACTTAGGATGAAGCCAGGGAACTTGCTGAAGAGCTAAGGGAAGATTGGGGATGAGCAAGGAGAGGGCTTGGGAGGGGGATGGGCATAGAGGATCTTGTCAATCATACCTGTGTCGTCTTATTCCGATCAGTCCTAATTACAGCTCTGGGCAAGCTGACAAACTATTGAGTCACAATTTGCATAGCATCTAAGAGTAACGATGCTTTACATTTGTTCAGTCTTTTAAACTCTTCAAAACACTTTCGTTGCCATTGTTATACTGGGTATTCTAAATAACCCTAAAAGGTGGGACTGGCAATAGTTATCATCCTGCTTCTAGAGCTAAGGGCATGAAAGACCTGAGGGGGAGAACAATGTGCCCAAAGTTACACAGATAGTAAGTGCCCAAACCAGGACCCAGCCTTTTCACTCTTGTTTCAATGCTATTTCGATTTCTCTGCTCTAGAGTGGATGGCCCCTATGTCAGCACTGCCGTAGCATAGGGGCTGGTGAGGAGAAGGAATTCACATTGGCCTGTTCCCTCCTCCTTCGGGTATTCTTCCCTTTCTCTCCCCATCAAAGACAAATGTCTCCTGTTCTTGGGGTGGCTTTAGGCAGGCTCTCCATCTGCTTCTCCCCCTCCCTTGCCTCCCAGCAGGACAGCAGGGCCATGATGGGGCCTTCTCTTAGTGGCAGTGGTAAGCGTTTATGTAGTGCTTGCCGATGGATGGACTAATGGACTCAGTTGGGTTATTTCAATGAAAGTTTCCCACAATCTGATACTGAAGTGGAAGCCCTGAGTGAAGCTTTTATCACTCTTTCACTCGGCTCGTCAAGGACTTCCTTTTCCTCTCTGGAAATTGTATTTCATACAGTGTATTTCTAATCCAAGCGTTACATCAATCAGCAGTCCAGGGTAGGTTTGTGGTTCTCCTGGAGCGTTTTACAAGCAGGGATGAGGTTTCTTGTTCGGGTCTGCTTGGCCCTCCTGGACTCTTGGAAAAACACTCAAACTTCAATTTCCTTCCATCTATTATGATCCGTTCTTTTAGTTGCTATTAGAATTATTGTTTTTTTCCAGGGCATTATCTTAATAAAGGCATTCCTTTCTGGGCTGTGCTTGACCTGTGGGTGAGATTGGGAATCTGTTTCTTCTCATGGTTATTGTAAAGTTAGGGCTCTCAAACAGCTGAGAAAAGTGGGAGCCTTTGAAACATGATCTCCTTGGCCAACAACTTCTCTGGATGTAGAGTCAGCCTGTGCATTTTAGTCTAGAGTGGTGTGGTTTTAAGAGGAACGCTTTCCCCCTCTCAAATGGTTAGATTTTTATGTTTTAGATGTCAAAAAAAGAAACAAGACATAAGAAACTACTAACACAGGCAGAAATATGGCATGACAAAGAAGGGGAAGTGAGATCTGGAAGGTGGGCATATCTCCTAGGTTGTTTTCTGAATGTGTGACAAACATGTGACTTTGATGTGCTGGATCACAGAAGCCAGGCCTGAAGATCACTGTGACGAATGTGATATGAGTGACCAAAAGTCTGCCTAAGAGTTAGGATCTGAGATCACGAGCTGGTCTCAGTGAAAAGCAGGAGTCTTTAGAGTCTGGATTTTAGAGGTTTTTATTTTTTTTTTTTTAATAAATTTTTTTAAAGGATGAGAAAAACTCCCATTACTCAAATAAAACTGTTTAGCTGACACTTTTCTTATATTGGGGCCAGAGGAAGGAATTTGCTGCCCAATGTTACCCTAGTCATATAAGAACTGAGATTAAAATTTGGGTAACTATTTTCTCCTTCTCGTTTTTAAAATTCATCTAAAGCTTTTTTTGAAAAAACCCTCTTCCAGCAAGTGTGACAGGGGATCGCAGCTGTCTGAAGGTTTTTTTTTCCCCTGTTATCTTTCCTTTCTTTAAGAAAAGAGTCGTTTCCGAGGCAGCCGTGACAGCTCTGTCATTTCACTCACACCTCTAAATTTCTCTTTCTGTTGTCAGTCAGCAGACAGCAGTCTCAGAATTCTGATGGGCCCGAGTGATGTCCAAATACAGAGAGATTGGAGAGAGGCCTGGAGCAGTACGTCACAGTCATCGTCTGCCTTTATTCTTGGAGGAATTGTCAGGAGTTTAAAAAGTTGCCCTGAGCCAGGATCCCCAAATCACCGCTGCTCTCTGCAGCATGCATGGGGCAGGGCTGGGGCTTCCTTGAGCATATTTTCCAGAAATTCTACTTGAGAGGTTTCATTGAGTTCCTCTGGCCTATGTGTTACCCTGGGGACTTTTTTTTTTTTTTAAGACTTTGGTTTTTTTTTTCAGAGCAATTGAAGGTTCAGACCAAAATTGAAAGGAAGCTATAGAGATTTCCTATATACTCCCTTCTCCCACACATGCACAGCCTTCCCCGTTTTCAATAGTTCCCACCAGTGGGGAACATTTGTTACAATTGATGAACCTGCATAGACACTTCATCATCGCCCAAAGTCCATTCTTGATATTAGGGTCACTCTTGGTGTTGGACATTCTTTGGCTTTGGACAAATGTGTAATGACATGTACTCATCGTTATTGTATGATACAGCGTATTTTCATTGCCCTAAAATTCCTTTGTGCTCCACTGTTCATCCTTCCACTGTGGGGAAATTAATACCACATTGGGAGTAAGTCCTTTTACTATGAAACCTCTCCAACAACAACAGCAGCAGCTCTCAACATTTATTTGTACTTACTTATGTTCTAGGCAGTGTTAGAGCCACTATTCCGTTCATTTTCCAGCAGCCCTGTGGTAGATACTATTTTTCATCCCATTTTAATGATGAGGCAACTGAGACTCAGCTTCATTAAATAGCTTCAGTAACTTACTTCAGGCCCTGCAGCAAATGAGTGACAGAGCTGGGATGTTCCTGTATGTGACACCCTTGCCCTAAGGCTTTAAGCCATATGCATTTCTTCTGTGCCACCATTGTCTTTTTTCCACGGTTCAAGGAAACTTGACAATCATAATGACCTGCAAGACAAATGAAGCCTGTGTTTATGTTCTCTGAAGCATGCAGACACCTGGCGTAAGCAGCTCCGTAATCTTAGCACTATGCATAGGAGGTGTCAGAGGTGCCCCAAGGGGTGGCACAGAGCAGCCACCTACATCCAGAAGGAAGGACTCTACTTGAAAGCCACCTGGATTTAGACCAAACTGCATAGCCCTGTGTGCTTGACTTAGGCTCCTGATGGAGCCTAATCTGCATATTTGTTCCCAACTGTCCTGCCAGGGCTTGGCATGTGCTTTGGGCAGTCCCGATGATTGCCTTGTAGATATTGACAGATCTTTGAACAACAGTTTTCATTTTTAAAGGGGTCAATTTTGAATCTTCTTTTATCCCTGATATGTCATTTCCCCCAGGTTTCTTCTGTCTTCTGTTAATTTCCCTTGAAAACCCAGCATCTTCCTCACCCACGAGTGTGTACTGTGTGCCACCGGGGAAACTGTTCTTCCCTGGGGCTGCTGTGAGGGAAGGCTGAGGGCACCCCTTGCCAAGCATGCCCCTACCCATAACACACTGATATTCAGGCCCAAAGCTTTCAAGAGATGAACTATCCAGCAAATAGACTGCTTGAGTCCAGATCCCATCTGTACCTCTGAGTTAATGTGTGCCTGTGAGAAAGTTGCATGATTTGTCTATGCCTTTGTTTCTTTGTCTGTAAAATGGGGGTGACAGCAGTGCCTAGCACATAGGGATGTTGTGTTGGATCATCATAATTATTGTTAACACTGTTGTAGCCTTGACTAAGGGCCAGGTATGTTCTAAGAGCTTCACACTAACTTATTAGCCGCACGACATCTCAGTGAAATTAGTACTGCTTTTTCCCATTTTGCAGATGAGGAAACTGAGTGGTAGAAAGCTTAAGTCATTAGGTCAACCAGGCAGTAGACAATGGCACAGAGATTCAAAATGAAGTATTCCAGGCTCCTGCCAGCATCCTATACCTTCCTGTGATCTTATACATGTAAAGTGCTTAGTGTCATGCTTGGCACATACTGAGCATTCAGTAGATATTGACTGCCATAAATAATAATAGTTACATTATTATTATTATTACTATTATTATTATTATTATTATTATTATTATTATTAATGCTAGGCACCATGTAATAAAGACGAGCAACCCCAAGAGAGTTCAGTTGTGTATTTTACACACTGGAGAGGAAGGGAGACACTTCAATGGGCAGTGTCCATCAGGTATGTCCAAACTGTGATAGAAGATCTGCAGGATGCTATGGAAGGAACAATCATTTCTTCAAATAAAAATCACTGACAACTTTTATGTCATGGCAGGCATTGTGCTAAGTCCTGTAGGAGTGTAATTTCACTTCATTCTGCATGACAGGTACCATTATTATTTCATTTGATAGACACTGAGGACTAGAGAAAGTAAGGAAACTAGCCAGGGTCACACAGCCAGTGGGTGTTCAAGCTGAGATTTGGGTCCAGGGCTGCTTGACTAGAGTCCCTGGGCTCTAAGCCACTGCCCCATATGTCTGTGTGTCTCTGCATTGACAGTTGTTTCCAAGGACTTTTGGATCCTTGCCTGAAAGATGGAAGAGAGGATGACCAAATAGGAATGAGGTCGTTACCTCCCTCCCCCTTTCCCTTCATCACCAGGCCTCTAGGACATGTTTCAGTAAATTGGTGCTGAATTGGATGGAAGCCATTACTTCTGTCTGGTGGTCTGCCTTGCGTCTCTGGAGTGGACATTTTGGACTTTCCTCCTCCACCCGTGCATCCCTGTGACCCTCTCCTCATGGAGGGTCAATGACTGCGTCCTTCACGACTAGATAAGGTGCCCAGTTTGCTGTGGATCTCTATGAAAATGACCGTGCTCTTTCCTTTCTCTGCACCTTGGACTCTAAACCATGTCCTTATACACTTCTGTCACATTTTCTATCGGTTCTGTTTCGTGCGTATTAGGCTGCTCTGATCAACTATCTTTAAAGCTCTTTTAGAACTAGTAGCCATGACTGCTCAGTATTCATCAATATCTGTCACAGGCTGATGAAAAAAACCCCAGGCCTCGACAAAGTAGGAGTGTTTCTTGATTTCTCTCCTTCCTTTACCCCACACCCAGCCCATCACAAAGTCCTATCAGCTCTACTGAAAAATTTCCTGAGTCTCCTCCAGTACCACCCCGGGCCAAACCACCATCACATCGTGTAGGAACAGCCACAGTAGCTCTCTCTCGGCTCTTTTCCTTCCCTCTTGCCTCCCTGCCATCTACTTGCCACAGCTAAAGCAAGCTTTTAAATTGTCAATCAGATCATGTCACTCTCTTGCTAAATCCCTTCAGTGGTTACCTGTTGCACTTAGTATAAAATCCACAGTCTGCCTGTGTCCTGCCAGGTTCACTGTGATCTGGCCCTGCTGATCTCCCCACCTCATCTTGGGGACCTCTGTCCTTTCTGGACACTCTAGCCCTGCTCAGCCTTGGGATGGCACTCAAAGAGAACAAACATTTGTTTTTCCTTTTGTCTTAGAATCTCTGACAAGCTGTTCCTTTTGTGTAGAGTGGTTATGGTTTAGTCGGTTCCTTCTTATTATCCAGGTCTCAGCTTCAATGTCACCTCTTCAGATAGACTTTTTTGATAAGTGTAATTGAAATAGTCCCACCCCTAATAGACAATCACTCTATTTCATCGCTCTGTCTTGTTTTCTTCAGAGCACCTATTACTGTCTTAAAAAGTGTGTTTATTCATTCATCTGCATGTATTGTCTGTCTACCCATAGTAGAATATAAGCTCCTTGAGAGAAGGTCTCATTTATCTGTTTGATCCTGTATCCTATGTCTCTCACAGAGTAGCTAGCCCATAATGCTAGATAATAAAAAAATAAGCAGCTAATATTTATTGGACGATAATCATTTGCCAGGTATCGTTCTAAGCACTCACATGTATTCACCTGTTCAGCTTTCACAATGACCCTAGGACATGGATATTATTGTTTTCCTATTTTACAGCTGAGGAAACTGAGGCACAGAGGGTTTCCATAGTAGCCCAAAGTCATAGAGCTATCACATGGCAGAGCCTGGATCCAAGGGCTCCCCAGCACGTGTTTTTCATCACCCCATTACAGTGCCTCTTGGAAGATAATAAATACTTGTTGAGTGAATTAATGAATGCAAGATGCCCAGAGAGCTGTGTTGGGTGAGCACAAACATAGACTATTGGGGATGTGTTCTAGTGCTGCATTGTTATATGCACCCCAGAGCAGAGGGTGTCGCACTGCCTGGGTGGGTATTAAATGCCGCACAACCCAAAATGGGTTTTGCTTACCACCACAGCTGCTATTTATACATTCTACTTGATAGAGCCGTCTGGCTCGATGGTCCTTTTCTTTTTTCTTTTTTTTCTTTTTTCTTTTTTTAAGAGGAGTGAATTGTGGGAAATATTTTGTTTTCCCTAGGAGTCAGGCTATGTATTTACTTCAAGTTTTATTAAATGAGTTATAAATTTTCCCAGCAATTTACTCATAGCTCAAGAGGTTTAATTTGCATGTGTTGCCTTTTACAATATGCTTTTCGTAATGTTGCAGATGCTTCTTCCCCAGCTTCAGTAAACAACAGGCACTCAGCCAGGTTTTTGACTGAACATGTGCCAGGCCTTGGAAATACAAATTAACTCTGTGGTGGCTGTGGGGGGCCACACACACCGCTCTGTCCAGGGCATCTTGGGACCTGAATGGAATTCCTATGGGACAGGAGACAAAGATTTTCTGGACATTCTTTTTTTGGACATCTTTTTAAATATTTCTTTCACCTATAAAATAAGTCAATAAGCAGAAGTTTATGCTTAGCCATCAGACTTGTATTTGGTTCTATTTAAAATAGAGTGTTAATATGATGACATATATATTTCATTATATGAAAGGTCTGTTGAGGCCTCAGGATGGTCTCTAGAGAGGCTAAAGTCATTTCAACCTTCAGGGGAGTTAGCTGAAGGCTAACTGATTAAGGGAGTTAGCTGGTTAAGGGAGGGGGGTGCTAACTGGTTAAAAGAGTTAACTGGTTAAGCCACTAAGAAACCAGCTCCTCTGAGTCCAGTCTTCTGCCCCTTTGATTCTGGGAAGAGAGCATTAGGGTGGAGAACTCATCTTTTGGGGACATGATCTTGGGCAAGGTACTTACACCTCTGTGCCTCAGTTTCCTCATCTGTAGGCTTGTTGGGGGATAAATAAAAGACTGTATATGAGGTATTTGGAGCAGAGTGGTTTATAAATGCATACGTAAATGGCAGTGCTTGTTGTACCAGGACATCGTTCATTCAATACTTAGGGGACAGCTTCTCTGGGTGATTTTTTTTTTTTGGTTGTATCTTGGTTGGGGACAGGTGTGGTGCCAGAGTAAGTGATGGGACAGTATATTCTTTAGGCAGAGCTTTTTTTTTTTTTTTCTTTTTCTTTTTGAGGGCAGTTCACTGACCCTCATATGTGGGACCCGAACCAGGGCCGCTGGCTTCCCAAGCCAGCGCTTAACCGCCGCGCCACTTGGCCGGCGTCTTTAGAATGAAGTTCAGCTGCATGCAACCAACTGAAAGTCACAGTGGCTTCCCATTGTAGAGGTTTCTTTCTCTCTAAAAGAAACATGGAGGTAGGTAGTGCAGGGCGGGTGTGATAGTCCTGTGGTGTCATTAGGGTCTCTGGTTCTTTCCCTTTGGGGTCCTAACATTCTCAGCTCATTTTCTCATGATTCGGGATGACAGTGTTTGCTTCCGCCATGATGTACTCATTCCAAGAAGCAAGAAGGGAGGAGGAGCAAAGAGCAGGCTCATTCTCTTTTAAGGAAATGTTCAAGAATTCCCACATGACACATCCTTCGCATCTCAAAGGAAAATGGACTCTGTCATTTTGGCAGGCACGTGCCAGATAAAATCCAGGATCTGTGAAGAAGGAGGAGGTAGAGAATAGGTGTTGGTATAGGCAGCTAGCAGTGAGCTGCTAGTCTTCAGCCATGGTTTTTGTGGCTTAAAGTAAAAGGAATTCTGGTGCATAGGATAGTGTTTTGCTAAAGTTTGTTTCATTGATGATTTTTAGGTAGTACATGGACATTTTTTATTTAAATAATCTTGTAACTTTTTTTTTGACATGAGCAAAATTATAACTAGATTGTCAAACCCAGGATTTCACAGATTTCACATAGTAGTATAATGTTTTCCAAAAATTTTTAAGTGAGTCAATTCTTAAAAAAATTAAGTAAATGTAGGCATACAGATATGAGAGAGGCAGCATACGTGTAGTAGTTAAGCGTGGGCTTTGGGGTGAAACTACCTGAATTTGAATCTGCAGTCTGCCACTTACTGGCCAAATGACCTTGGCCTTTCCATGCTTTGCCATCTGTAAAATGACACCAATAATATTACCTACTTCATAGAGCTGTTGGATAATCCAATGAGTTAGATTTTTAAAGCTCTTAAAATAGTGCCAGACATGTGGTAAGTACTCCATGAACATCTGTCACTGTTATTGCTATTGTTTTTATTACTATTATTTTTAGTGGTATTATTAATAATTACAAAAGATTCCTCTTGGATAGAGCAGAAATTATGTGGATGGTACACACATGATTGAAATTAGAGAAACACTGGCTTAGAGGAGTGAGGTTAGCTGTTAGCCAGGACAAATCTTGGACAGAGTTATAAATAATAGTTTTATTAAGAGTTAAAACTAGTGCTTTATAGTTTAAAGTAGTTCCGTGTAGGGTAATAACATTGATTAGAGTTTATTGAGCATTTACTATATACCAGGTACCATGGGATTTGCTTTAAAGGTATTGCTTTTAATTCCCCCAAAACTATAAGCTAAGTGTTCTTTCTGTTCTACAGATAGAGAAACTTATTGGGTAAGTAAGTTTCCCAATGTTCCGTGTTAGCATGGCACCAACTTCAAAGCACCTGCTGATGCAAGTCTCTGCCTCATCTCCCTTTTGGTGTTCTCTCCTGCCTTTTGGTTGTTCAGGACCCTTCATTCCTCTCTTGCCTCCAGGACCCTCTCATTCCACCTTCTTCCCATTTCCTTTCCCATATTACTGACTTGTCCAGTATCTAGGTGCCTACAGGACGCAGCAGATGACAGCATCAGTTTAATGAACTAATCTATGAAAATCGGCATTAAGTCTATCTCTGGGTAATTCCTTTTAGAAGGAGCCTGGAGATTTCAGTCAGGAAACAGTTCAGCAACCTTCCAAGGCCTCTCCTGCAGCAGACTGAGGGTGGCCTGTCATCTCCTAGGTCATTCTGTGAGTTTTTAAAATTGCTGTATCATAGAGTCCTGATAAAAATGGAACCCTGAGATGGTTATCAAGGGACACCATGCACACTGGTGAGTGATCCATCAAGAGCAAAGGCTCCAGCATGCCCCGCCCCCTCCAGATCCCAGCCCAGAGCCTGGTTCATGATAAGCACTCAGTCAGTATTGTTGAGTCTACGAATCACTTACCAGAGGCCTCTCAGATGTGAAGGGAACAGAAGGCCCCTAAGGAATGGGGCAGTCAATTACAATGGCTAAAGTTTGGTTGAGCCTTCTGGACTTTTGTTGTTGTTGTTTGGGCGATAATGGTCTGTCACACAGGTCAGCTCGCTGTCATCCATGAACCCTCTGTGTTTCTGGCTAAGAGTGAACTATACATGAGCAGCGTGGTGCTGGCTGGGATCAGAGGACATCCATCTTCCTCTCTCTTCTCTATCTTTGGAGCTGGAGGTTCAATGTGTTACTCTTGTGATGTCATAAAGCAACTGATGTCTTAGTGTATCTTGCAAGAATTATTTCCTCTTTTGCTCTTCCTACAAATTGTACCTTATGATCCATTGAGTTTCGCTTTCCTATTTTTCCAACATTTCTCACTTCCTGCCCCTTTTTTTAATCCTCTCTCTCAGACCATTGGGGAAAGGAAGCAATGTTGCTTAGCAACCAGTAGGAAACTAGTCAATACTGTTTTTGATATTAACCCATTTGTAACAACTAAGCAACATAGTCCACATATTATATAACTCTCCCCTAGTATGTTTTAAGCTATGAGTTTACAAAAGTTGGCAGCCCAACTTACTGTTTTAATCACACACATCAAGGATATTTATGGGTGGTTATAAATGTTAGCAAGTTCCAAAGTTGCTAGTTATATAAATGCCTTGACTATGAAAGTGATTCACTTTTGGATTTGTCATTTGGAAATTTGCTATGATTACTTTACTTTTGCTTTTTGAACAAAATAGTTCCTGATCTCAGCAGGTCTTTTGTGTGGGTGCTGGTTTGCTGTTTAGTCTTTTAAGTTCATCTTGACAAAGAGAAGATATATTTTCTGGATTGTATCATTCATTCATCTAATATTTATTGAACTGTACTATGTGCCAGGAACCATGCAAGACACTGTGGAGTTTCGCTGTGCGCAGACATGGTTCTTGTATCAATCTTTTTGTCAGCAAAATCTTTTTCTCTTTTCAGCCTCATCTGTTGAAATAACATATAATGATGCCAGATTTTCAGATACTATAGTTACTTTTCTACTGAAATGGTTTCTTTGGCTTTGATTAGACCATATTATCCTTAGGTTCTTTAGCCCTATAGGAAATGAGTCATAGGAGGCAACAAAAAGATAAATATTGACCAGCTCCTCTCTCACATATATAGGGACACAGCTGGCACACACAGGTCAAGGTTTGAGCATGAATTTGCCTTACACAAAGTCACGATGTTGACGACGTTGGCTTTCAGAGTTTTCCTTCTTACATATACGCCCCTTTTTTTTTAGCTACAGATGACTTGTTAAATCTCCCCAAATCTTCACCACGCTTATGAAAGTCAACATCACCCCTGATTGATGGGGGATAGTGAGCTGATGTCGCCTTCTCCTTATGCTGTTATTGACTTTATGGAAGACTCTCTACAAACAGAATGTCTTTGGGGAAGAATCAGAATTCCTTGTGGCACTATCGATAGACAGAAGGATGAGTTTTGAGCAGATTATCTTCTCCCTTCACTTGTCAGTGGGTGATTCCCTTCTTACCTTGTATCTCCTGAAGTACTTGACAAGTGATATGGGTGATCATTCTAGGACACTACATGGCCCTGTAGGGTGATCCTGGGGGATTATTCATATCCTCTGGGTCCCCAAAGTCCTATAAACAAGACCATTGTTGAATTGTGAGGGTTGTGTGGATTCCCTCTATGATCTCGAATGACCAGTAATCCACGGTTCTTAGGTTTGGTCCCTGTAAAGTGGTGGTTTCAGTTAGTGGAGAGGGGTATCTACAAGTAGATTGTGTAAAGCAAGCTAAAGGTGATTCCAGCCCAAGTGACTTTAGGTGCTCACTTGTTATTCAGGAATGGTTACATAGCACTCATCAAGATGTGATTTTGAACTAGGTTTTGGTGGATGTAGCCAAAAGGAGGTAGGTATTGAAAGCCCGTGGTATATCCTCCTATGGAACTTGGGTTCTTACCTTACTTCATTTGGCACAGAAAATAAAGGAGAGTATACAGACATAGAACTAGTCATGGGCATAATTCTAGCAGCTTCTATTATTGAGAACCTGCTATATGACAGATTGTTCTAGATAGGCCCCTTGCATGTATTATTTTTCAATCTTTCCAGGAGCCTTGCAAGGAAGGTATTCATCTCCCTTATTTGCAGATGAGAAAACTGGGACTCCAAAAGGGTAGCTACCTTGCTCATTGTCATGCACCCCACAGGGACCAGGCAGGGATTTAAAGGCAGACAGGGCCTGACTCTGCATCCCATGCTGTCTCTGCTGGGTCACACTGCTGCCTTTGTCAGTTGGCTTTCTCCTGAAGGTAGGGAGAGCTTTTGGGGTCTGGTGAAAAATTCCTGATGTGGGGAATGTGGGAATCCATCCAATGATGCTTTCAGGACAGTTTTCATCATGCAAAAGCATTTACCTCACCCAGTCTGTACCAGTGATCAGCTGAAGCTGCAGCAGAAACAGCTGAGGGGACACAGGAACCAAATTTAAATTTCAGATTCATTAGCACAGAACCTTTTTCTTGGTCTCTCATTTACCGTCTTGCTATGTGTCTCTCCTCTCAGAACATGAAGTAATGATTCCAATTCACTTTTACATGGCTGGGTGTGGCTGGGCTCCTGTGAGTTAGTGGTGATTCTGATGACAATAATGATGCCACTGTCATGAGTGCCTCATACAGGCTAGTCACCAGGCTAAACATTGTACTAATATTATTTAACCGTCTTCTCCTGACAGCCATGTCAAGTAGGTGGTATAATGCCCATTTTTAGTTGAGAAGACAGACTCATAGAGGTTAATAAACTCGCCCCAAATCACACAGGTAGAGGAGTAGCAAAGCTGGGTTTGAACCCTGGCTTTTCCAAATTTCAAAGCCGTTCTTAACCATTTCACTCTGGTGATGAGGTAGGGCTCCTTGGTCTCCATCTTCTGGGGTCCTTCAAGGAGATAGAGTCTTTACCACATACTTAAGCAGGGATTTTTCCAGTGTTGCACTTCATGGGTGTAAATATGTATCTGTAGAGTTAAGGTATAAGTACCTTGAGGGCAGGGGCCATGCCCAAAACTTCTGATGCAATGTGTAAAGATTGCACAGTTGGGGTGTGCAGTATAAATTGGACAAGTTTATTGCTTTTTCCTCCTGGGCAGCCGTTCTCCCTGCTCCTATCGACAGAGAAGTCATATCCTAAGGAACTGAAGAGAGAGGGCTCTCAGCAGCTAGGCTCTCTTCTGTCAGGTAACTTTACTAGTTGGATATGGTTTTTATCTATAGCCCACTTTGAATTTTATACATCCTGGGAAACAGAGCATGAGACAAAAGTTCTGATACTTACTGGGTACCATTGGCCATGCTACCTAACCTTTTCTACCCTGGGTTTCTTGACTGTAAAAGGGGTTTAAAATAGTGCTTACTTCATAGGTTGTGGTTTTGAGAATCAAGTGAGATGATACACGTGAGATCATTGGTATAGACACCGAGCCAATGCTCACCAAAACACAGCTTTTTGTGTTTTGTTTTATATTCACTGAGTATTCCAATTCAGAATTTTTCATGAATAATTATGAGGGTAGAGTATCGAGTTGAAAATTCCCTAGGGCAGGGTTGGCAGGACCTGCATGATAGGATGAAAGGTTGGAGGTTTGGTGGACAATAAAAGACATTCTTGCCCTTTAAGGTGTATGGATGCTTTTCTCATCTAGTTCAGTAAGGTTGTTAGGAGATGGACATGGGGGTAAGCAGTCTAGTGCATGACCTGTCCCCAGAGTGAACTGTGTAGGGAAGAGTGTGTCACAGTAACTTCTCCCATCAGGCAGAGAAGGAATCCTTGCTGCCCAGTGTGGCCCTCCTAATTCCTCCATGTGACCTACCATCCAATTTCAGCAGCAAGAAACTGAAAATATTTGTCAATGATAGTCATTTCTCTTGCTCGTGCTTCCCTCATTGCCTGCCAGCTTCCACACAAACAGGGCTTCCCAGTCCTTGTCCTAGGCAGAGGCTGTGGCAGTTGGGGTCTGGCCCCTAGGACCCACTGGGCAGAAAGGAGGAGAGATGGTCCCAGGAAGGAGAATAGAAGGCCTTCCACTCTCTGCTCAGGCTAATCCCGCTGCCTGTTCTCGGTGGAGGTGGAGAAAGGGATCCAGGTGTGTCCATGACATCTTCCATGCTCCTTCCACTGCCCACCATTGCTGTGCCACTTTGTCTCTCATCCATTTAGCATCCCGGCCTCTTACAGAATAAGTCTCTGCTCGTTTTCTTCCCCAGAATCTAGGAATCTTTTGAGGGATAGTGCTTATTTGTCTTTGGCCTATGACTGAACTTGGGGCTAATTCACCTGCCTCTCTGAGTCCTGTGCACTCTTCTCTGGTCAGACGATGAGTCTTAGGAATTTTTACGGCAAGGGATACCCCCGGGTTAGCTTCTGCAATGTTATAGCCCCATATTGGTGACCCTTTAAATGTAAAACAATTCTAAAAGAATGCCTAAGTGCAGTTAGAGATGTGGCTTTGTGGGATTGAAGAGATAAGATTTACATTTGTTGGTTTAATTACTTATGGAAATATAGTGTGTGTGTGCATATCCCAAAAGCATTTTGACTTTTCCTGAATCAGCTCTCTTTTATATTTAGTAGCTATATACTTTAAAATATGACACATGCATGTGTGTATATGTATGCATATATTATGCATACACATGTATGTGCATGTGTATGTACACACATGGGTACATACATGTGCCAAAAGCATTTTTATTTTTCTTGTTTTCTGTCATCTCCATGATGCTAATACTCATGCAGGGAGCTGGCCAGGCTGGGACAGGGAAGTAAGCTGTGCCTTGTTGAGCACTGATCATGTACCATGAGGTTATATGAAAATGTCAACATCTGGGCCCATTAAATGGCAGACCTGTCCTTCAGAAGCTTCATGATGTAGCTGGATTCTTGCTGAGCTCATCCCTGTGCAGCTAGAGGACAGACAGTAAGTGCCAGCTGTGTGGCTGGAGAAGTGCTCACTGCTGGAAGAAAGCTTCCCCGGTCCTGCAAGGGGAGGCCGCCTGGATTTCCTGGGAATCCATGCCCTACAGGGATGAACTCCAAGCCAGTAGCTGGAGGAGAAGAAAGGGACAAGAGACAGGTCCCAGCCGAGGTTCCCTGGCAGTGGCATTATCTGCAGAGTGGGAAGAAACAATCAAGGCCATGGAGCCGTCAGCTTCTCCACCACATGTCCTCCCAGCAGGGTCGGGGAAGGCCTGCCAAGTCTGCCGAGAGAAGCAGCCATGTGGCTGGTCATGCTCCAAGGACACATATTCCACACAGCAGGGCCCGGAGCGAGAAGGTCACCTCCATCACGCAGTCCGAGCAGGAGTGTTTGTCCCTTCTGTCTGTGTCCCTGTTTGGGGGACCAAGGGAATGATTGCCCTGATACTGTGTAAGATGCGCATACTATCCCAGGCAGGCAAAGGGCTCACGTGGTATGCCAACCAGACTGCCCCTCATGAGCGGTGCGGAGGGTGAAGGCTGCAGGCCTCAGTTCCATGGGATGCATTTTGCAACTTAGCTTCTGCAGGAGCTGCTACATTTTGCATTCTCAAGTCCCAGATTTGAGACGAGTGGACTCAAGAACATAGGATGGCAGGTGCATCCTCTCTCTCTGCTCAAATATCATTCTTCATATACCTCAACTCTTAAAAGTGAATGTTTAAGTCTTCAAGTCCAAGGCCTGAGAACCCTAATGGATTATAAGTGAGGATTAAGATGTTTTCGAGATATTTGTACTAATACAAAAACAGCCTGAATATATAAACTCCGTGTAAATAGTGATCTGTGGCTGAACTACTTGCCCCCAAATGGGGAGAGGTTTAATAGTGATCTTTTGAGAAAGAATGCCATGCTGGAAGGAGCCAGAGACGTGAGGGGCTAACAGAACCATTCTTATTTTTTCCCTAAAGTTGAGGGACAATTCTAAGGAGAAATGGGAAATGGGAAAGCAAGAAGGTAGCAAAAGTAAAAAGGAATTTTTAAAAGTGGAGAGAAAATAAATACAAGAGAGTGTTAGGGATACCAACCATGGCATCCAACATATTGCATTTTAGTAATCAGAAGCCCAGCTTAAATTAATGTGAGCATAAAGGAAATGTATTAGTTCACAAATCTGAAAAGGCCAGAGGTAGATATGATTTTCAGCATGGCTGGATCCACAGCCCCCAAAATGCAATCATAAGTGGCCTCTCTCTCTCCACTTCAGGGAGCTACCTACCTACTGGGTGACTCTTAGGCAGGTTTTCCTCTCAAGGAGGCAAGATGGCTGCTACCTCTACAGGGCTTCTGCATTCTCTTCTCAGCAACATCATTGGAAAAAGGTTCACTCTTACCAGAACATTCCAGAAAGACCCCAGTTGGGTCTCACAGGCCCTGACTGGATCATGTACATCCTGAGCCAGCCTCAGTGGTCTGTGGGATATGAAGCAACCTGCTGGTCAGGCCAGTTACTACGCTGCCTGGAGCCTGGGTGGGGTCAACTCCACAGAACTCAGCAATTGGGTGGTGGCGGGTAGTGATGTGCGGTGGGGTGTTCCCTGGGGAACATCAGAAAAAAGGTGAATACATGCTGGGCAGGCAAAGCCCTGCCAAATGAAGATGTGATAACGCTGGAAAGGGTTCTGAAGAGAGTCGTGAATATGATGGTGGAATGAAGATTGAAAACCAGGCAGACCAAACCCGTCCATTGCTTTGGGTGTGCGAAGGCTGAATGATGGTGCAGACGTGGCCCAGGACTCTTGTATCAAATAGGAGTTAAGCAAGATATTTCCTAGACGGCATTTTTAGTTCACAGCATCTTTTTTTTTTAAGGCTATGGAATTAAGGAATATAGATTTTAATCATTCTAGAGCCAGTTATTCTGGAGGATCTGAGAGTTTGTGAGGAGAGAAAGTCATGCATTGAAATGAACATATTTCATATATTGAGCACCTACTATTTAGCAGATACCAGGGATTAAAAAATCAGTAAGATATTGTTTCTGCTTTCTTTCTGAGGTATGGGTATTTTAGAACTGCAGCCTCTTGAAACTCTCATATTCTTTGATAAAACGGACATGTTTTCTTCCTCTAGTACAGGGGTTGGCAAACTTTTGAGACGGAAGAGCCACCAGGGGTCAGCAAACTGTGGCTCAGGAGCCGCAAGCTCTGAAGTAAAATTCAAAATGAAAATAAGACTATCATAGTTTCATTTATAAAATTTTTAAAGGATTTTATTCACATAATGGTAATTATGTAAAAATATATTTATGGCTCTCGAATAATTTTTAAATTGTCGTGAGGGACAGGATTGGCTCTTCCAGAGGTCAGCAAACTCTTGAGACAGAACATACCCAGAGAGCCACATGTGGCTGTTGGGCTGCAGTTTGCCTACCCCTGCTCTAGTAATAAGTTACTCAAGTTGTGTTCCCTGGAATACCAGGGGTGAGCAGGTATTCCACAAGACAGAAAAAGTATGTGTCTTGATGAGTTTGGGAATGTTGCATCCATCATTTTTTCCCTCTGGAAGGGGGGTTGGCATTTGCAATATCATCATCTGAGAAGTTTGGCAATAAGAAAACCATTAGATTTTGTTCAGTCAGGTATGATAGCTAGCTTACGTGACCATAGGATACTTTTACTTATGGCACTAACATAATGTTGAATATGGTTCATTACACAGTGCTTAAAGAATCAGCCACATTTTCTTTGATTTGCACACACAAAGCCATCCCATATGGCTTTCATAACTCAGCCTCCTCTCAGATGTTGGAAGGGACTTCCCTCCGCTATGAATCTCTGAGTAGTGTTTCCCCGCTTGGAAGCCAAGCATCTTACGAAAATCGGCTTCCTGAGAGGATTATAATGCCGGTAACACGAGCTTCTCATTGCTTTTGCCTCTTCAGGTTTCCTCATCGGTAAACAGGCACAATAATGCCCAAGACTACCAATAATGCTAAGACGACTGACTGAGATTAGCTTTCCAGTATCACCTTCTGCTGGTGGTACCCAAGATGCTTTGGGGAGATGCATAAATACATCATTAATCACATGAGGAAAAGATATGCCTTTTTTCAATTCTCTTTCAGTCCTTTTAACCATAAGGAGAAAGTCTCAGTTTGGAGATAACATGTATTTTTTTTTTCAAACAAAGAGTATGGTTCTCAGGCTCAAGGCTTTCAGCAGACAGCTATATCTAAAGTTTACTTACTCTCAGTGTTCATATTTCTCTAAATACGCTCTACTTATGACAGGTGACCCTGTCTTTCCTTTATTATCATTACATTGAATCCACTTTTCAAAGAAATAGAAGGGAAAATGAGTGAATTTAGGGCAAGGTTTCTCAACCTTGGCACTATTGATATTTGGACCACATAATTCTTTGTTGTAGGGCTGTGCTGCACATTGTAGGGTATTTAGCAGCATCCCTGGCCTCTGCCCACTAGAAGCCAGTAGCACGGCCCCACTCCAAGTTGTGATAATCAAAAAACGTCTCCAGACATTGTCAGATATCTCCTGGGTGTGTGTATGATTGTCTGTAGGCAGTGAGAAACACCAATTTAGAGCAAGAAAAAGAATAACAATGGTACAAAAGTAGAGCAAAATTTGCAAAGGTGTTGTAAATGCTGGGGGTTTGAGGTCTAGGTTAGGAGCTGCAGTGCCACTAACTGGCATAAGAACAGGACATCTTGCCCCGCCCCATCACTGTCTCCACTTCAGAACCTTTCGAGATGGTACTGTGTGCAAAGCAGTGAGAAGCCCTGCTCTCCACTGCATTGGCGAAAGAGTGAGCTATGACCACGCTGCATGTGGATTTGCCCTCTCCTTGCAGAAATATCAGAAGTCCAGGAAAGGGAGCGCCACCCAGCCCAGCCCCATGACAAATGCCAAGTTGCCAGAAATCAGAAAAGGAGCGCTGAGTCATAATTTCCTTCATTCAGGAATTAGCATGTGCTCTTGAGATTTTGAACTACATTGCAAAACGGAGCTGGTGAATGAGCAAGGTTTAAAGATTCATTCAGCATTAGCATCTGTGAGGATTGCCGAGTCTTTCATTAATTGGATTCAGGTTATATGTGTTTCATTTAGAAGCAGCTGCGATCACTAATGGAATGACCCCTGCGTCATTTTCAGTTCTGAAGCAGGAGTCGAGATGGCTTCTCTTATTCTGTTGTGTTTGCCGCTTGGGCTGACACCGAATGCTGATGAAATATGGTCCATGGCCTTCAACCATGCTCCCCTCTTTTAAAGAAAATTTTGTTTTCATTTTTAATAAAGAGACAGACTTTAGGCTTAAAAAGCACAGGGCTTCATGTTGCTTCACTGAGTGCAGCAAAGGCGTGGGATTCCGGAGATATGGGTTTTCTTGTCCTACCTGCTGCCCTTCTTCCCCACAGCTCTCTATAGCCAAACAGGAGACACAGAGGCCGGCCTGGGTGTGTGAGGCCACACGCTCCAATCTGTGTTTGACTTGGGGCTCACTTGTCCCCCACTCTTGCCTCTCTGTGCCCCCCCAACACACACGAGCCTATTTATGCTTAGTTGTCTTGAGCATTTAGAAAAGACACACTTAAGGCCCTCCCTCTGTTTAGTCCCCTTCCTGTTTCTCCCTCTCCAGTCAAGATTCACATTGGATCAGAACAGAAGTTTGTAATAACCATAACATTAACATAATAATAGGATAATATTTATTTATTATTCTCCGAGTAGCAACCACAGAGTCCTCCTGTTAAAATGTTAAGTCAGACTCTGCTACTTCTCTGCTAAAAACCTTCCAAAGGCTGAAGCTCTCCCAGGAGTCTAGTGTGACCCTGACCTTCCCATGGCCCCGCCCTCTGTCCTCAGGCCTCCCTGCTTTTCATCCTCCACTCCTGCAGCTCTGTCCTGTCCTTGCAGCTCCTCAGGTGCTGCTTGGGGGGGTCCTTTCCCTTGATGTTCCTTCTCTTTCTATCCCAATATCTGTGAGGCTCACTCTCTTTCGTCCATCGTTGGGGCCTTTCTTTACTTAAAAGTTGTGTCCTCCCAAGGGTCTTTCCTGTTGAAAATAGCACCTCTGCTCCTTGTCCAGGCGTGTGCTGGCTACCTCTGCTGCTTTCTTTGTCTCCACAGTCTAACCATCCTCTAACACTCTCCACAGCCCACATTTTTCATGAACGTTGTGCACCTGCCATCCCCAGAATCCAACTCCATGAGAGCTGGGTCTTGTCCTTGTCATCTGACCCATAAGGGGTGCTCAATAAATTTTGGTAAGTAACAGCCTGAGTATTATTACCACCACTAGTCATGACAGAAAAGTGTTTTGTGGGTTACAAAGTGCACTTGTGTGCACCTTCTTGTTATTCCTCATCCTAGCTCCATGAGAGAGGCTAGGCGGACGCTATTAGCCCCACTTTATGGATGAGGAAAAGCAGGCCCAAAGATAGCCAGGGATCTGTTCAGGTTTGCACAGCTAGAAATGGTGAAGTATGGACTCCCGTTTTCCTGCCCCACTCCCCGCCTTCCCCCCGGGCTGTTTATCTTTGATATCTAGCATCTCTGATTCAGGCTTCTAGAATTCTAGAGCAGTTGCATGTGAAACTAGTTGATGTGAGTCGTGGGACCTGGTAAATGAGTATCATGGTGAAATCCCCCTTGCCGGGAGCTCCTCTCAGCCCGCTGCCTTCTGTAGGCCTTTAGCATAATTAGCCTGGAGGCCTTTGGCCCCATATAGTAACTGGTAAGAAGCTATCTGTTACTGCCGTTCATTAAGACAGGCAACACAAGATGAAATATTTTAGGTGAATCATCTGGCCTAATTTAGAAAGGCTTGGGAGGGCTAGTGCCTTTGATTTATCAGGGAGAGGTATCTGTTATCAGAGAGATCCACACACAGACTTATTTATTATCCAGAATCTGTTTTTAATTTCAGAGATTGTTTACCTAAACTGCTGTGTGTCAGATTCCAGGACGGATTTCTGCTTAGCATTTAATTTTAGATACTTGCCACGGCAGACAGTAAAAAATGGGCCTCCAGAATTTGTAGTTTCCTTATGAATCTTACCTCCTGGCAGCCCCTACCAGTAGTTTGTCTTTGAAATCTCCTTGGTACTTGTTAACCCTGCTCTGCTGTGAAAGAGATATAGTTTATTTATTGGACTTTGCCCATTTATGAAAAAGTACAGAAATTATTAATGG
The DNA here is from genome assembly GCA_033961575.1 of Aselliscus stoliczkanus. Taxonomy (NCBI): domain Eukaryota; kingdom Metazoa; phylum Chordata; class Mammalia; order Chiroptera; family Hipposideridae; genus Aselliscus; species Aselliscus stoliczkanus. The sequence continues at coordinate 131,600,752 of CM066729.1, read as the reverse complement.
TTTAGTATCTATTAATGCATTACTTGGGTGGAATTCAAATTCGAATATTTATGGTAAACCCCTTTGTAATGAAACGGGCAGAGAATCAGCTTTCCTGCCCCTTAAATTTGGAAGGCTCTAGATGCCATTGGAATGGTTCCCCGTGAAATATGAGCCCTTGCCGGCTCTATATTTACACCCATAAATAAGAAATAAGTACTTTGGGTTGGAGGAGAAATAATTAAGAATATTTGTGTAGATAATAAAGAAGAAAGGGTCCAGTTTGGTGAACTGTGTGCTTGGGAAGTGCCAGGTGCTGCCAGGACCTAGATGAGAGATGTGGGATGGATTCTGGCTGGGCCACTATGGGTGGATGGGTCTCCTGGGGACAGCAGGAAGGAGAGCCCTGTGGAGGGCACCTTGGAACCATGGTGACATGAGTGGCTATGTGCACAGGGCTTAGATCTGGGATCAGGAGACCTGCTTCGGATTCCATCTTCTCTGAAGGGTAGCACAGCTACTGTTGTTGATGACTGTTGTTGAACTTTTCTGGACCTCAGTCTCCTCATCTGTAAAATGGATCAAACATCTTACAAAATCATCAGGAGGATAAACAGTGCATAGACTTAGAATTGCCAAAACTAATAAACAGACCTGTGTATGTGCAGCTTTAGAAGAAAAACTGGTTGGGCAAGTAAGGCAGTGTGGGGTTATAAAAAATTAGGTATGTATATGTGCATGTATACATATATAGATATGTACATATTGGGTGTGTGTGTGTGTGAGATTGCTGGTGGTTTGGGCAGGAGATAGAGACTATAGGATGGGTATGAATAATGAGCTCAATATGGAAATTTAAAAACAATACTTACTTGCTTGGACTCTTCTGCCTGGGGAGTCTGTTATTGGGTTCCTTGAGCTTTTCTTGTCCAACTGAAGTTTCTCTCTCACCTCCTTCTGGTATGAGTTAAAGGGTTTGGTTTAATCTCTACATTTGAGTAAAGGGTTATAAAATAACACATAATAAGAAAAAGGAATCTCTGGGATCATCTAGTTTAGATATGGCAAATAAGTTTTATTGCATATGAAAACTGTGGTGGTGGCTTCCAGAAGTACTTGGTTGAAAAAAATGTTCTGAGTCACCACCACGCTCAGCAGGACTGAGTTCCGTGATTGATTAGTGATGCCTGCCAGGACCGATGAGTAGAAAATGGTGATGTAGTTCACATTCTCTTGTTTTTCATTTTTGGTTTTTAAAAAAGGAAACCAAAGCCTAGCATGATAACTCAACTGACCAAGCTCACACAGTGAGTTAGAGATGAACCAGGACTAGAGTTAGATCTCTGGTTTCCAATTCAAGTATCACTTAGGTTACCCTGTTACCATGTGTCACCTCAGTGTTTCTGCAGACCACCAAGCAACACAAGAGTCAGTTGTTCTAGACTAATGAAAGTACAGATTCAAGAGGACAAAGTGTCTGACATCCTCCTTGCTGTGTGTGGTGGCCTGTACAGACAGCTAAGGCCAAGACATTATTTGGATTGATGATGATGAGATGATGATGATGATGATGACAATGATGACCTTGACGACAATGATGACCACTCATTTACTTAGGTTTTCTGCATCCCAGGCCCTGGGCCATGCATTTGATGTATGTTATCTCTTAACTACAACAATGTTATCACTGGGTGCCAGTCTCTCCATTATGGGTATGAGGAAAATTGGCTCCAGATAGATTGAGAAACTCTACAGTCAGAAGCTAGCAGGTATCAAAGTCTCTCACTCCATGGCATATGTTTTTGATCACTAAACATCTATGAATACATCTCCTCTGGGCTTGTGAATGGTGCCATCCACAGGAGTAACACAGATGCAGCCTGTGACTGTCATGCATAGAGACTTTCATTTAAAGTAGCAGAGGAAGCTGAGGGAAGTGGTGGTTGGTGCTCCTGACTGGCAACCCTTAGACAGTGAAGAAGAATGTTCTTTCCATCCAGTGCAGAACTTCTCTGTATCTATTTTATCTGTGTTCTTTGTAGAACGTCCCTAAGTATTGCAACGAATCAAGCAAGCATTGGATGGAATTGGGTAGCTCCTGTCCCCATTTCTTCATTTATGCCTGTTGTAGGCAAGAATTAATCCTGTAATGATTCATAAAAATGAAATTTCTACCCCCACCTGCCATGCTAATTTGCTAAAGAGTATAGACATTTTCTGACTTCGGAAGGGAGTGATCCCTGATACTGGAGAAAGGAACAGTTTCCTCTTGCAGGCTTGGACTCTCTCACCATTACATATGTGGGGAGCTTGAGTAGTCAGTCTCATGCCTGGTGGTGTAAGGCCCTCCTGGTGGTGACCCAGGAGCTGGTGGGTGGAGATTATTGAGCCTCTTCGCTGGGTGGCGAGGCAGAAAGTTCCAGTCATTGTATTCCTAACCTTGCCTGAGTAACTATAGCTAAACAGCACATAGTTCTGACTTTGGAGTCATCTTCCACCAGTCTTATCCTCTGGCTACATATCAGCTTTTAAGTACTCAGGTTATAGGGTATTATCTTAACATTTAGGTTGTCAAATAAAAATAAAAATTAATAAGATGGAGAAAAAAAGAAGAGAATGTCTTTACTTACAGCTCCTATTGGCGCTTGCAGAAGGGCTGTATCTCAGCCCCAGTGATCCCTGACTAAGCAATAGGCTTGCTTCTCTGTGTGGCGCAGTGTGCAGAGTGCTGGCCTATTGCTGGGGTGCATGAGCGGTGGCTGTGGGGTCCTTTCTGGGGTCACATAGCAGGGAGCACAGGAAACTCTGTGATCCAAAGTTGTTCTGGCATCCTGGAAAAGGTGTCTCAGGCGGAGTCTACTTCTCCCCCTGTGGGCAATAGGGATTCCGTATAAAATGTTAGCTGTGATGATGAAGGTGAAGAGGAGGAGGGGGAAGAGGGGGAAAAGGAGGAGGATGCTGTGCTAACATTTGAATTGAACTGTCATCACATGGCAGGTACTGCTGTAAGTAATTAACCCATATAACCCTTCAACATCAGTTTGAGGATGTAATTCTTGTCCCCATTTTGCAGTTAAGGAAACTGAGGTTAACTAATTTGCTCAAGGTCATTCTATTGGTATGTGGTGGTAGATCTGGCCTCAGGATGGTCTGTGTTTGGTGCCCAGCGGTGCTAGTTAGGAGAGGAATACACCCCTTACTCCATCAGCCTCCAGCTGTTTTCTTCTCCTTGCTGCGATTGTTTTCCTTTTGATCAAGGAAAAATAACAATCCAGAGAAGAGAGAAAGTCCATACAGAGCATCTCAGCAGGTCACTTTTATCAGAATTTGTCTCTAGCTTCATCAACCTGCCTGTGCTAGGGGCCCTTCTTCCTCACTTGGATCCCAACTGCCCACTTGTACTTTCTTTCCCGAAAAACCAGTTCTCATAGTCCCCATTCACCCTGAGTTCTAGATAATTCATGGAAGCTGAATGTGTTACTTGTCCCAGCAATATTTGTCCTTTAATTACAGTCAAATCGTTGAAGGTGCAATTTCAAGTACAACCAAACAGGCTCTATTTCCCACTCTGACCTTCATATTTTCAAGCCAACTTGCGATACAAAGCTAGGAATTCCCTGAAAATGGCTGCCACCCATTCTGTCTGTGCTAGGAGCAGGAAGCCAGAGGCTGGGTGCTCCATGTTGCGTGGGGCCACCACCCTGTGGATTAAGATACGAAGAAAACGGTGCTCACCTCTGGGAAATTCAAGTTGTGGATGTCCTGCTTCCCCTGTTGGGGGCTGCTCTACCTATGAGGCCATCTCCTGAAGGCACTGCATTTTTTTATATAACATTTTTGTCCCTTTAGAAATTATCGTGATGCATGTCAAGAGCTTTCACACCGAAAAAAATATGTCACATTAGCTTCCAAGTTTCTGATTGTCTAAATAACGCAGTAACTCAACATACAGCTGTCTGGCATTTTGACAGTACAATAACCCATAATTCTTCCTGCCACTCAACACTTCAAGGTTAGCATTTTGTAGTTTGCTCTCAAGGAGTATTCATTTAAATTTTCAAGAGCAAAGAGTTGAATGTGGCTGCCTCATGCCTCTCTTTTGATCTTTTCTTTATTTACTTGGGTGCTCTTCCAGTTTATTACACATATTTTATGGGATGCTCATGCATGTGTATAAACGGCTTTTGAGAGGTGGAGTATTGTTCAACTTACTGCATCCTATTCTCCGCATAGTTGGGAATAAGAATGGGAACTAGCTGCCAAGCTTCAGAGGGCAGCTGCCCTGCCTGCAGTTCCCCAGCAGGTGCTGTGGAGTGAAGCAAGAAGCAACTGATAAGAGTATGGGGTGGCTTGACTCTTTCTTGCCTCTCTTCAGAAGCCTGGTGAGATATTTGTATCTGCCTTCTGAGGAAAGTAGGAGTTTCCAGTTCTTCACTTTCTCAGAGGAGAAACCTGCTTGCTTGGCCCCCCCTTTATCCTTGAGTCCTGAGGAGGATTGATCCTTGGATACCCAGTTAATATCTTTCATGCATCTTCCTTACTGGCTTAGCTACTACTGGTCTTTCTCGTAGGCAAGTTAACATCCCTAGGTGGGAGACTGGGCTATGAATCTTTCATTAATTACCTGCATCATCTTGGCCAAGTCAATAATTTTACCCCTTTGGACTTCTTTCCTAATTTCTAAAGTATGATTACTAGCCCTCATCACAGCTGCCTTTACAGACTTGTCGCTAGGTCAAGATCAAGCAATGTAGTGCTTTCAATTATTAAGGGCTGTGCATTCCCAACAGTAGATATCATTGTGAGTTATGTTCTTTTAGTCCACTACTAATTTACATCCCAGGTCTACATGTCTACCTATAGTAATTGAGTGGCTTATTGTGATGTAGAGGTCATTGTCTAAGAAGTCAGTGGACTGCCTTTTGCCATGAACAGGGTTTATTTAATGGCTCTTCTTAGACTGTGTGCAGGGGTGGACCTTTGGGTCTTGGGCACCCTTAGGACATCTATTCCTGAGATAAAATTCCTGAGATAAAATAATTGTTTTAGGTCAGCGATGGACTGACTGACCGACTCAATAAATATGCTTTTCCTATAAAACCCTGAATCTCCAAGCTCGCCAACCTCCTTTTAAGCCCATGAAGTTAAACAGTTTAAAAGCCTGAATGTGTGTATGAAAAGAATCATTTCATTGATATGCAGTCTGTTTCCACTTTCAAAGCCATTAGAGTGATAAACATTTTACCATCTCTGGGCCCTAAAATTTTGTACCATGTTTCCCTGGTTGAGGCCTATTGGCATTGATGCTCCTGGCAGGATTAATTCTGCCTCAGTAGCCCTGGGACCTACTTTGACAAACGGGGGTGCACTGCCAGCTAGAAATGACAGTCGTTGAATCCAAGTTCGTGGGGGAGTTTCTAATGTTTGGAATGTCTCTGTTTGATTGGTTTTGGTAGGGAGAAATCTGGGTTGGCATTCCCTGGTCTATTAGAGGTTTTATGAATTCTCTTCTTTAGAATTGGCAAATTTATTTTCTGTGCATTTTCTGCTTTTCAATGGGAAGTTTGGAGTCTTGTGCAGTCTACTTGGATGAAATGGTGGAATACCACAGTTCCATGCTTAATATAGCCATGGCAGAGGAAGAGGACAGCTTGACCTGGTTAACCACAAATGTTTAGATACTAGCAATAACGCAGTCACTTGAATTACATATCATTCTGTACATTTCGGAGTGCTTCTCTGCTACTGTAATTGATCTCAGAATAGTGCTATGAAGCAGACATAATCAGGGTTTCTAAAATTATATTTTTAAGAATTTTTTTCTTATTATGAAAATAGTGCATATTCATTACAGAAATTCTGGAAAATACTGTAAATCATATGAAAGAAGTTGAGGTTGCCTATAATTCCCCGCTTTCCAGAAATAGCCACTTAAACCATTCTGTTATATATCCACACCTACCTATGCTCCTTTTTGTATGTGTTTGTACATGTATCTGTGGGTTATATTTTTAAGGTTGGGATCATTCTCTAAAGATAATGTTTTGTTCCAGGTCTGTAATTATAAACATTTACCATGGTATACATAGTCCTTGAAATGAATAGTATTCTGTTATAAAGGATGTATCATAATGTTATTGAGTAACTAGGTTATTTTCTGTTGTTCTCTCTTCTCCTCAACACCAAGACGTATGTGTCAAGACATAAATCTTTTTTTTCATTTTAAATACATCTTTGATTATATCCATAAGATAAACTGTTAGAAATTGAATGGGTAGGACATTTCTGTCCACCTTTGAGCATTATTATACAAAATGCCAGATGAAAAGGCAGATACTTTATCCTCATGTTATAGGTGGGAAAACTGAAGAACAGAGGCTTGTACTGACTTGCCTAAGGTCACACAGCAAGTCAGTGGAGGAACCACGCATCCTCATGGTGGCACCTGCCTTGCTGGCATCTCTCACCACTGAGAGGTGCTGGCAGCACCCCCTGCAAGGTTGAGCCTCATTGCATGGTGGTGGTCCACAGACTCTCTTTACAGCCCCTGTTAAGTGTTGTTTGTGGCCTCGATGCCCCTGTGCCACCTGTGAAATGGAGATTAAATAAATCGTCATCCCACTTCTTGTCACTGTCTTAGAGTTGCCTAGACTTACACTCTCCGTTGTTGTCTCCCTCACCCAGCATTACCTCAGAGTGGCGGCCAGGCCACCGGCCTGCTGTCCTTTTTTTAAATCTCAGACATTTTGGGGGAATGTATGTCAAGTTCCAGGCTTTGTGTTGGGTGCAGGGGTTATAAAGATATGTTCAGTTCAGTCCTGGTTGTCAAAGCTTTTCTGGGGTTGAAATCCCAAATGCAATCAGATAACTGCAATGAAGTTTGGTGAAGACATGGTCATGGGATGGAGGAAGAAACAGAAATGCCTTCTTTAGTGAATTTTATAGTGATGTTTCTGTGGCATGACAAACTTCTACTCTGCAGCCACGATGAGTCCTTTTGGTCTCCTATTCTAGAAGATTCATTTTGTTGAGAGCTGTCCCCAAAAGTCTTCCCACTTTCCCTCCTTTTGTCCCTTGTCTAGTTTGTCTTGCTTCCCATTGTTTTTGTAAACATCAGGTATCTAATAAGTAGCTGATTGAGTGACCTGGCCACCTGGCCTCTGCATACCTGTATTCAAGTCCCATTCCTGCCACTCATAAATTCCTGAGGAGTTAACACCAGTCCCTTAGTCTCATTTTCCTTATTTGTAAAATAAATGGAGGAAAAAAGATAATAAGATAATAATAGCTATTAAAATAATTGCTAACATTTATTGAGCACTTATTATGTGCCATACACTGTTGTAAGGATTGTACACATATTTGCTCATTTAAGCTCACATCTTTGTGGAGGTAAGGGTTACTATCATCCCGTTCTCAGAGGAAGATCCAGGGTTTAAAGCTACACAGCTGGATGGTGGGGCCAGAAGGCAGGGTGACCCAGAGCTTGCTCCCCTAACACTGCATTCCATGTTTTTAGGACCTTTCCTATTGCATTCATCCCCTTTCCTTACATTGTACCTGACATGGACTTTAATGTGGTCATTTGGGACAGCAGAATTTCTCTTGAGGTGGTGACTTACTCCCAGGCATGTGGATGTCTGGGACCTTGACTGTGTCCCTATGAGGCTATGGCATATTCCAGAACTAGTACAAAGTGAGGGGCTGAAAGACACTGGAGAAGAAAAGCTCCTTTTTCGACCATCTATTCACTTGTTCACTCACCATCTTCTTGAGCATCAGCTATTTGAAGGTCGTTGCACTGTATGGTGGACCAAAACAGACATGGCTTCTGCTCTTGGGCAACTTGCAACCCAGAAAGTGAGGAAATATGTTGCACAGCTGACGGGATGGTTGGGAGAGAAAGCAGTCAGGGTGAAAATGCAGGCAGGTTGAAATGCCAGCTCTCCTCTCACTTGTAGAGATCTGTCGGTTCTGACGTGAGGACTGTCTTCTCTCCAGTGGACCACTTATTCCTGGGCCTTGCAATTCCAGGAGGCAGAATAGAACACTCTTGTTGTCCAGAGCATTTATTGTGGGGTTTTATTGTCGTTATAGTACCTGGCTTATAAAAATAAGCTTCGTCATAATAGAAGGAAGAAAAGGAGAAAAATAAAGCCAGGTTTTAGATCAATTGTAGATTTTTTTCTCTCTCTCTGTTGAGATTTATAGTAAGCCCAAATGCCTGACATTTGGATTGATTGAATGAAAAAATATATATACATATATATGCATGCTTGAATGATGTCAGGCTTCTAATGCGTCTCTTGTTCCTCTGTAAGTCCCCAAATCGAGGGGTTTCTTCTGTAGCTTAATTCCAGCAAGAACAGGCACTGCTTCAGTATTCATTTCAGTGGCATTGACAATACTGACAATATAATTGACCTAAAAAGTTCTGGATTTCCTGTTAATGCACTTTAGAAATGTACATCAACTACCAAAAAAAAAATCGTTTCTATCTACATTTCACTTGATTTCCATTTTCAAGAGAGAGGCTTCATCATTATTATTCTATTTGAATAGCACTGATATCTTGAAGGATGGAAGGAGATTTCTATTGTATGCGGGAGTACTTTATTTCGATATTTTCTTTGTCTGATTATACATGATAAACACACATTAGTGACATTTCGTGCATGTTTGGAAGATAAATGGGGATATCTCTTTAAACCATTCCTGACACTTGCTAACCTGTGAGCTTAATGGCATTTTCTCTTTGATTCAATAATTTGTCTGTCAAAAAAAAGCTGGGCTGACATTCTCCTTGTTGTGGGATTGAAATGGAAAGAAATCTCTTCTCTTGAAGATAATTTTTTTTTTTAAATTGAGGGGAACATTTTAGGATAAAAATGTTTTTGAAATTATTTGGGTTTTTGGTGGTGGAGGTGGTGGAGGGGTGGGCGTTAGGAGGGTCGCACTGATGAATGCTCAAGTCCTGACATTATATGTGTGGCAAGTGCTAAAAGGGAGAAGATTACCTCAGTCCGAAAGTCTTCTTGAAATAATTAGGGAACGTGTGAAATCTTGCAGATGAAGATGGCTTCCACTGCTGTATCTTGTGAGAGGATGTCAGTCTTCCTTCGGAGGAGGTTGTTGGGTTGGGGCGTGTATCTGTGCACATGGGTATGGCCCTGACCCAGTATGCCTGCCTCACGTCCCTTCAGCCGCATTCTGGATAAAGGGTGACGGAAAAGGCTGGCTGTGCATCACCCTGGAGAGGCATTAACTCTAGGTGGTCATTTTTCCTTCATCTGGAGATTTTGGAGAAGCCTTGTTCAGGGGATGTGGCGAAAATGAGGCCTAAAAATGAACCTGGAGCAGGGAGGCAACTGGTAAACCAGGAGGTGGGGGCTCTGAACTCTTGAGGGAGCCCTTTGCATTTGTGATGTTGGTCATGATGTGCCATCTCAGAGCTGTATCATGTGACCCCTCCCATCACCCCCGCCCCATGTACTGCTGACCATCTCCTCAGACCCCTTCTAGCTCTGCATTGGAGGACTCTGGGAAGTCTGACTATGTTGGTGAGAATAGGCAGGTGGTTGTAGCCAGAAGCAGGATGGGGGAAGATGCTTGGTGTTCAAAGTCAGCTCATCTCCCTGCCTCCTTCTCCATCCAAGGGGTCTTTAAGTACTCCCTTAGAAAACAATAACTCATTAAGCTCCCTCTTACTGATTTGGTCAACAGATTTTATCAAGTGCCTATTTTGTGCCAGGCATCACTCTGAAGATGCAGCCAAGCCCTACAACTTGTCAATAGCAAAGTGGGGAGTAGAACCCACATCTCCAGACTCTTGATCTGGTGTTTTCTAGCCTATCACACTGCCTCCTGCAGGAGACTGAAGTCTGAAACTCTCCTCCATCATTCGGTTGTGCCTTCCACAGCTTCCCCTGTCTTGGAACCTGGCTCAGTCATGATGAGTTCCTCTCTCAAAACACAATAAACAGAAACAAGCTAAAACGAAGACGTTAACCACCACATGTGTTTTCCTAGCCTGGACTTGCCACCAGCAAGCAGGGCTATTTTAAGACTTTTGAATATCCTGAGCAATTTTATTTTGGAGGTCTCATCACACAATATATCAAACATTAAAATGACCCCCCCACATTAAATATGATTTATGAATTTTCAGTGTGAAATATTTGAAAGGCTTCTAAAAATCATTTTTATACTGTTGAGGCTTAAGAGTAAATTCATTTTCTTATGATTTAAACTTTGTTATATTTATATTTAACTGTAGAGCATGACTTGATTTACATTTGACTGATCTTAATGTTTCCTTCTGTTGAAATTTATTTAAACTTTTTTTAGTCTTAGTTCTGTGATTTTTTTTAGTTCACATTTTAGAGCTATTTTTTTTCAGACCTCACACATTTTGTTGACCATTAAAAATTTTAAGAGAGGGCTCTTTACATTACACTTATACTCCTCATGAATGACAGGCACTGAAAACAGACCTCCTCGCACCCAACATCCAAACAATCCTGGACCTCAGCATTTGCTGCCCCTCAGGGGACCCAGATGGGCAATGCTAGTTTGCAAGCCTCTACTCACACTGCACCCCCCTCCCCCTCACCTCACTTCCCCCAGGACCTGCCTACATAATATAGAAGGGACCCTGAGGACTCAAGAAGAGTTCCTGTTTCCAGCTGCCACAGTGTCTGAGTCAGCTCAGGCTGCTGTAACAAAATACCAGTCGGGGGCTTCATAACAGACATTTCTTGAAGTTCTAGAGGCTGAAAGTCTAAGATCAAGGTGCTGACTGATCTGGTCCTGGCAAGAACTCTTCCTGGCTTGTAGATGGCCACCTTCTCACAGGGTTGAGAAAGCAAGCAAGGACTCTGGCCTCTCTTCCTCTTTTTATAAGGGAGCTAACCCCATCATCAGGGCTGTACCCTTATGACCTCATCTAAACATAATTACCTCCCAAAGGTTCCCATCTCCAAATACCATCACAATGAGGGTTAGGGTTTCAACATATGAATTGGAGGGTACACAAACATTCAGTTCATAACATATGGTATGGTGGGAAAGTCTGTGCCTCAGAATCTATGGCTGTGGGCTTCAAATCACAGGCCTACTGCCTTTTAGCAATGAGACTTAGGATAAGCTAGTTATACTTTCTTAGCCTCAGTGTCTGCTTCCGTAAAATGTGGATAGTGATCCATTTACAGGGTTGCTTTTTGTATTAGAAATAATTTTGTAAAGGGCCTAGCACCCGATAGGTAGTTCTTCTTTTTCTAATTGCCCAGTCACCTGGGGACAGCTTCAACTAAATGAACACAGCAACTAATTTTTGAAGAACACTCAGCGGTGTGTGTGAGATTGTGACAGAGGCCAGGAGCTTGGCAGAGGCAGGAGACAGGGAAAGTCTCTGGCACTAAGGTGAGAAGGGGCTCCTATAAGCGAAGTTTGTTTCTACATTTCTGGAAAGTCTCAGGCTTGCTGGAACTCCTTGGGTTGTACCACAGCCCAAAGAATGTACTGAGAAGGCTCTTCAAGGCTCAGGCCTTGAGGGGACCCACAATTCAGGGCTTGAGGACCTCTAAGCTGGGAAGATTAAGCTTGTGTTTTTTTTTGCCAGAAGAAAATCTGTAAGAGCCTCACTTTTGCCATTTCCAGAGCAGAAAACCCAAACTGAAATTACTAGTCTTTATAAATGAGGGAATTTAGAGCCTGGGGTGGGAGTGGGGTTGGTGGTTATGTACAAATGGCTCTGGACTTTGTAAATTGCTGGTATCTGGGGAAATACCTATGACCAGCATTTAGAGAACAATCAGAACAGGGAGTGCCACCCCTGGCTGTGAGGATGATGGTCAGTGACATGACAGCAGTCCCTTCCAAGGAATCCCACAATTGGAGAGGATTGGCAGGTAGAAAATCCAAGGAATTGATAATCCCCCATCCCCTTCCTCTTGAGTTATGGCTGCCATGGCAGATGAACCTTCCTGAGGGACTCAAATCAAGCCTGCCCATGGTGGAAAGAAAGTGTCTCCCTCCCTCCCTCCCTCCCTCCCTCCCTCCCTCCCTCCCTTCTTTCCTCTTTCCCTCCTTTCCCTGGCCCCATCCCTGCACTTGAGTTCCCAGTATATGTTAGGCCCTCTTCTAACTACTTGTATTACATCTGTGGCCAAACTAACAAACATTCTCATGGACCTTATAATATATATAAACAATCAACATAATACATAAGTAAATTAGATGGTATGTAGGAAGGTGATGAAGGTGCTGTGGGGTAAAAAGAAACAGAGCAGGTAATAAAACTAGGAGTTCTGGGTAGAGGTGGCAAAGCAGGCTGCATTATTAAACAGGGTGGTCAAGGGAGTTGCCATTAGGAAAGTGAGGGAGTTGAGAAAGTGAGGTGAAGGAGCAAAGGACTGTGAAATGAGTGTGCCATATCTGAGCTCACAATGTCTGGTAGGGAAAGGAAGAAGCTAGCTAACACTAGAATTCCTGAAATATAATTTTTCCAGCAAGTTGAAGCAACATGGTTTGTGGAGATGAGGAATGGACATGCCAACTTGCCCTTAGTCATCTTCGGGGCTCATGATGCCACAAGGCAGTGCTTGGTATCAGGTAGAGAATGGGAGGAGGTGGGGTGTAAAGCTAGAGTTCTGTAGCCCAGGTCGGTTTGATGGGTTTCTAATGGCTCAAAACATTTATTGGATGAGTGATGAAGGAGTGAATGAAGGCCTGAGTAAGTTTATGAATGTGTAAATCCATGAAAAATGAATGAGTCAAGACTGACTAAAACTATCTCTGTTAAGAATGGGTAATTTAGGGGACTTCTGGTAAGATGGCAGAATAGACAGTTGCTGTGACAACTGCTTCCCAGATCACACCAAAATTACAAATAATTTATACAACATTCAACCCCAGAAGTCCCCAGAACATTAGATGAACAGAACCTCTAAATGAAGAACTTAAAGAGAAGGCCACATCAAGTCTGGTGGGAGGCGGAGACGAAAGAGGGTGAACCCCGTGAGGGACACCTCAGCTGTGTGGGGAGGCTTTTCTTCTTGGGGGAGAGACCCCCCTCGGTCCCACACCAAGCTTAGCAACCCAGAGTTACTTTGCTGGGGGAGTTCCATGATAGCTGGCAGTAGAAATTAGTGAGGACTCTCTTTGCTCAGCTTGGTGAGGCTGAGGGCTGCTAGAGAACCAGTAGATCCAGCACACAGACTCGCTCTCTGGTGAGCACTCACCCAGTCCCTGGTGGAGGGAGTAGCTGTGTGAGCTGGGCCCAGAAGCATGTGGGGACAGACTGAATTGAGCACCTTTGGCCTGAGAGCTGGAGGTTCTGGGACCATTGTTCCCCTGTTGTGGAGCTTGCACATGAGTAATGTACAGGAGGGTGCCATTTTGTCAGGGTTGGGCCCTCCCACAGAGGATCAGGTCCAGGGGCACATTGGTCTGGTGGAATTGGCGCAGGAGTGCGTCCATGCGTGCGTATGCGGCCTTGGATTCCCACCCTCCGCTTGGCTTGTGCTGCTTAGCCAGGGAAATGCCAGGTGGGTGTGCTCTGGCTCCAACAGGCTGCACACTGAGACACAGGACTGCGTGAGCCGCCTTAGATCCCCACCCTCCGCACTGCTTGTGCTGCGTTGTCAGGGAAACAGAGGGTGGGTGCCTCCAGCTCCATCAGGCTGCTCATTGAGACTCAGGAGTGCGCAAGCTGCCTTGGATCCCCACTCTCCATCCTGCGAGTGCAGAGTTGCCAGGCTGGTGATTGGTTGTCAGGTTGCTTGGCCTGATCTGCGAGCGGCTGATTGGGACACGCTAAGGCTGGGAGTTTTCCTGGGAGTGTTTGGCCGTGAGCTGTGCACCTGCATGATCCAGCCGGAGCTTTCCTGGTGATCTATCTAATACATCAAAGCAATCCCAGAGCAACAGCCAGAATGAGGAAACAAAGAAACATGTCACAAGTAAAAGATCGGAAGAAACTTCTAGAAATGGAACTAAATGAAACAGAAGGATCCAACCTTTCAGTGGCAGAGTTTAGAACACTGATGATAAGAATGTTTAATGAACTTAGTGAGGACATAAGGAAGAATAGAGAAATCATAAAAAACAACCAGTTAGAACTAAAGAATACAATCACTGAAATGAAGAACACACTCGAAGGAATCACCAGCAGATTAGATGAAGCAGAGGATCAGATCAGTGATTTGGAAGACAAAATAGCAGAAATCATCCAGTTGGAGCAACAAAAAGACAAAAGAATAAAAAAGAATGAAAATAGTTTAAGAGACCTGTGGGACAAGATCATTCACAACAACATCACATCGTAGGAATACCAGAAGGAGAGGAGAAGATGCAAGGGGTCGAGAATGTATTTGAAAAAATACTGACTGAAAACTTCCCTATCCTGGTGAAGGAAATCGACATACAAGCCCAGGAAGTGCAGAGAGTTCCAAACAAGCTGAACCTAAACAGGTCCACACCAAGACGCATCATAGTTAAAATGGCAAAGGTTAAAGACAAAGACAGAATCCTAAAAGCAGCAAGAGAAAGACAGCAGGATACATACAAAGGAACTCCTATAAGACTAACAGCTGACTTTTCTACAGAAACTCTGCAGGTCAGAAGGGAGTGGCAGGATATATTCAAAGTGATGCAAAATAAAGGCTTACAACCAAGATTGCTCTACCCAGCACTGCTATCATTTAAAATTGAAGGAGAAATAAAGAGCTTCTCAGAAAAGAATAAGCTTAAGGAATTCATTACTACCAAGCCAGCATTGCAGGAAATGTTAAAAGGGCTTTTTTAAACAGCAGAAAGTGGTAAACAAGCTATCCTAGGAAGACCAGGAATACAAATAAAAAGATGGCAATACAGATGCACTTATCAATAATCACTTTAAATGTGAATGGGCTAAATGTTCCAATCAAAAGAGAGAGTGGCTGAGTGGATAAGAAAACAGGACCCATGTATATGCTGTTTACAAGAGACTCATCTCAGAGCAAAAGACACACACAGACTGAAAGTAAAGGGATGGACTAAGACATTTCATGCAAATGGAAATGAGAAAAAAAGCTGGGGTAGCAATACTTATTTTGGACAAAATAGACTTTAAAATGAAGACGACAATAAAAGACAAAGAAGGGCACTCCATAATAATAAAGGGATTGATTCAACAAGAGGGTATAACCCTAGTAAACATCTATGCACCCAATATAGGAGCTCCTAAATATATAAAACAGATTTTGACAGACATAAAGACAGAGATCAACAATAACACTATTGTAGTAGGGGACTTCAAAACCCCTTTGTCACCAATGGACTGATCCTCCCGACAGAAAATCAACCCTGAAAGTGTGGCCTTAAATGACATTTTAGACCAGCTGGATTTCATTGATATTTTTAGAGTATTTCACCCAAAAGCCACAGAATATACATTCTTCTCAAGTGCACACAGAACATTTTCCAAGATAGACCACATGTTAGCACAAAACAAGTCTCAGTAAAATTAAGAAGATTGAAATCAAGGGCCGGCCGAGTGGCACGGTGGTTAAGTGCTGGCTTGGGAAACCAGCGGCCCCGGTTCGGGTCCCCTATATGAGGGTCAGTGATACTTCCCTCAGAAAAAAAAAAAAAAAAGAAGATTGAAATCATATCAAGCAGATATAGAGGAAAAACTGATGATTGCTAGCTGGGAGGAGGTGGGGATGAGGGGGAAGGGGAAGGGATTAGACAGCATAAATAGGTAACTACAATATTGCCACAGGGATATGAAAGGCAGTTCTGGGACTATAATTAATATGTGAATATTTTGTAGGGTGTCAAATGGTCGCATGTCTTGTTGTGGAGACCACTTCAGGGATGGGGTAGAGGCTTGATCACTGTACTGCACACCTGAAGCTGTTGTTGTATAATATTGTATGTTAACTGTGATTGAATGTATATATGTGTGTGTATATATATATATATATATATATATATATATATATAGTCACGGGATGTAGAGTATAGTGTGGGAGTAGAGTCAAGGAAATTGTAATAGATATGTATGATTGGGGGGATGGGGCGGCAGATTGGGGAGGGGTAAAAAGTATAACTATTGTGCTGTGTTGTAAAATAAATAAATACATAAATCACACACACACACACACACACACACACACACAAGGAATAGATAATTTACAAGTTCACACCATAAATTACTAGTTGAATGTCTAACTTCAGTGTTTTTAGGTGCTTTGTTGTAAGGTGCTTTGCTTTAATTATAGGCATTTGTATTGCTAAATAATTGTTCAAATAATACGATGAAAAGTGATCCAATTTTCTTTGTGTGTTTTATTATTATGTTATAGTCCCAGCTTAGGGTTTTACATATACCTATAATCAGGGTAAAGGGTATTCTGGGAATCAACAGGTGACTTCTCCTCTTATTTACAGTAAGAGCAGACTCTGACTGATAAACGTGATAATCACTGTTCCTCGTTTATAGATAACAGCTTCTCTTGATCTTTAATCATGACATAAAGGTAGATGTGGAAGATTGGATATCTGTTTGGTGGACCTCCTGGTCTACAATTGGGTTGTCGAAAAAGTCATGACATATTGTTTCTTTTTTTTTTTAAAGATTTTATTGGGGAATTGGGGGGAGGGGAACAGCATTGGGGAACTGAGGAGGAGGAACAGATAAGTTGCTGTCCTTTTGTTTTTCAGTCTAGCTGTGGAGGACATTGCTTCACTGGCCCATGTTGGTATCATCATTGCGCTCTTCTCGGGTGAGGCAGATTGGTCGCCAGCCTCTGGAAGGCCGCTCACAGCTGCTCTTGGCAGCTCACGCTGGCTGCCGGCCACTCACTGTAGCCTATGGCAGCCCACTGCAGCAGGGGTGCAGCTATGCCGTCTCTGGGGACTCACAGCAGCCCAGCTCCAGGTGGAGCTATTGTTCACCATCTTAGCTGTAGAGGACAGTGTCACTGACCCTCATATGTGGGATCCAAACTGGGGCCGCTGGCATCCCAAGCCAGCTCTTAACCAATTCGGACAGCCCTTTTTTCTATGTTTTTCATTGCAAAAATGCGTCATAACTTTTCCGACAACCCAATAGTTACCAAACTTTGCATATTGTCAGGAAATCCTGGGGAAATTTAGAGATGGACAGACAGACAGACTGTCCACACTCGGGTCCATTGTATCAGAAGTTCCAGGCATGGTCCCCAGCATCTGTATTTTTAAATCCCATCTTAGGTGATTTTGTTGTAAATGGTATATGAGTTTAGAAACCTCTGCCCCAAAGTCAACTTTGGGGGCAGAAACTATGGCCTCTAATTTAAAAATATTTATTTTATTGGTGTCTACTTTCATATTAGAAAAACAATATATCTTGATTGTTAGAAAGAAAATAAGCTTAACATTCCAGTCCCCTCTCTCTCACGCACACTCTCTCTCTCTCAATTTTTCCCCAAATATGGGACTATTCCACGAATGTTAAAATGCTATTTGCTTTCTTTTATAATACTATATTATGCATGTCCCTGAATACTTTTTAAAGCTATATGGTATTCCAGAGTATGGAAGTGGCCAAGCCTTTCTAACTTCCTGAAACTCTTTGCTTTACTCAGTGCTTTCCACACAGAAAAATGTTGATAAACCTTTGTTGCCTGAAAAACTAAGAGGATGGATGCAGCTATCTTTTACTACCCACCCATATTCTTGTTACTAGTCTTAAGATAGAGCAATGCTTGCTCAAACTCTCTCCATTCTGCAAAGGAAGCTTGGTGTTAAAATAAGTTGACTGAGTTCTCTTGCGGGATGGTTCTGGGCAGTGGTAAGAACCCCTCCAATGCAAGGGTTCAGGTCCATTCAAAGGAGAGTTGATGTTTCACAAAATGAAGGAGGACAAACCAACCAATCAGAGGTGTGGACAGCACTGCATCCTCAGATGCTTCCTTTGAGGGGCCTATAAACCATTTAAGGAGGTAGAACTTTCTCTTCCTGGAGAGTTAACACAATAATAAAGGGCAGTATCTCATGTGGACCATGGGAGACCAGAGAGTCCCATGCTTCCTTTGGACCAGGATGGTCAGTGACTGAGAGGAATGACTGTTCGGATGGAAATCAGGAGGGTCTGAACTAACTTAGCTGAGAGAAGGCTCTCCATCACTCTGCCTCGTGCATGGCAAGAGCTGCTCTGCCCCATCCCAGCATTTGAGGACCAATGGGCTGATATGTGGGGCTTTTGGCAACCAGGTGGTTAAGGAGCCAAATAAAGTAGTCAATCTCTGGGCCCTCCAAGAGGAGTAACAGCAACGGAAAACTCAGGCTTCAGCCCAGCCAGGCTCCAAGAGCCCCTTTCACAGACACATAAATATTTAATAATCATCTGTCTACAACCAATCTAGGGGAAAAAAAATCTCTAAATAGACTGCTCGAAAGGCCAAAACCTGAATTTTAATTGAGGTACTTTGAATTACTCCCATTAGTCAGTCGCTCTGACTTTTTCTTAGCAAGGAGTAGATTGTTTTTTGAAAGGGGGATCAGAATTATTAGCAGCCCTAAAAAAAAAACAAACTGCTGTTCCTACTAAATAATAAACTAGACTTCGTTTTACAAAGATGTGGCATTTTCGGAGCACAAAGCAAGAGGGCAAAGAATGATAAGCCCCACACATTCGAGATGCAATTTGAAAGCCTTAAGGGCATTCAAATGCCTTGCTAAGGGTTTCCTCCCCAAATCTCTGCGGTTCTCCTTCTAAAGTTTGCAGGATGGAGGAGGCAACATCGTATGTGTGTTTATGTTTATATTTATTTCCCTTTCTTTGCCTCCTTGGCCCACAGTCTCCTGCAGCTGATGTAACAATCTTCTTGGAGGTACCTCTTGTATCTCATGCTGGCCAATTTTGACATTCTAAAGTGCTCAAATTGAGCCATTTTGTTCTCAGTAAAATAAACCCTAGGCCATTATTCATGGTTTTCATTCAGCAGCCTCCTTGTCTCCCTTCCCCTGGCCCCTCTCTGCCGACCCTCCACCCCTTTCCAGTTCTGTCCTTTTGCCCCCCCTCCCAGGAATGTCCTTTTGCCCCCCCCACCCCCCGACTTCCTTTCTGAGCCCACTGTTTTCAGTCCGGGCATGTCACCTCCACTCGGGCACAATTTGCTTTGAGATCTGTGTCATGGAGTGGAGCTGTGGTGTCACCCTCGCCATAATTGATCTTGCTTATTCATCTGCGTCCCGCGTATCTCCCCGTATCTCCCTATCCCCACGCTGGCCTTTGTTTGGAGAAATTGTTTGAAGATTTACTGTGGTGCGAAAGCTACCTGCCCCAGTCTCCCTACCGCCTGTCCAGATAGAGAGCAGAGAGCAGCACTTAGGAAAGGAAGTTCCCCCAGCTCACCCCACCCCAAACGTAGAGGACTTCTCCCAGTGTCACAAGTAAAGCAATTTCCAGACTAATTTACTATGGAATCACTTCACAGGGCCCCTTGTGCACTGGTATGAGCAATGTTAATTGGTGTGCGAGCCTGGGATGGTCTGTGGTGGGATTTATTGTTGTAAGCAAAGCCAGGGAAGGGGAGCAGCGTCTGTCTTTGTGATGGCCCTCGGTCCACACTCACTCGCTCCAGATTATTTTTAAAATGATAGATCTGAATTCAGTAATTTATTCGATTTTGGGTCATTAACCCTTGTTCTGCTTATGGCAGCAAATGACTTCATCGTCAGAGATGATGACTGTTCCAAACGGTGGGGATACTGGGCTCTCTGGAGCTCTTGTCTGAAAATTAATTTTAAGCAAGTGGCAGGCATTCAAAATCCTCTCTGCTTATAGGTTTTCCGCGGTATTGCCTCTGAGAATCTGAAGAAGTGGGGAGGGCGGCAGTGGGGGAAGAACCCCCTGGAAAACTTCTATTGCCAAAGAGTGTTTGCTTGGGGTGGCTAATGTCCTGAAAACGCTGCACAATAGACTCTGTCAAAATGGGTCTTTAGGAATGGGGAATGGATCACAGTTGGGATAGCGGAGGGGGTGCGGAGGGGAAAGGAGAGAAAGGAGCAAGCCTCCATCTAGTCATCCTGCCTGGAGACCGAATGAAATAGCTGGAAATCATTGTTTGGATTCCCATTGACTGAAGGCCGGAGGGGCTTTACTGGTTAAGCTTTTAAAGTTGCAGCAGTTTAAAGACTGTTTTTCCCCCTTTTGCCTGTTGCACCCTTCTCAGTTGAGCTTGAAACACAGTAAACCATCTTTGGAAAGAAACAAAGCAAAACACCTTTTGCTTTCAAATCCCAGGCTGCCTTCTATTTCAGATTATTACATTAATAGGTGACATTGCCCGCTGTCCCTGACTGCGGGGCCAGGGAGCCTGGTCTGGTGAGTCCTGCTCTGACTCCCAGCAGGGCGAGTGACAAACCCTCCTGTGGCTCCCGCACTTTGTCCCTCTGCCACACTGGACAAGCTGACCAGCAAGTGGCTGGGGTCAGGGATCCCTTCCCCACCTTTGAGGATGGAAGCAATGTTTGAGCGGTGTGGGGTAGCACCCTCATAAGGGACTCATCCGTAAGCACCACAGGTGTGAGCCCTCATCCTTTACTCAACTACTCATTGGAAACACCTTCCATGGCTGAATTTTCAAGTTGAAATATTTGCAGAAAAATACAGATTTTTAGAAACTTATAAGTGGACGAAAGTTAGTAATTATTTAGCCAACTCTCTTGGTTTTGCAGATGGAGAGCCTATGGCCCAGGCATGTCAACTATTTTGTCCAAGATCACACAGACTATATGAGCAGAAGTGGTCCTAGAATGCAGGTCCCCTAAGCAGTGTTGTACGTGGCGGGTGGAGACAGGTTGCTTCAGGTGTGGGCAGTGAGGGGCTGCATTGTCTGTAGAGAATATTTCAACAATAACAAAACCTCTGGCTCTGACCTGAATTACCACCAGAAGCTGACATTTCCAAACAATGTCAGTGATAAGATACCCCTCCCCATCACACTGGACACTCCCACTATCCCCTTCCTGCCCCGCTGGTACAAAACTGCTCTTGACACCCAGCTTTGTGTTTCCCCCACTAAACTCAGATGCATCTCCATTAAAGAAACCACATGCAAATCAAAACAAATCCTGCATTAGAACTACTCCCTGCTTCTTTCAGAATTAAATAAGTAAGGAAAATAGCCTTTTGGTGAGCCCAGTTGAATGTAAGACTGGTGCAGAAAAGGTGTGATGTTTTAACATGTGAAAGGGGTGGGCAAAAGAGGGGTGATGAGATTTGCTAGGCCTTGCCTCACTGCATCCTCCTGGTGTGTGATTGCGGGGTGCTGTGCCCCACTCTCTCTGATGTTGGGGCAGAAGCGCCTAGCCTCCTGTCTGGGTTAGATTCAACAGCGTTGGAGATTCTCTGGATTACTGTCTAAACCTAATTTTCTCCCAGATATTTAGAGCCTTGAGGAAAGTTCTTGGTGGTCTGAGGGCCCGACTGGCTTGTGTATGTGTCTCTGTGTGGTCATTTTGGCCAGACTGGCTGCTGTCCGGGCTTTTCTTCTCTTCTCCAGCTGCCCCCTGGAACGGGCAGGTAAATATTCTAGTCTGACTTCAGTTGCCGAGTCATCAGTTCTGACAGACGGCTGCCTCTCTTTGCCGCAGCCCCCACCTCTTCCCTCAGCCCCTCATTTCATCTTCCCCCCTGTCAGTACTCACCCTTTGGCAGAAATCTTTTTTCTGAGAGCTAAATGTGAGCCTCAAAGAGATGCCATCAAGGTATTTTTCATAATTTTCTAAAGTAATTTCCTTCCCTACACCCCCCACTCACCATGTCTCGTTACCCAAATCAGCAGGCAGCAGCCTCCCTACCCCAAGGGTCAGGGGAGCCTCTTCTAGCACAGCTGGACTGGGGGAGGGTCCCAGAGAGGAAGGCTGGACAGCCAACGACTTCCTCACCACTGGGGTAAAGGCAAGCTGGCGGAATTGTTTTCCTATAAAGAAGGAAAACTTAAAATGGTTTCATGTCATCTTTACTCTAAGAAAGGACCATGAGGGATTTCACCACACACCAAGTCCACAATGGTATTTAATTCTGTTCCTGTGCATAGGTGACATCCATTCCAGAACATTCTTTACAGTTCCTTTTCCACCTCATTCCCTCTCATGTTTTCTTCCTCCCCCAGGAAGGAATCAAGGAAAGAATTTATCTTTGCTCTCTGAACCTTGATCTCTATTTCCACTGACCTCTGAATGTCTCCTGTGGCTGGTTTTCAACAGGTGGCCCCGCCACAGGAAGAAGAGAGGTGTGTCTCTCTAGCCCTCTGCAGGGACCTGGGCATGGCTGGCCCTGCTGAACGGAGATCCTGGGGGTAAATGATCCTCTACTAGGAATCCTGGGACTTGACATTCAAAAATTCTATTCATTGAAAACAGACACTAGCCCTGAAAACCTGGTTTAGTAGATAAAATCTGTAACCACAAGAGTATAAATCTGGTTTGGCTTGTTTGTACTGGTCTAATTTAATATGATCTCCCCTGGAGTTTCTAGCGTCTAGATTTTCTAGATCATTAAATCCATTACTTTTCAGTGTTAGCTTTTTTTTGAAAGATGGGGTAGGGAGTGGATATATATTTCAGTGGCACCCACACTAATAAAGAGAGCCTCATCAAAGCTCATTTGGGGTCTGAAGTGATTAATTTTCATACCTGAGGGCTCTGTAGGAAGGTTTCTGCCCATTTAACACAAAAGACCCCCACAGCAGAGTCGGAAAAGGGGTCTGCTTGCTGCAGCCACTGTACTGGTAGAACCCACAGAAGGGGTGGAGGGGTCACTTTCAGCCTCCTAAAAACTGAATGCCAGCGTGAAAGGTGTGGGGGGATGTGGCCATCTCATTTCTCCCACATCCGGGATGGTCTAAAAAGCCTGGGAGTAACATTCTCCAGCTAACGTGTGACTGTGAGCAAATAAGCCTCTAGGATCCTTAGTTCCTTCTTGGGACAAGAGGAGCGGGTCTCACACACTTGTCTCTCGGCATCAGTGGGCTGAGGCGGGCGAGAACTGTGTGCAAGCCATGGAGTGCTCAGGAAAGCAGCGTGATGTTCACCCCTGCGAGTCTCAATTTTCACATCTGTAAGGAAGGTATTCTGTGGGATCAAGTGAGATGTTAATATCATCTCCCCTTTCCATTTTTGCTTTTGCTAAGTGGAACATGAGTGATAGGCAGGGGCCCAGTTACTGCAGACCTTGTCTGTACCAGGCTTTGCTCCTCTTCCATGGAACTGTGTCTTGCCAACTAGAGCTGCTGTCTTGCTTTCAGCTATAATAGCTGCAGCACTCTGTCCTGAGGAGGATGCTGCCAGGCCCCACGTGACAAAGAGCCGATGGAAGACTACAGAAACTGTTGGATTGGGAATTTGAATCATGGCTGTGTGTGTGTGTGTGTGTGTGTGTGTGTGTGTGTGTGTGTGTATCCGTATGTCCATCCGTCCATCTGTCTGTCTGTGTGTCCCTCCAAGTCTTTTATTTTTTAATTGGTTTCAGGTGTACAAAACAATGTAATGTTTCACCCCTCTCAAAGTGATAATCCCTCTCCCCCAATCTATTGCCTCTCTGACATCATATACAGCTGTTACAATTCCATTGACTCTGTTCCCTATGCTGTACTCCACATCTGGTGACTATGTGTGTGTGTGTGTATATATATATATATATATATTAAATTATATATATATTAAATTATATATATATACATTAAATTATAGTTGACAATAAAGTGGGAGGTATCATACTACCCAACATTAAATCATACTACAAACCTCCAACTCTTTTTAAAACTTTGATAAGATGGTCCTTCCTTTAATTTTCTGGCTTAACCCTTTAAATAGTCCTTATGGATTTCACCTGTTCCATAACTTCCAAACAGAAAGAAAGCATGGAAAAAATCCAAAGCAACTAGGAGGTGAGTTTTGCCACTTGTCAGTTTGAGCAGTGAAGCAGTACATGGTACTTGTGCCTACGTGTGTGTGTGTGTGTGTGTGTGTGTGTGTGTGTGTGTGACAGACACTGGAGTGAACACTTCATCATTAAGCTGTGTCTTTCCTTGGGCAGAAGACACTGAACTGTAGTGTCTTTCCCTGTATAATTGGACTGTCTTTTCATACAAGGCAAGATGCTTGTTCCTGAATATAAACCCATGCACTCTCAACAGGTCAGGAGTGATAGTAAAAACCTGTTGTCTTGCTTTGTATTTGGAATAATGGAGTCACTAATCTACTTGATCTGGCCAAGGCAGATAAAGAAGCAAGTGAGGGATGCCTGTGTTTCAGAGATGGAAAGTACTTGTAAAAGCAATTTCTTTGGGGGAGGAAGGAGCAGGCGAAGACACACAGAAGAAAAAAAAAAAAGGAGCAAAGACTGTTGGAAACCTTTTAATTAGTACTAATTACCTCAGCAGAAAATGTTGGAAGCTTGAAAGGATTTGTGTCAGCAAGTGAAAGATCAAAGATTGCTAGGCTCGCATTTTAATCTGTTGGCTATAAAAAGGAATGAGGGGGGTGATAATGGGACCCAGGAGAATGGCTGCCCAGGTGGCTCTGCCCTTAATCCCTTCTTTACTGTTACAGCCTGAGGCCTAGTCCCAATTACATAATAAGATGATTTAATTTAATTTTTTTTTGTTTTTTATTTTCCTTTGACTTTAGCTGGGGTGTGGACGAGAGGAAAAGTGGCTTCTCTCCCCCTCCATGAGACGGGAGTAGGCTGGAGATGGTAGACTCATCTCTTCTATTGATTTTCCTGCTCTTTTTCCCACCCAGCAAAACGACACTTTAATATCAAGTTTCAAATTGAACAAAACTCCACACGGGCAAGACTTCTCTAAGGATGAAGGAATCGCTGGGTATACTAAGGAGGTGAGCCCTTTGATGTGGTTGGGATGTGGTTAGGATGCCACTGGGGCAATAGGTAAACTGTGTTACGGGGTAACTCTACCTGCTGGAATCATCAACCATTACAGTTCCTTGAAAGCCTAGGAGGGTTGGGAGAGTGATCAGGTGGGAGGAGTGAGAGAAAGTGGCGCTGATGAACCACACCGCCCATCACAGAAGCCTTCTGTGTTTGCTACTCTCTTCCCTGCCTCTCTAAGAATGGATTAGGCTGGAGGGCTGGGCTGTGGGTGCTCTGCCCACATTCTCTGGGCACTCCCCATCCTGTGCACACCATTCTGATGGCTTCTAACTGCAGGTAGCTGCAGCTGTTTCCTGGGACCGCCTGAACCTGCTCAGGGTCACACAGTGACTAATGGGAGAAAGAAGATAAATATCCCAGCTGCTTTGCCCCTCACTTGAGACATGACTGAGAAGTGATCCACATTGCATCCCATACTACTCCAGAGCAGGGATCAGTCTCATCTGACCTGATGACTATTTTTGTAAATAAGGTTTCATTGGAACACATGGATATCCACTCATTTATATATTACCTGTGGCTGCTTTCACATACAGTTGAGTAGTTGTGACAGAGATCACATGGACCTCAAATCCTAACGTAGTTGCTGTCTGGCCATTTACATAGAAAGTTTGCTGAGCCCTGCCTGAAACAGCTGTTGAGCCCCAGTTGCTCTCTGCAGTAACCTACCTCGTGATGCTTCCTTTATTGACTTGTTTCCCTTTCTTGTCTCACTCTCTGGTGTTGTGTGTGATCACCTCCCAAATAAACGACTTGTTCTTGCACCTGCATCTCAAGGTCTGCTTCTGGAACCTCCAGCCTAAGACGCTGTGTGTTTGCACATGCAGGAAGGACAGGATCCCTGCAGAGAGTGCTGGCTCACCCCCATGCCTTCCAGGGTCCAAAGTGTACACCATCAGAGATGTAGTGAAATGGAACAGCTGAGCTTGGGGAGCTCAAAAATGCTACAGAATGCTGCCACTTTGACTCAAATTGCTGAGCTCAAGTCATTAAACCTTTTCCTTTGTCAGCTTAGGCTCATTCCTAAGCTTTTAGGAGAGAGGCCCCAGGAACAAAACTAAAAGGAAGCCTGCATTATGGAAGCCAGATTCCTAGCTCTGGATCCATGAGTGTGGCTCAGAGCTCTAGGGAATGGCATGGTTTAGATTTTGAGTTATGCGAGATCTGACCTAGAGGCCCCAGCTCCATTTCAGAAGTCCAGAGCACTGGACACAGTGTCTAAATATCCACCTTCTCTAGGAAAGGCTACCAAAGATGGCTTGAGGCCTGATCTCCTGGTGTTCGGTTTGTGTCTCTTCAGAGTCACACATGTAAATGTAAAGTGCCTGGCACCCAAAATCTGATGTGCAACCCTTACCTGTGTCTAAGTATTTTTTTGTTTTCCTTTGCTCTCCTTTCTCTCCTGTCTCAGTTAGTTAATTCTGATATCCATTTATCATGAGGATGGAGATGGTCTTAGTTGTCAGATTGGAGAAATAGATGCATCACCATCATGCCATTTATATTAGTTATCTATTGCTGCATGACAAATCACCCCAAAATTTAGCAGCTTAAAACAACAAACATTATTCATCACAGTGTTTCTGGGTCAGGAACCTGGATGTGGCTTAACCCAGTGTCTCTCACGGGCTGCAATTAAAGTGGCAGACAAGGCTATAATGGTCTCAAGGCTCAACTGGGGAGGCTCCATTTCCCAGCGCATGCACATGGCTGTTGGCAGGATTCAGTTCCTCGCAGGAGGTGGGGCTACTCATTTTCTTGCTGCCTATTGGTCAGAGGCCTCCCTTGGTTCGTTGCAACATGGGTCTCTTTGTAGGGCAACTCACAGCACGACAGTTAGCATTCAAGGAAGTATTCAAGGAAGGGAGCAGGTGAAAGAAAAAAAGATGCCTAGCAAGATGAAATCACAGTCTTTTTGTGACCTTATCTTGGAAGTGGGATCGTGTCACTCTATAGTATTTTATTTATCATAGCAACTCATTAGGTCCAACCCACACTCCAGTGGAGGGGATCACACAAGGACAGGAATATCAGAAGGAAGGGATGGTCGGGAGCCATTTGGGAATCTGCTCCCCACACGACTGACTATCAGTCATAATATCGCATTGTTCTGGAAGTATCCAAGAATGAGGTATCCAATGTAAGCATATTTTACTGGTTGTATTTAATCATTACATTCTATTAATAATGATAGAATGAAATATTGCTAAAACTTCTATTACCCACTTTTCTGTTTTCTTAAAGAGCGTATACAGATATGCTTTTTATAATTTTCAAGTCTCAGCTCAGATTTTACATCTTTGAAAGTATCATTCCTGGACTTCCAATGTAAAGTGATCGCTCCCTCTGAGTTCTTGTAGCACTTATTTTCTATATTGTTTATTTGACATATAATCATATATTGCTTTGTGACAGTTCCCTTGTTATCTTGAGTTACTCCTTGAATCTTGCATTGTTTAATTTCCACATGTTGACATCTTGTCTCTCCTTAAGAATTATAAACAATTTGAATGCAGCAACTGTCTAATAAAAGCAACCGCACAGGAGTTTCTCTTCAAATATATGTGACTTCTCTCCTTTGATGTTGTGGATTTTTGACCCATGACCATGATTTTTGATGGCTACTGAAAGGCGTAGTAATGATTGTTGCTATACTGAGTGGCCCCAATATACTCAGATTTGTTAGCTTTGGCTTATTTATTTTGGTGGATGTTTTTCAATTTTCAATCTCTTTTCCTTTGGTGTCAATACAATAACTATTGCTCTCCTTCCTTTTCCTAATTTTAGTCAAGGATTGGGAAACTAGAATCTTAAAATTATGCTTTGATTGAGGGTCATAGTTTTCTGAATGAATTCTGAAGGTCCCCTTCTATAACATCCTGGTTTTGTGACATATTATTGGAGCTGAGAGGGTAAAGAAGAAAAAAAAGAAAACCGAAACCTTTATTGTTATTGGACGTTGACTTCACACCAGCCTTCTTCACTTACCTCTACCTAGACATGCTGTGTCTCCGAGAATGAAGATGGATGCAAATGTGTACTTTAGATAAATGCTGTGCTATATTTTTATATTCTGCACGATGGTTGTGTTATGCCAGGGTTAGAACGTTAGGTCTTTGGAAAGGAGAGTGAGAATGAATATGGTTTAAGGAAGTTGGGGCTGACCACACCATCAGTGCTTGTGATTGAGTTCTCAGAGCCTAGCTCAAATACCTGCCCGTGTGTCTCCTCCTCATAGTATCACTTCTTTGGGCACCAATGAGAGCCTTGGTACTCTTTATGGAACTAGTAGTCACCTAGGAGGCATCGTGTTGAATTGTATCCCCCTCCTCTAATTCATGTGTTGAAGTCATAACCCCCAGTACATCAGACTGTGACCCTATTTGGAAATAGGATTATAGATGTAATTAGTTAAAATGAGATTTACTAGAGTAGGGTAGGCCCAGTGTCCTTATAAAAAGTATGCCATGTGAAGAGACAGCCAGGCACACAGGGCAAATGCTGGGAGAGAGGCCTGGAGCAGATCCTCCCCTCATGCCTTCAAAGGGAGCTGAGCCCAGCTGACTCCTTAACGTCTGGCCTCCAGAGCTGTGAGACAAATGTGTGTTGTCATAAGCCACACTGTGGTATTTTGTTACCGCAGCCCTGGGAGACTGATATGAAGGTATTCCTGGCCTGGTTTTGAGGCCGTTGAGCCTCGTATCCTGCCCTTGGTCCTGAATCTCAGTGCAACCCCCTCTTTTTTTTTTTCTGCCCCACAGTCTTCCCTGGTCTGCCATTACCTTCAGGATTCCGCATTCTCTAGGGGACGGGGGTCAGCATCTTCCTGCTGTACTTCTAGCCTGATTGTTGCTTGCCCAGGGAAAAGGGGAGTCCATTAGGAATGATGAATGGGACTTCCCTGCCCATGCTCAGGAAGCTGCGCTGGGGCAAATCTGATATGTTTGAGGGTACCTCTTTCCAGCCTGGGACAAGCCCTTGCTGTGCGGGGTGTTTTCTTCTTGGCCTGCTCCGGCTTTCCAAGAAGTAACACCAGTTCCAAGTGTACACACATCTGTGGGAGTTCAGGGCCTCTGGGTGCTAACGAGAGCTGCAGCTTCCTACTTGCTTGATATGTTTGCTGTCACTTTCTTTTCTAGTAATGTGGGAGAAGGGAAAAGTCACGCAGACTGTCAGTCTTGTCTGCTCCCATGAAACTGGGAAAGTTCTATCACTTTCCTGGTAGAGACTGACAGCTGTGCTTTCTCTTCTGTCACTGTGGAGGTGCCTTCCTCGCTGAATTGGGCCAGCAGGACTGCTGTAACGCTCAGCAGCTGTGAGGAAGGGCTAGCTGGGACAGTTGTGAGAGCGAGAAGGCAGGAGAGCGGCTTCTCCCACAATAGAAAAAAACCAAAAACCAAAAAACAACAGTATCCATCATCTAAAAGGAAAACATTGGGTCATTTTTGACAGTGGTTTTTCTCTCTGGTTACCAGTACAAAAAATAATGGTGAGTCTCTAATTGATGCACCTTGATTCAGTGAAATACAGTATGTCATCTGACTTGTTCTTGAGGTGTTTGAGTTGGGGACACTCAGTGGTTCTCACACATTGGTATACATAAAAGTGATGTGGGAGGGCCGGCTGAGTGGTGCGGTGGTTAAGCGCTGGCTTGGGAAGCCAGCGGCCCCGGTTCGGTCCCACATATGAAGGCCAATGACACTGCCCTCAAAAAAAAAAAAAAAGTGATGTGGGGAATCAACTGTAGACATCCAGACCCCACCCACAAAGAGCCTGATGTTTACGTCAGGAGTGGACCCTAGCACCTGAAATTTTAGTAAGCGTTTGAGCGAAGTCTGACACAGGTGGTCCATAAGCCAGCGTTTTAGTCACAGTGGAGGAATGTGAGGTCCAGAGATGGGGAGAAAAGGCTCTGCTCATACAGTGAGTGGTGTGAGCTGGGACTGCTGTCCAGTCCCTTGACTCCTGGTTCAGCGGTCTTCCTTGATGCCTCACCAGACACCAAGTGAACCAGGAAAAGGCTGCTCAGCCATGTGGCTAGCTCAGAGGAGCTCTGCCTTTTGGGGTCTCACCCAGAGTAGAACTAAGCAGGTAATTGGTCTGGCCTCTCAGCTATCTGCCTTACATATATGTAGATACGATAGGTGTGTATGCATATTTTCATTTGTTTTCCCTGCACATGTTATGGAAAACATGTTATACAAAAGAAGGTAAAGGTATTTCCAAGGAAAGGGAGTGGGGGTACTGAGGAGAATGATAGGGAGGGAGGGACAGGAAGCAAAAAAAAAAATGTCAGAGTAAGTATGGAAGGGAAGGAAAACAGGATTGGAACAGTGGCAATCAACCTGTCCATTCCTGAGTGCTCCCTAATTTACCAAGAGTTTTCCCAAACTTGGATTTGCACATGCAGGTTTGAAATTGGGAGGGGGCTTCCTAATGTTTAGTACTGTTTATTCTGTCCCCCTACCAGGTGCAGGCGCCTCATTAAGGGGAAAAAATATTTGGGAGTCCAGTGAGACTCATCCATGGGCACTGGACAGGAATTCCTTCCTGGGCCCTGGACTGAACCATCTGCTCAGGGAGCCCTGGTGACCAGGGACGGCCTGTCAGGAGTGTGTCCTTCAGCTTCTCCTGGCTGTTCCCCTCAAACTCCCCAACCCCCCCAGGGACTCTCCCAGATGGTGCTGGAGGAGAGGGCTGCCCCTTGTGTTCAGGGCTCCTGTGAACAGCAGGCTCCCAGTGAGAGCCTTCCTGCTGTTCAGATAGCCTCCAACTGAGAAAGCTGCATAGACTGTGGTGAGCATTTGTACAACATATATTTACTTAGCAATTCTGGGCCCCACAAAGGACAACCTTGAGTGTTCCCATGCCTCCCTGTGAGTGTCTTGCTCTTTTCATCATTTGTCCCTAATTTTATCTTTAGAAATATTATATTCAAAGCTATCTATAAACAAAGCTTTTAAAGAGCCTGTGTTATAAATATTTCTGGGTCTCTTCTCTGGCCTTTCTTATGGATAGGAAACAAAATTCAGATTTGGGCCTGCATCCAGAGCAGGTAAGTACTTAGTTATCACTATGGGAGATGCAAAGAAATATAACCCATTGGGTCTGACATCACTTAGCTTAATTAGTTGTTGGGGAGACAAGAGGAAGACACCTGGGACGATAGGAGAACAGACCAAATCTGCAGACCAGTGATGTTCAAGTGGGAGATGTGGGAAGTTGAGTCCAGGCATGGTTGATCAGCCCACTTCGGGACAGGCTTGAGAAGCCTTCTCTGAGGAGATGGGTTAAAGTTTCACCTGGAACTGTGGGTGAGATATACAACAGCAGAGAGCAAGTGGAGGTATTTCAAGTGAAGATAAAGTGACCAGACAGGTTCCTCAGTCTTCCCACAGGTATCGGCGGGTCCTTAGAAGATGATAGGAATAAATCTGGAGGTCTGGCTTGAAAGCCAGGTCAAGACAGATCAAAAAGTTAGCTTTGTCCAAAGCTGGAGGCGTATTCTTACCTATAGACAACCCCTGGTGATCCCAAGTCATTAATCCACCCGGAGGCCTGTCTTGACCTGAGCTCCCTGGCTTTGAAGTGTGCTGTCCTCTGCAGCATGAGGAAATAATTTGCTGCCTGCTTCAATGAACCATCAGGAGAGCCAGCAGACCTAATGACATGTGAGAATATTAACCTCCTACCACGAAGAGCTGTGAATCTTGAGCGGCAGTCTATAATTCACCCTGGACTCCTGAGCCAAACCTCTCCACTTTCTCACTCACATTCTCACTTACACCCAGAGAGAGAAGGAGAGACCTGCTCATAAAACTTTATATCCTCAAAGAGTGTAAGCCTTGCTGAACTGTTTAGTAACGAGTGGCTTTCCTTTCGCTGTCATGGAAAAATGTGTACCTCAGAGGAAGGAGTTGGGGGAAGGAATTATTTTTAATGTTGCCGTTTTGCATAGGATTCTACTTCCTAACTCCAGAAAACTCCTGATGGTCATGGAAAGTGACCATCAGAATGCTTGGAAAAACAAACTTCTTTGTAATTCTGTGCTTTGTCTTAGAAAGTCAAAGCAAAATAGAGGTTAGGATACAAATCTAAGGGCATTTGGAGATTAGAAGGGATGCTAGAGATCTTTTAAGGTCAGGGAAAGGTAGAGGAACACAAACCTCATTGTGTTATGCCCTTGTTTCATGGGCTCTTGGGCCCTTTGAGGACAGGATATCTTAACCATGTTTGCACTCCCAGACCTATCAGAGTGTCTGACCCATACAAGGCCTCAAATAAATATTAGTCAAAAGATGGAGCAAGTCAGCGGCTCCAGTCCCAAGTTTTATGTGCAGGAAAACACCAAGGTCCACAGGTAATTCGCTCACAGGCACAGCTCGAGTTTTCCTGGGGGTAAAGTGAGCCTTCTATTGCCTCTCTGTCTTGTTGCTTGTATAATGGCTGCTCTTGGCAGTAGAATGTCATTGTGGTGTTTTCACAAGGAATGTGTTGTTCTGATGAGATTATCTTGTTCACTCAGTTAAGCCGCACACAAATGTAAGGCTAGGGGACCAAAACCAGGGAATACGTGTGGAGATGGGGAATTAGCTGTGGGGCGTGGTGTCCAAGGATGTGTAGGGGTAGCTGCCTGGCTGAGAGTATCTGGCACTGGAGGAGTTCTTAGATCATGACAGTCTTCCTCAGTTTTCTATCAAGTCTTGCCCATCAGGCTCCACGTGGTTGGGAGCAGACCTGATTCATTCCCTGTAGGCCTGGGTAGAAGATGCTTAGTAAATATTTGCCGAAGGAGGAATGAATGAATGAATGAATGTCCCATTCTCTGCTTATTGGGATACCTTTTATTCATCCAGGCCATTTTATTTCCATATCTCAAGTGTTTCTGCACCATACTGGGCACCTAGAGGGTTTTTAATGACGTCTAGATATAAAGAAACCATATTTCCTTCCTCTGCTGAGTTGACTAACACAGCAAATGGATAAACCAATGGTTTGTATCCCCCCTGGATATATGTAATTCTCAGCCTTCGGGTCTCTCCAAATCACTATCCTCTTCCTTGTGCCATTTTCTTCTTCTTTTTAAAATTAATTTTATTAAAACCAGGCAAATTAAAACCGCTTCTGTCCAGGGCATCTCAAGTTCCATTCATTATGGCTTCTTATCTTGGCAGGCAATCGGCATGGAAAGGCAGCTTGGCTATTATGCACACACAAAGCCCATCACTTCCCTACCATTGGCTAATTCATCAAACATTTATCTTTTGCCCTCTGAGCACTGTGTCACTTTGCTTGTCACTCCCTATTCTAGGATGCTATGAAAGATGAAAACACAAGGGAAGTGGAAGAGACTTTTTTTCGCACCCAACTTTCCCCTCCCAGATCTTCTCGATTAATCAGATTTCATACTTAAGGTTTGAAACTCTCTCCCAACACTGCCCTCTGAATCTCATATTTTTGGCCATAGGAAGGTTGGGATGGCTGAACTTCTTATCCAATGGTGGCATGATCAAGGGCAATGCTAAAACATTGAATTGGTTTGAGAGTTTTCCTCCCGTAACCCACTTCAGAGCAGAGAATGGTAGAAAAGGAAGAGACTGTAAAATGATCGAGTCCAGCCTCCCCGATTTACAAAAGTATAAAGTGAGGCCCAGAGTAGGGCCAGGATTGGACCGAAGTATTGTGGGAAGGTAGTGACCAAGGCAGGAACAGAATCTGGTTCCTTGGTCATTCTTCAGAGGGTCCCCCAGGCTGCCATTTCCTCCTGTTGTCAGATGATTCTGAATACCTATAGTATCTCTGTTGGAGGTTTAGCTACCTGCCTCCTTTGCTGATGTAACTAATTACCTATTGTGAAAAAAAAAATATGTCCATTTTTATTTCCAAAAACAATCTTTCAAATATCAACACTCCTTCTATTTATCTAGGCTTATTTTCACATACCTTATCCCATGCCATCCCCATTCCAATGTCTGCAAAGTATACAGGTCAGGGATTTTCCTGTCGTTGGGATAAATTAGAAAATTAAACCTTAGAGGTGTTATTTTTCCAAGGTCTCACAGCACATCCAGGACTTAAAAAGAGCTCGTGCCCTCAAATGTAGTGTTCTTCGTGTGTCCACATCCTGCATTTGTGTGTGGCTTCACTGAACTGACAAGATAGTCTCCATCAGAATACCACTTTCCTTGTGAAAACAGCACCATGACGCTCTACCTCCAAGAACATCAATCAAATCACCAGAGAGGCAGTCTGGGATGAAAGAACCTACCTTTAGCCCTAGGAAAATCTCTTATTCATCACACTGCACATCTGCAAGTGTTTGATCTCTCCTCTTTGTCCCTACCACTGTTACTTCTCTTTGGAGTTGGTCCTCAGGGCCCAGAATGTGCCACTACATGAAATGGAGCACAAACCTGACAAAGTTGTTCTTTGAAAGGTTTTGCAAAGCACAGAGCTGGGGCTGTTTTAGAAGAAGGAAAATGGCTCCAATAGCAAGCCACTTTTGGAGGTCGCCATATCTCCCAGGACCTTCTTTCCTGCAGGAGATATAAAGCTATCTTGTAGTCTGGGACAGAAAACATGTTTTCACCTTTCTCAGCCAACTGGGACCTCACAGAATCAGCAGTTGGCACGTTTGTGCTGGTTTTCCTGGCCTGATTCCATTCAGGGGGCCCTGCCCATGGGGAGCTAGCTGGTCTTTGGGCGAGTATTTGATTAGGGCCCCACTGGGTCCCCAGGGCCTTGAGGCCCAGCCATGTAAATGTCTCCTTTTCTGGTTGGTTTGCTATGAGTAGACACCATCTGTTGAATTAAAAATTCCCTTTATGGAGGGTGGTGAAAAGCTCATGTGGAAGAGACACTGTTATCTTTCAAGCAAACAGTTCATGAGGTTGAAGAGCTGTGTTCTTGGCCCAACATATGTTTGCCCAATGGCTGTGGGAGCCTCCCCAACCAAACGCTGAATTCCACCCCATGGCGACATGCACACATACCGCGGCGGCAGCACACCATGTCCGCTCCCTTACATCTCCCTTGTAAAGAAACCCTCCATTTATAGAACCCACCAAACAAACTCACTCTTTTGACTCTTAAAAACAAACAAGATCCTGAGGCCACAGGCTCCGTGCGTGCATGTGTGGTTTTGTAAAATCTCAAGCCGTGAATCAAAATAATTTTAGAGCCATAGTCAAAGCCCAGAACCAAGCCCTGTCACCAGGGTGGGAGAAATGCAGGAAAGATTCGCTGAGAGGAGAGGAGGACAGCCAGATGGGCAGGGTGATGGGAACAAGACGTGGAGGCCTTTGGCATGTTCATAAGGAGTCTACCTGGTTTCTCACCTCTGTCCCTAGGGACTCACTTGCAGTAATAACTTCAGGACACACATAGGAGGGTGGGCCGAGAGGTGACCAACACAGCGCTCATTTTTCAGCTCTCAACTTCTAGAGCCCATCTTGCTCACACTGCTTAATAATACGCTGTCCTCTATGATTTCTCTTCATGTCAAGTCCAACTTCTTTCTCTCTTTCCATAGATTATAAACCCATTGGGAGTAGATGCCATGATTTGGGCATTTTTTGTATCCCCAGATAGAGGTCTTCACTGAGAACCTGCCATACTGGAAGTAGGTATCACATACATGCTTTCTGGTGCAAAATAAGGTTTTTGGAATGTTGATTACTTGAGCTCCGGGATCAAGTTCCTCTTATGTTCCTTTGCCACCAAATTTGGCATAAAGTGGAAGTAAACAAAGATTAGGATTCAACTGGATTGAGACTTAGCTCAAATGCATCTCTTCTTTGAAGCTTTTCCTAACCCTCCCACTCCTCAGAGTAATGCTAATTGTCCCAGTATAACCTATGACCCTGCCTTATCTGGTAACTGCTTCCCTGTCTGCTACTATTACTTAATAGTAGGGGACCATGCCACAGCCATCTTTGTAGCTCCAGAGACTAGTGAAGTACTGGGCACAGAGTTGGTGCTCAATACATTTTTTTGTACAAGAATGAATGAGTAAGTGATAGAGGTACATGCCAAGAGGACCATTAGTTGGTAAATTTCAAAAACCAGGACCAAAGTCCCCATAACCTCCCCTCAGAGCAAGCTGGGCCTTTAATTAGGACTCTTTAGGTATATTTTTAAACCAGTAATGACTGTACCTGAAGTTATCATTTTCTAGCCCACTTTTTGCTCTCCTGTCACAAAGATATCGTTAGAAGTCTTTCAAAGCCTTTTGATATTTGGATATAATATACATCTTTATTCCTCGTCAACTATCCACAAGCTGGTTTCACAGCACTTGTCCTTAATGCACAGAAACTGCCTGTTTGATAATCTATGCTATATTAAATTGCTATCTATCCAGCTTATTATACAAAGGGTTTGAGCTAGCTTATTAGAATTAATAAAATGAAAAGCCAATGTACAGATAAATAAAATATCAAGACTATAAAAAGTTATAAACCTCAACAGTGAAGTTAAAAGGCAGGTATAGAGACCATTGGGTATTGCCATTTTGCAGTTGAGTCATAGTTTAGCTCTGAGCCTACTGGTAGCAAAAGTAAAAAGGGTAACATGATCAGACACATGATCTACACTGTCCAAAGGCAAGCAAAAACTTGTTCCTGATGTAATCTGTCCAGAATTTCAAGTAAGAAAGCTTAAAAATTTATGAATCCAAAGTTTGAAGCATTTTAACTTGCTTTTCAAACAAGTGGAACTGTAAGTACCCATTTCTGGACTTCTAGCTCCTGACCCATTCTCTGTGATTCCTTAGGATCATATTTAACAGTATTCTTAGATACGGTGCATGATGGCTTCAGACTTGATCCCACTTAGAGTTAACAAATACCTAGTTAACTACCTTAGATTTTTGACTGGTCTTGGGTTCAGGTTTCTTATGCCAGTGCTGAATTTTATTTTCTGTCTCACAGGGATCATCCATCCTGACAGGGAGCTCAATAGGGCTTCAGGGGTAACTTTGACAAATTACATGTGATACCTGTCAGTACATACCATGTCAGTATATGTCTTACATCACTCAGAGCCTTTCCCACATTCCTCTATTTTTAAAAGACACATTCACTGCCTATTGATATAGTTACAATATAGGCTAGTTGATTTATATTTATATATATATATATATATATATATATATATATATATATATATATATATCCCTGGATATGTGATCTGAATGACAGAAAAATGTGTAGAGAACATATAGAGTCACCCGTACATATAGTACTATATATAGTATTGGGTTGTCCAAAAAGTCACAACTCATGTTTGCGTCACTTTATCCATTTTGGATTAGTTCATTTTTGGAAGTACTAGAGTCATTCACAGCTATGTTATTTCTATGTCATTTGACAGCTGACAGTTCTAGCTTCATTCTAAAACAAAAATTGAGTAATTTGGTTGAGTTTTGGAGATTTTGCAAGTTGAAGATAGAACACCAAACCGTGCATTTTTGCCATATTTTACTGTTTTACTTTCATAAAGGGAAGAACATGCGTCAGGCTTGTGAAAAGTTGCATAAAGTTTATGGTGACAATGCTCTGCAAGAATGTCAGTGCCAACGATGGTTCACGAAATTCTGTGCTGGTGATTTTGATCTCAACGACACTCCTCAGTCAGGGAGGCCCACCGAGGTTGATGACGACAAATTAAAGGCATTGATCGAGTCAAATCCATGTTACACGACACGAGAGATTGCAGAAACATTGAACATCCATCATTCAAGTGTTCATGACTACCTGAAGAAGCTGGGATACTGCTTGAACTTAAAGAAGTTCATTTGACGGCGCATATAAACATCTGCAATATGCTCATTAAACGTGAGGAAAATGGTCCTTTTTTTAAAGCAATTGCTAACTGGTGATGAGAAGTGATTGTTTACAACAATGTGGTGTGCAAACAGTCTTGGTCCTGACATGATGATTCGCCTCAAATGACATCAAAAGCAGACATTCATCAGAGGAAGGTTATGCTCTCAGTGTGGTGGGATTTTAAAGGTGTCGTGTTTTTCAAGCTCCTACCAAGGAACCAAATAATCAATTCAAATGTATACTGTCAGCAATTGGACAGTTTGAATGAATCCATCATCCAGAAACATCCAGAGCTTGTTAATTGTAAAGGAATTGTATTCTGCGACAACATAAGACTACAGACAAGTTTGATCACCTGTCAAAAATTATTGGAGCTTGGATGGGATGTGTTGCCACACCCACCATACTCGCCTGACCTTGTGCCATCAGACTTCCACTTGTTTTGCTCTCTTAAAAACTCTTTGCGTGGTATAACGTTCAATTCAGATGAGGCTGTAAATCAACACCTTGTTCAGTTTTTTGCAAATAAAGACAGGTCCTTCTGTGAACGAGGAATTATGAAGCTCACTGAAAGATGGCAAAAGTTTATCAAACAAAATGGGCAATATATCATTGACTGATCTTTGTTCTTTATATAAATAAATAACCTTTGAAAAATATAGACAAAATACATCATGACTTTTTCAACAACCCAATAATATGCCATAGTACATTAAGTATGATTTGGTTACTAGGTGTGTGTGTGTGTGTGTGTGTGTGTGTGTGTGTGTGTGTGTGTGTATCGATCTCTATCTATATAGATTTTATACATCTATATAAATATAGATACATTTAAATAGGGTATAAAAAGAGTTTTATGACAGAGAGAAAGAATTCCTTCATGGTGTTAGATGAATAGCTTTTCTAAAATGTCTGTGTTGCCACTGGAACACGGGCAGTCATGTCACGACTCTCCTCTTCTTTATTTCTGCATCCCCCACATATAGCTTTGTGTTGCCTAACCTATTCTTGTAGATCTGCTCATGGCCTCTGTTCTAAGTCAGTTTTCAAACTATTCCCAAGGACCTGCCGTGTGTGCCAGGCACTGCACTTGGCATGGTAGGGGCAGTAAGAAAGGTACAAGTTACTATTCTTTCTCTGAAGGGTGATGTTTACATTATTTAACAACTGCACTGAGCAATTGGAAAGATTCTGGCTAGAGCAGAGTTCTTGGAGGCCCTGTACTGTGTGTATGTGGTGGGGCATTAACCACTTAGGTTTTGAATTGTAGAAAGGTCTGGGGGCTCTGAGCAGTGGCTAAGGAAACAGGAAGGGGCACTCTGTGTTCTCAGAGTTGCAATTATTTACCAGCTGGTGAGGATGTATGTTTAAATAGTTTAATAACCAGTATTACTATACGGGTGCAGACTCGCTGGTGTGCCTCCTGCCTGTTCTCACTCAGGCACTTAGCACCAGGGTAAAGAAAGTGAGGCATTCTGGCCTCTGAAAGAATGTGAATATAGCGGCTGCCCTCCTAGGCCCTGGTCAGTCACCCCGAGGCCTGCTCTTGTCCTGCCCTGGGGAATTCTACTGGCAGCTTTCTGTCAGCATCTCTCAGGTTCGTGGCTGAGGAGTACTCAGCAAAGCGGTACTGATCCTTCACTGTGCATTTGACAACTTTCCAGGTCTTGTGGAGGTTACATGGAGACCCCCTTTTGTTGGGAACTGGGCAGGCAGACATTATCCAGAAAGACCATTACAGAACAGGCAACAGCCCACCCTTGTGAGTCTGCAGGATGAACCAGCATGGTAGACATCAGACATATGGGTTAGGTAGGTCCTTTAGAATTTCCATGATGCCCCACTTTCTCAGTTAAAAATACCTACATGAATATTTAGGTAGATAGAGTGGAGGGATAGGTAAAGATCTTATTTTCTTAATTGGTTTGAAAACATTCTAACCTTTGGTTGTGGATTTGAGACCAACTATGGAGACGCATGTCTTTCTTAGGGTCTGTGGTTAACTGCCTCCCCATTTCCTGCCATCTCATGTCTGGCAGGAGCATAGAGTGGGAGCTGAAGAAAGGGGGATTTAGTTCTTACTATAGCCTGTATGCTAGGAATAGGGTTGTCAGCGATGGAACCAGGGCTTCTGGGGGTGTCCTTTGGTGATGTTTCTGGCTGGGTTTTGCTGGGTAAGAGGCAGGAAGAGGTAGCCATGCATCAGTAGCTCCCCTGCCCCAAACCTACCAGCCCTGCTCTGGTCTGGGCCCTTCTCCTTCCCCATTCTGACCAGTGGCTAATTTTGAAAAAGGATTAAAGCTTCTGAGTGTGTGCCCACCCAGGAACAAAAGGGATTGGGGTTCAAGGGGTGGCGCTTTGTAGGGCCTGCTGCCCTGCCCAAGGCTCCCTTAGAGGTTCACAGCCACTGGCCTAACTTGGAAAGGGTGGCAGCCGCCTGTTTAGTGCTGCTGTTTTTATAAGCTAATGAGGGCAGAGTGTGAGCCATGGGCAATGATGCTGGGATATTAACTGTGACAGGAAGCTTGATCATAATTATCTTAACGAGGATAGGGTTAATTACAGTGGAAACTTAAAAGTTCGCTCTGTTTGAATCCGCTGGAGCCGAATGCATTGTGATGTTTTGTCATTTTGATATGACTTTGGAAAAGACACTGGGACTCCCCAGGCAGCTGCAATACTTCCTGGGGGTCCCAGTCAGAGCCCTGCGCACGAGGTAATGGAGATGGTACCTGTGGGTGAGATAATGGGCAGCTTTCCTGCTGGTGGAGCCGGAGACAAGCAGCCTGCAATGTGCTTCGGAGCTGCTGATTAGGTTTCCAGAGCAAACCACCTGCCACAGATCGGACCCACACAGGTCTCCCTGCCTGCCCGTGGCGTCTCTTGACTGGGTTGGGAAGACCTCTGTCCAGCTGGCTGTGCTGAGGTAGCGGCTGAAGCCTGGCCCTCCCTCTCCAGCCCCTGAGCATGGCAGACATGTCTGCCTAGCCTTCCCAGCCCACCCCTCAGACATCTGCAGCCGCTGTCACCCATGCTGGTGAGTAACACTGCAGTGACAGTCATCCACTCCACCAGCGCTCATGGGTCTGGGGTGCATTTTGCTGTCCACACACAATGTTACAGCAGAGAACTTACAGTGCTGTCATCTTTTTCTTGTAGCTCATGTCGCTGCCCCATCAAACAGCGTAGATCTGTGAGGATCCTTAAAGCCTCCTTTGCCTTCTCATTTTAACAGCACGTATCTATTTGCAGGCATCTTGTAAAGAGGGGTATGAACTCAAAGATCCATGTAGATCATGCCTTGCCCTACCTCTCCCAGGAAAACAGCAGCAGCAATACCAACAACAAAAGTAAAATTTTTCAAAGGTAAAAAATAAAACCGTCTTCCAGGTGTTGGTTTATTGGCCTCCACATGCTAGCCGAACCCCAGAAATCCTGTCCTTTCCGGTTTTACCCGTCACTGCGCTCTCCTGTCCCCAGTCCCTCAGCTCTGAATTAAGCTGATTAAATCACCAAATGCACGCTACACCGATGACATGAAGATGGGGAGTTTTTAATTAGCAACTCCCGACCTAACGTGGTTCCCTTTTAACTGAGCAGCTAATAACATTACACGGCAAAAGGAACCTCAAAACCAGACAGGTGACTGGAGCCTGTGCTTCCCAACTGCTCTCTGAAGTCTGACTCCAGAAGCCAGTGTTGAGCTTCCCCCAGGAGCCTGCCCCTGAGAGAAAGGCAGTCTCTGTGGGCACTCCCTCTAGTGTTCCCAGCTTTGTCCCTTTTCATGCTATGTCATTTTGTTTTATGCCTCCCCTGAAGCACTCTTGGGTGGGAGCTTTCTTCTGCTTGCCAGTTGCCAACCATTTGCTGATTCTCATGATATGAGTATTATATTTGCATAACATAACTTGGGAACAATGTGTATTTGGATGCTGCCTCTGACCAGAGCCCAAGCGATGTTTGTGCACAAAGGCCTTATTAGCCATCCATAAGGCGCCCTGGTGGGAGGTGGCCTCAGCTCCCCCTGTGGTTAGATGGAGCCTAGTTCTGAAAAGCACTTTTGGATATCACTCATTAACCCCCAGGGAGGAAGGGACTTCAAGACAGGGTGATGAAGTCTCCCTGAAAAGCCAGACTTACTACACACCTTTGCACATTTGTTTATCTGCCTGCACCATGCATCGTGAATCCTCCCCCTTGCCCAAAGATCAGGGCTTCCAGAAAAATCAGTGAATGAAAGGAGGGAGCAAAAAAACCTAACTTGTTAGTCTTCTTTCGCTGATTCTCCATGAGATGTTATGAGCTGAAATCGACACAGAACAAGGCTGTTCAGATGGGTTACTGATATGCCCAAATTCACCCAGCAAGTAAATGGTGGAGCTGAGATAAAATTCCAGACCTTCCCCACGACATGTGTATAAGTTGTGTTTTCTTCTGGAGGAGGAGAAAATGAAACATGATGACCCCATTGACTCTTAACCCAAAATATATTGGGTATTGCCTTCCTGCTGTGGGGCAGGTAGTGTTGGCTATAGAAGCAGGCGTGGTCTGGGCACTAGGCCCTGGGTGGGACCACGCTGAAGACCAGGCCGAAGTGGGCCTGTTGGTAGAGCTCTGGGACTATGGAATCTGGGGATTTAATTACTTATTCACAACGCATGTTACACCTCCCAAATATCAACTCCCTATTTTGGGGGTCCTCTTGGCAGTGGCTCCACAGGGACATGTGGATGCAAGAAAGCTCTGGCGATGAAGTTCACACGCACACCCGGTGTGCAGGCATTGCACACACAAGCGGATGGGTCTGTAATGTACATGCCATCAGTAAATGAATAAAGAGTGTAGACAACATCTCCCTGATTCGTCACATTTTGTAGAATAGCCAGGAGATTCCATGCGAGTCCGCCCTCTGGTTGACGTTGTAGCTCAGCTGTCAGCCTGTGCAAGCTCAGCACAGCTCTTGGGTCTGGCAGGTGAACGAGCTGGGAGTGTGCATGTCTGTGTAAGTCCCTCTGCCGGGCAGCTTTCTTTAATTAACGTCTGTGTGCGTGCACCAGGCCAAGCACATGCGCATGACTGCCCCTCCTCGCCTCCCCCCAGCCCCCAACATTCCCGAGCCCACATTAAGAGTTAAACTTGAGCTAAGTGTATAAAACAGGCTATTTTTCCTTTTCTGATACCTTTCTTTACCCTGAGCCCGGTACTTAATTCTTTCAGATGCCTGTTTATTTACTGCCTCCACCTCTACATTGCTATGCTCGACGCTCTTTTACTCGACGCTTCTTTTAAAAATAAAGTGAGAAGTCCACTTTCCATAAATTAAAACAGTAACTTCATGCCAGGAGCATTGGAACAGAAATTCCTCCAATCCCTTCCTTCCCCTCAACCCCAAACAAAAACACAAATAAATAAAAAGAAAGTCATTAAAAAGAAAGAAAGAAAGAAAGAAAGAAAAGAAAAAGAAACAGCCCTCTCAGACTGGAGTGATTGTGTGTTTCCACAGATGACTTGCCTTTTGGGGCAGCTACGGGGACATGGGGCAGAAGCAAATTAAGTGATTAGTAAAGAAAAAAAGCAGAGGGGGGAAAAAAGTCAAAGGCAGTGAGCGGAGAGAAAGGAAACCTTCCTTGCTGTTTCCTACAACTGTGCAGAGGAGAACTGCTAAGAAATGATACTTGAAGTTATATTTATTATTGTAAGAGGGGTATGATATTTCTGGGCAGGAATGATGGATGACAACTTAAATTTGTGTCCAGGGAATGAAGGTGAACTGTGACAGAGTTATTTATCTTGGGAATGGAGGTTAGGGTCAGCCTAGGCTGGGTGCCTGAAGGCACAAGACATTGACAAATTTATCCTGCAGGCCGTATCTGAAGCCCTTTGTTTTGGATCCTGGCTACTCACTAAGTGACCCTCATCCTTCATGTTGGCAATGCGTGAAGGATGCGGTGAGTGCCAGCGGCCCCTTCTCCCCCGCCGCCCCCGCCCGGGCTCCCGCTACTAATTCTTGTCATTCACTTTGCTGACAGGCACCAAGCCCAAACTATTCCCAGTCCTGAAAGGGAAGGTTAAAATATTTATTTCGGCTCATAATGGCCTCCCTGATTTAGTGCAGGATCATTTTTCCTGTTGCCTTTGTCATTGCAGGTCACTGGAAGGACTGAGCGCGTTCGGGAGCCTGGAAGAACTCATCTTGGACAACAATCTGCTCGGGAACGACCTCGTGTTGCCAGGGTTACCCAGGCTCCATACCTTAAGCCTCAACAAGAACCAAATATCCTTGGCTCTGCCCGCTGCCCCCCACTCCCCGCCCAGCCCCGCAGTGGTCCCCTCCCGCTCGCCAGCTCCCCTCTCCCGCCCCACACAAATACCTGAGAAATGTCAAATGAGTTTTATGTGTCAGCTAAATTAAAGTATGTGAAATACAGTCCATGGGCAGACAAAGCGTTCTGTCTTCTGGCACTCGGGACACTTCAGAGTAATTTATTATAGGTCATTCATAAATGAAATGCACCATTATATCTTCCTGTTGCTCCATTTCAGTGTAGAGATCTAAGTTATGGCTGTGAAGAAATCTTTTTAATAGATAAAAATAGAGAAAGAAAATAATGTCACTGCTGC
Organism: Aselliscus stoliczkanus; assembly: GCA_033961575.1. NCBI lineage: Eukaryota > Metazoa > Chordata > Mammalia > Chiroptera > Hipposideridae > Aselliscus > Aselliscus stoliczkanus. The sequence continues at coordinate 131,556,394 of CM066729.1, read as the reverse complement.
CAAGAAGGCAAAGCCGGGTTCTGTTTGCTTGCGCTTGTGTGGGAGGGCGACCTCTGGTGGGAAGGAGCGGGTAGTGCGGCTAGGCCACCTCGGAGGTTTCTGGAAGGCTCTGGTGCAGGCGTGGGGAACAGTTCTGATGAAGGAGACCGGAGGGCTAAGTAAAGGGGTAGGTCAGTGTGAAACCCAGGCCTAGCTCTGCCTATTTTGGTGTTTACCGTAGAGGAGTGACAGGAGAGGCCTAGGAGAGCCATTCTAGTATGTGTCCTCCAGCTTGGCGGATGAACCAGCCTGGGATGAGACTCAGAGGGACTAATTGCCCTGGATTCTGAAATGAGGCTGAGAATGGAATCAGAACTATTCTGCTGCACACAGCGCATAGCTCCTCGAATATTAGAGTTGTGGATCTCCATGCCATCATAATGCCAGCAGGGCAAGGCAGGGAGGTTTGTCAATATTGTTAACTCTTGTATCCTTTGCACTTAGAATAATGCCTGACACAGAGTTGAGTTACAATAAACGTTTGTGGGATGAGTGAGTGAGTCATTATCAAGTGTTCTTCATTGAGCATTCCTGTGGAACAGGCAATGTGCTAAATCACTTTATCTTATTTTCCATTCTTACCAAACCTTGTGAGAAGGGTGTAGTTAAGTTACTCCTTTTGCCGAGTTGGAGTAAAATGTAAAATATGGATCCCAGGCAGACATTTAGCAAGATCCTAGGTCCCAAATTCAGTCTCAACTGTGGCTGTATCCTATGTTCTTTCCATTCTACTGTATTGCTTCAGATTGAAGTCCAAGCATCGTGTTTTATTGATGGAACTTTAGAGACCTTTTAATCACTTGTTCATGACTCAAGGTAACTTAGAAATAGAAAAGGGATCAGGCCATTTTTCCTTAGAGCAGGATGTAAAACCAGATACACATGTGAAGTTGAGCATATAATGCATATGTTAGCATTTAGGAACGATTTACAAAGTTATTTATTAGCCACTGTTTGTACTTCAAATCATAAGATTATATTCTGTAGAATATGCCACTCATGGTCATTATTAATTGGCATTTTAATAGAAGGAGAAGGAGAAGGCCTTTTGAACTAAATACCAGTCTTTATCATAATGAGATGTTGATGGATTTTTCCCCTTTGGCCATCACTAAGTTTCCCAGTCATTGTTTGGAAAATTGTTGTAGTCAGTGTGTCTTATGGCTTCTTTGGCTCTCTTAGGAGATCGTTTGGACAATATTCTCAACTCAGTCAAGAACAGAAGGACTATTAGACTGGAATTTGGATGATACGGTTCCTCCCTTTGGGCCACATGCCCATATCCTGTGTCCCTCATCACTGTAGAGTATTAGAGTTCTCGCACATGTGTTCATGAGCCAGCTGAATCATGTTAAGCTGTGTGGCCCTGCACAAGTCATCCTCTAATAGCCTCTGTTTCTCATTTTTAAAGGAATCAGTTGGACGGCATGATGGTTTTATTCTCAGTGTTGCTGTCACCAGAGATTAGCAGGCCTCTTGGCTCTATAGTGCGGAGAGGTTTCCTTTGTCTTTGGTTGAGTCCTTTCCCTGTTCCATGCCTCAACTTCTCTGATCTGGAGCAGTAATGCTGAGGGAGTAATGCTAATGGCCTGGGAGGGACTGAAGCACACCGCAGCGTGTAGCTGTGAAGCTGGCTAATTCTGCCCCTCTGCTGCTGTGGGGTACTCTATTATCAGTAGGTTCGAAAGGTAATAGTTGGTTCTCTCAGGATGCAGCATGACTTCTTTTTCCTGCGGGTTTTTGGTATGATCATGAAGATTGGCTGAGTTTCCCCTTAGACTTGGCCCAGAAGTTATAGAATGAAAAGCAGGTAAAAGCCTCAGTAATGCTATATGTCATCCTTTTAAAAGCCTAATACTCTTGATTCCACCTTTTCAGCGAACTGACTATCCTACCTACTTGGGTCGGTATCCTAGGCTCTCCAAGAATTGCTAGGTTCCATATTGCTATTGCTACATTATGAAATGCCTTAGAGTTGGGCTCTATCAGTGAGCTGTGCTGCATAATAATAATCTATCCCCCAAATTAGTAGCTTAAAAAATATTTGTTTACAATACTATGGGTCAACGATTTGGGCAATGCTCAGCCGACAGTTCTTCTGCTAGTCTTGCCTTGTGTCACACCTGCAGCCACAGTTATATGGAGGCTAGATGGTCTGGGATGGTCTCACTCTTGTCTCTGGAGTTGATGCTAGTTGTTGGCTGAACTAAATGTCTCCCACAGACTAGCACAGGCCTCCCCATCTGGGAGGGGTATTCCAAGAGCAAAGCCCCAATGTACAAGTACTTCTCAAGCCCTGCTGGCATGTGTGTTGCTGTCCCATGGCCAAAGCAAGCCACATACTAAATGTAGAACAAATGTGAGAGAGGACTATACAAGGTATGAATACATAGAGGCATGACTCATTCCATTAACAATCTAACACACAGCCCTTGGTATTCTGTCTCCTTAAGATTTTACTTCGTGTTTGTAATAAACGGAGACCTAAAATCAAGTAACTGTTGACCTTCTAAAAATGTGAGCTTTAACTCTTGTCATTTGCATCTTATTTGAAACATATTAGGAAGCTTGCTATCAAATGGGGTTCTACCCCATTCACAAGTTCTTTTGAGAAGTTTCTTTTGTTTTGAATTTTTTGCTTTTTGTCATATGTAGAATGGTGATCCATCCCCACCTCCAGTACCACCCATTTTACCTGCCTTGCAAATCTAGAGTTTTCCATTCCCAAATTCACTCACAGTTAAATATGTTTATACAATGCTCTGTGTTACTGGACCCTGGGAACTGGGGTTATAGGTTTCTTTTGTCTTTCAGCAAGACACACTATTGGATAGATGTTGAGAACAGCAGGCTCTGAAGTCAGAGTTCCTGGGCTTGTACCTGGGTCTACCACTTACTACATGACTTGGACAAGTTATTTAACATGTCTATGGTTTGTTTTCCTCTGCAACATGGGGACAATAATAGTACCCATCCGTAAGTTGTGAGAGTGACTCTAAGTATCCCACAAATATTAAGTTATAGTAACATAGTAAGTTCTATGTAAGGGTTAGTATTACTGTTAGTATTATCCCACAGAATTAGGTGAATTTATTTGATCTTATTTGGGCCACATAATAACCGAGGCCAGAGTATAGATTTAAAGTGCTTTTTTGACTTGTATAATTTAATATTACACTCATGTCAATTTCTGTGAATTGGATACAACTGGGAATAATTCTCATTTTCATGAAAAAAGTGGCTGAGTATGAACTTTCTGAAGTCACTTGGGGTGTCTGTCTGTGGTGGAGCTCAATCTAGAACTCAGGCATGGTAATTCTCAGCCCCAGACTCTGATGCCCAAGGAAGGGGGGTGATTACTGCACAAGAAGAGGGGCTAAGATAGTGGCAGAGTCAGCTGCCTGTGCCTGGCCCCCACGTCCCTACTCCCAGCTGCAGAGAGAGCTCAAGAAAGGGATTCTGGAGCCCAAGCCCAGCACTGGCATATGCCCTTTCAGTGTACCCCTGTCTCGCTTCCTGGCTGCATCCCTCCTGACCTTCCATGTTTGTTCTACAAGCCCTTTGTTCCACTTTTGTTCAGTCCTCAGCTTTGGTGTCCTGTCCTGGTCTTCCCAGGTTACCTCTTCATCTCTTGGCTCATAGCTTATCTTACCCTTCCTTCTTCCTTTGGTTCATTTAGAATGACCCAGTAGTGACTGGCCATGGAGTTGACCTCGTCTCTCCAACGCTCATATTCTCTCTCTTTCATTCATGCAAGAGTGTACGCACACTATCGCTGGCTCTTCCCCGAGAGGAGTGGGTACCTGGTCACGGTCTCAGTCACAGCATGTCTGAACACCCAACCCCAAACAAGGATACAGCTGAGATGTCAGGAAAATACAGATATTTAACCTCTGTACAATCAAATGATTTTCACCCATTTTTCATTTAGGGGTGATAAGCTGACTGCATTTTAAATCACAATTCATTTCTTCATTTTCTGTCTCCCTGTATGCTTCAGTACATGTTTGAAGAGACAGTATGAATTGTAGTGACAATCGGAAGACTTTAATACAACTGAGCTTTGGTAAGAAGAGTTCCACAGCAGTGTTCTCTCCTCTCTGCAGCTTATCAGAGGCCTCAGTTTCTTTATCTATAAATTGGGTAATATACATTTCAGAGTATTGTTGAGAAGTTTAAATGGCATTCTAAACACACACACACATCACCTTAACACTCAAGGACTTTATTTCTTGGTGCATTTTACTGTTAGCCAAAGCTCTGATACTTGGCAAGAATAAGTACAAACTGTAAATAAAGGGGGTACAGAGCACAGCTGGATGATATCACCTATGGTCTCTCACAAAAGCATATAAGAATTTTCATTTTTCAGTATTTAAAATTCCCCTTTTGTGTTAGGATAAGATGAATCATGAGCTCCTAGAAATGTCATTTCTTAGGATCGAGGTTTGAAAATAGACTCTGTCATTTACGGACAGTGTGACTTTTGACCCCAGTTTCCTTAATTATTATCTGGATGTGATAATATTTCTGACTTGTGTATAAATCAAAATGAGATAGTATGTCATGTAGACTGTTTAGTTAGCATTCAAAAATCTGAAATTAGAATAAGCTCTGGTTGAAATCCTCCCAGTGGTTATAGGTGCTGCCCTATGACCTGAAGCTGAGCTCAGAGTGAGGGCACATGCCCACCCTCCCCTGGGAAACAGCTTTGGACCTGTGCAACTGGCCATGACACCAGGAGACTCCCTACCTCCCTCATGCTCCAAACTCTCAACGCAAGGTGTTGCTTTGATCTGGGGCCCTAGCAGAAAATCTCCATTGGCAAGCCTAGCCACGACAGCTGGGCTCTGCCATGGCAACTTTCTGTAGACAACATTGAAAAAATTCTAAACGGCAAGTACTCTAGAGAAGACTTGATGAAGGAAACCAGGTGTGTGATGAGAATCCAGCTGGAGAGAACTGAAACTATGCCAGATAGTTTCAAATTTTAAAAAAGGAAAAACAAAACAAAACACAACAACCAAGCCCTTATGAGAATCTGTGAAGGTGTCTCCACTGTGGTGGTCTTGGTGAGCCAGGGACCCCAAGTTGCCTCCTCTGATTGCCTCCAGTTCATTTTCTATGCAATTTGACAAAAAGGAATGTGACTAGTACTATTTCAGAGCTCGCAATCAGACAAGAGAGAATTGTGCTCATCCTTACTGACTCAGGAGACCAAGGAACCAATTAAAACTCTTTCTCATGTTTCATTCTCCAAAGGTACTAAGGTAATGACAAAGTTCTGGTCTAGAGCATCCACGAAGTAGGTGCTAGTGATTCCTGCCTGGTGTGGATTTGGGGGAGACCACCCGGTTCAGCCTAACGAATCATTTAGCAGGGAGTTGAAAGGCTTAGGAAGACGGAGTAGCTTCTGCCACACTCAATACCCAAATCAGGCTCCAAGGCTACAGACATCCAGAAATACTTGGATTCGTTGGCACAGGGTGGCTGAAGCTTCTGGAAACCTGCAGACCCTTTGCCCAAGAAATGAGCAAGACATTCAAATGAGTCCATATCTCCACAGCCTCCTGTTCAGGGCCAGATACAGATTCTGTGGAGTGTAAAACTTGCGTAATTTGAGGAGGCTCTCTTAAAGGCCAAGCCTACATCAATGTAAATGCAAAATTAGGTATGAAGATGAATGCTTATTTGGAATAAAAATATATAGAAGTATATTAAAAAATATTTTAGTTGAAAAATACCACACATTAAAATATTTAGAAAAGTAATCTTTTTGTGCTAGAAATACTAGGCATGCCTGTATACAAACCTTTTCCCTAGTTTTTCCTGCAAATTCCCTTATAACTTCATTATATAATTAACCTTTATAATATTTTTTATAGAGAGAATGAAAGATAATTGATTTTTATTTTTAATAGTTTAGGGATGTTTCTTTCAGCTTCACTACTCATTATTGGTAATTTTACCACTAAATTATTGGTAAAATTTTTAGAATTATTAAATATGGAAAAAACTCTTACACATATCCCTTATATATAAGCTATAATAGTTCAGAACATTTCAAGTTATTTGTGTGTGTGTGTGTTTGTATACACTCAACAACTTAATTTTAAATATTCTTGGAATTGATAAACTCCTTAACCATTTTATCATCAGTTTGATATTGGTCCCCATGTGTTGTGTCAGCATGGTGGTGATAGGAATATTACTGGAAGCCATTCCTACTGATACTATTGTAATAACCAGACACATAAGTAACTATAAACCACACAAATATTCCTCCCTGAATCCTAATTAAATGTCACTTCTTCCCAAATTCCCCTTAGCCAAGAATCCTTCTATTTCCACAGCCACTCTAACATCACCCAACTCAGGGAAATGTGATGAAAGATGTCCTAGTGAAGAAAAAGAGTGATCTTAATTAACCAATGGTGGTTGAAATAACCTATTTTTGCAAATTTTACAAAAATACATGACCATGTGGATCTATTACATGGGCCTTTCTCAGGGCCCTGGAAGGGACCTGTACAAGCAAGGAGCCACACATATAAGCTTTATTAGCTCTGCGGGAAATTAACATATGAAGATTCACTCAGATTAAACTGGGCCTACTTCCCTGGGTGGTGGCATGCTAGGCCTCCCATCACTAATTACTAAATGTTGATAAATGAGAGGGAGTTTGGTCCAACTCAGTTGCTCAGTGTTTCGTCAATTTGAAAGTCTTGCCAGTTTTGAGTTCCATTCCTTCATGTTCCTAAAATACAGATAAAGGTTTAAGGAGTTTGTCCATAGCAGGGAAATTGGTTTTAGTTGGACTCTTCTATCCATGGCAGAAAGGGCTTCCCTAGGTTCTCTAGGGCCATTGTTTTTGTAAATAATTTGAATCATGTCAAATCAATATGTCAACACCATGTTGACAGTCCACTCTCTTGCAATCCCACAAAAGAAATACTGTGCTGGTCAGCAGGGATGATCATCTGCCCCCCCTCCCCAGTAATTAGAGCCTGTCCTTGAGGCTTCAGGGCAACCCAATGGGCATGACCCCTAGTGCTCTTTGGAGCATCTGATGGGTCCCATGTGTGGGGTGGAGGATTGGAGCAAACCCTGAAGGGGAGAAACGAGGACTGGGACTGAGGCATATGCAAGTCCAAGTCCAGGCATGAGGTACCCCCCGGATGACACTGTGGGCCTGACGTCCCTCTGTCGGGATCTAAGGGCAGCACCAGTAGAGAGAGTCGTGGCAGGACCTTTTCTTATTTTTTTAAGGTAGCAATGACTGTGAAGCATATGGAGATAGAACCTGCTGGAAAAGCCATATTTCCCCTGAAATTGTTCACTGTCATTTTAGTTGGTTTTATTTAAATGATTTTCTTATAAAGAGCGTGAAGATTGAACTTTAAAAAGTAGTAAGCATGTTTTCTTCAGTGATAAAATATGTCAGTATTTGACTCCTGGCCACTCACTATACTTCCAACCTTACCTTCTTGCTGGGACCTTTCTCTCTCTCTAGTCTTCTCATGATTCCCCCTTCTCATCATTCTCATTGCGGAGGCTCTTTGTGGTCTTCCTGGATGATACTTGTTGGAGATTTGAAATATTGATAACTTCAGAGTCCATTGTCTTGTCTTTGTTTAGGAAATGGGGGTGAGGTTGGCTAATGGAAACCCACAGTGGGTAAGTGCGCTGGGACCCTTTTTTGTGAGTTTTTCCCTCTTTGCTTGTGCTCTCTCTCTCAGTGTCGTTGTCTTGCTCCTCCCAGAGTACAGTGGATATGGTGGTGGCAGAACATGTGTATAAAGAATGCTTGAAGGAACTTACTTTACAGAATGTAAGATTTAAGGAAGACTTGTGAGCTTCAACTATCTGAAGAGTTATCATGCAGAGGAGAAGAATGCCATGTTCTTTGTGACTCTAAGCAGTTATAGTGGGTCAGGGGATAGAGATAGAATGAGCTACCTTGTGCTAACCCCTTGGCAGATATGTGAGCAACTGGATTCAGACGTTGGTTGGATTCAGAGTTCATTCTTCTCTGACAAGTTGAAATGAAGTATGAGAAATTCTGAATCGCATCTCATGGTTAGATAACCTCCTGAGGGAGTCAGGGAAGCCCTTTCTGTGATTCTTATCTTCTCCTAGATCCAAGTGCACCTCACTCCTGGAAACTACCCCCTGTCTTTGACTCTTGTGGCCTGCCTTTGCCCCTGTATCTTTAGCCCCTATATGCTCTGCTGTCATTTCCTGTCAAGGACCCCATTCTGTCTGCTGATGCTGGCTAACTTGTCTCATCTACAGGCTCCTACTAGTCATGGCTGCTGTTACGGCCTGTCACATCATCACCTTGCTAAGGCTCAGCTCAAGCCAGGGGTTGATGTGTGGAGTAGTCCTTCCCAGTGCCTATGATTCCCTGAATCTGTCCCTCTTGCCTCATGTGGTTTGGGGGGAGTCTCAGTGTTTGCCTTGACTGGACAGTGGACCCCACTGTGGGCATGGATCATGGAATAATTTCGCTACCATGCCTATCCTCCGTCTTTCCCGTTTTTTTCTTCATAGAATATTAGATTTACAGGAGATTCTCAGGAAATGCATTTTGATCTGCCAGGCTTGACTAAACTTGACCTAACTTACTCTTTTCCTCCTAGCTTTGTTCTCCTTCCCCTCGCGCACCGCCCCCCCCCCGCCCCAGCCAGTACAATGCTTTCCACCAGTGAAGCCAGTGAGCAATGCTTAGCTGCACTGCAGGCTCTCAGATCATAAGAGGATGGCCAATTTCTGTTTGTGTTCATGCCATTCTTGTATGTTTTAATGATAAATTACCCCTTAAAGGAGAAATGATCTATTTTTAATGAAGCCTTTGGAAATAATGTCTTGCTTTCATTACTAAAAAAAATAAAAAAAATAAATTCTATGGATTTGCATATGATAAAATATTTTACTACATGGAATCTACCCTTCATCATTTAAAAAAAAGGAAAAAACAGAACTGTAGAGGAAAGAAAAGTGTGATAAAACAATTAAGTTCATTCATTCTTTCTCAAGTGTTCTGAACTTAGCCCTACCTGCCCAGAGAAAGGATGGTTTGTGTACCCAAGAGTAGGAGTGAAAAACTAGCCGTGTCAGACACCCACAGCTAAGTTGATTTCAGCCCTCACCAATGTCATCTCCTGGGAGCAGCCTGGGCTCATCAGCTTCTAGGCTTTCTCTGTCACTTATGCTCTATTCTCCTTGCCAAATCTTTTGTCTTCCTCGACGAAGATCCTTAACCTTTGTCACATCACTGACTTGGAGCATCTGCTCGATCACCTGGCAGAAGTGACACCAGCTCTGGAGTACCTCAGCCTGCTGGGTAATGTGGCGTGTCCCAATGAACTAGTCAGCTTGGAAAAGGATGAGGACGATTACAAGAGATACAGGTGAGTATCCAGAAGTTTGAACACGGTGAAAGAAAGGAAAAAGTAGCATCTTTGGGCGGATAATATACTATTTGTTGCGTTATAGATATTTGGTAAATATCAGTGGACTCCTCATAATAATGTTAAACATTCCCCTTTGGGTAACCTGTGGCCATTACCTCCCTTTGTTGAGGTCACAGGAGTCAAGAAACATGAAAAGTTTTCGGGTGGTCTAGGTCAGGGCTTGACAGGCATTTTTTGTAAAGGGCTGGATAATATTTTATGCTTTGAAAGTCATATGGTTTCTGTTGCAACTATTCAACTCTGCTGTTGTAGTGCAGAAGTAGCCATAAACAATTTGTAAATGGACGGGCATGGCTATGTTCCAATAAAAATTTATTTTAAAAAACAGGCAGCAGACCAGATTTGACCCCGGGGCTATATTTGCTGACCCCTGCTCTTCCTGTGGTCTGCTTCAGAGTCACTTTTCGGAGAGAAAGCACTTCCCACCAAAGTTTAGGGAGCTTCTATACAATCCCAAGAGGAAGTCCCACAAGACCCATAACTTTATTCTGTAAAGCTATGTTTCAGTGACCACCAACCATGCACTTTGACAGGCTCCCAGTAGAAATGCTTTTCTTTCTTCTCTCCATTTCTGAACCATCTGCTTCGAAACACCTGATCCAAATTCACCTCTGTTAGGGAGTCTTTTTTATCTTACCCATTTTTCTAAACTTGTTTGATTGTCCTTCATTTTGAATTCTAGATGCTCTCATTCTCGATTGTTGTTTGGTAAATGTTTTAATGAGGTTTCCATGATCTTTTCCTATGTGTCACCTCTCCATTATGATATATGCTCTCATTAAAAGCCCCCTTGAATCAATGTGGGAGGAAGAAGGGAGGAAGGCAGGAAAGACAAGGCAGGTAAGGCTACTGGAAAATAAGTTTGAAAGGCTTGAGGAAAGAAGATGATGGTTTCAGAGGAGGAATTTGTTCTAGTGTGACTCATAAAAATCTTTGGTGACCCATGAAGAAATATAGCAGGGGCATTCATTTGTATAAACACAAATCTGTAAGAAATACTAGCCTATTAAAGGCTATTAAAATGTTGTATGTTTTTTAAAAACTATACACACATACATATAAGGAAGGCTAAAGCAAGAATTTATTTATATTTCTTTACTAGGAAGAATTTTATGCTTTTAACTGTATTTTCTAGGTTACTTGATTGATTAATCTTAGAATAAAACTCTAACCTTACTTAAAAAAATGTATTAAATCTTTCTCCATCATTAAGATTTACATTTTGGATGTGATACTGCTGATTGGAATAGAGTTCTATTAGGAGAAATATGGTGAATGGCCAGTATGTGAATAATTACAAATTTCTAAATCAAACCTTTATGTTGCTTAATCACTTAAAACTTAATTTGCTCCTTTAACATTCTTATCAACTTTGAAGCATTTAACAGCCTGATTTCAGATATGAAGGGGTCACTTAAAATGTATCTTCTTGCAGCAACTTATTTATAAGCTATGTCTTGGAAAGGTCATGCAAGTCCAAGAAAGTTCTCTCAGTCAACATTTTTAGTAATCCAAGTATTGTTCGGGAAATTCTCATTTTTTTCTGACTTTTTTTAGAAATTGATGTTTAATTTGTTTAAAGAGCCATGTATCGTGTATGTGTGTGTATGCACACACATTCACACACCTATTCATTCATTCATTCACTCATGATTCCATATGTGGATTGAATTGTAGGCACATATTGTTTTCTAGAATGAGAGAAGTAGAGTAAGGAATGTTTCTAATCCCAACTTATTTTATTTAATCTTAAATAGAGGGCTTTATGAGATTGTAAAGGGCAAAAAACAGCTAACACTATTATTTTGTTACTGTGACTTGTCACACTGGCAAAAATACAAAGAGACAAGATATAAGAGGCCAAATCAGATGACCTGATATGGATCTCAGTTTGCCTGTGAGACCTTTAAAATGCGGGGGACAGTCTACATCAGTGACCCTTAACCTAAGTGTTTTGATTCACTTAGTGGCAAATGCAACAAAATATTCAGTAGGTGATTCTGATGCCCAATCAAGAACTACTGGGCTATGTAGTGTTTAAATCCCCTGTTGGCACTAACAATCTGAGAGCCTTGGCTTCCAAGCAGTTACAGCTCTTCCTTTACCATCTCATACCATTTTATATATTTTATCTTTTTTTTTTTCTAAAGATTTTATTGGGGAATCAGGGAAGGGGAACAGACAAGCTGCTGTTCTTTTGTTCTTTGGTCTAGTTGTTGAGGATGTCGCTTTACTGACCCATGTTGGCAACTTATGGCAGCCCAGCTCCAGGTCAAGCTGTTGTTCACCATCTTAGCTGTAGAGGGCATGGTGTCACTGGCCCACATGTGGGATCTGAACTGGGGCCCTGCCGCTCAGAGCTGGCGTCCCAAGCCAATTCTTAACCAATGTGCCACTTGGCCGGCCCTATATATTTTATCTTATATATTTCTCTCACTACCTTATATATTTCACCATCCAGAGAATGGCTTCCAGTAGGTAAGGGCTGAGTCTTCTTGCCCTCTGAAGTCTCACTTATACCTAAAGTAGTGCTGGCCATGGAACAGGGGCTTGGTAACTTTTCAAGCTGACTTGAAATGACCCTTCCTCTCAGGAGCTGAGTGCTTGTAGGGAGATTCAGGGCCCTCTGGGCACCTCAAATGCCCATTGCCTGTTTGGAATCAGATCCATTTGGATGCTGGGCAAGAAACTGTCCTTTAGACTCAATCCAAGTGTTGGATTTGGGGGCAAGATTCTTTAGGGAGGGCTAGATTCTAAGAGGAATGATGCATTTCATGGGGTGGCCGGAGGACCCTCCAAGCCTGTGCTCCTCATTCTAGATCTGTTCCCCTGGAAGGTATTGAAGGATGGGGCTGGGAAGGCTGTTTGTTAGTTGCACATGTGGCAAAGTTGCCATGAGGAACTGGATTCTAGAGGCCGCATATAGCCAAAATCAAATCTAGTAAAAATTATCGTAGAAAATCCAGAAGTTATCCACAGTGATGGCAAGATGCCCACACACTGAGAGAAACAGGAACTAAGAGGGGTGGGAGCATGCAATGCGCGCCCCATCCAGTTACGCGTTGACTGTGCGGCATCTGATGGTTGAGTGGGATAGTACGCCCATTCTCTGGTCATTCTGAATTGTTTATTTTCCTTTTTATTTCTGGTTTAACAAGCACTCTCACACTTGCATTTAGATGAGATAAATGTGTGTGTGCTTCAGTTCTCTTCCATGGTCTGTGAGCAGCTCTGCCTTTTGTTCATCCTGGAGTCTGTGCTTCATTTGACCCTGAGAAATTTTAGGATTTCATAATAAGACTTTTGAACCTAGCGTTCCTGTGGCATTTTGGTTGCCATCAAGCAATGCAGTCACCTATTTCTTTTTTATCTTGGTAAACTATTTTCCTGTCCCTTTATCCACAAAGTATGAGGTCTGCCTTCCTTCTAGCTGTTACCCAGAGCCTAATACTAGGTCCTCTATGTAAATTTATGTGACATTTTCACTAGAAAATTGCTTAAAAAATGAATGATATTTCTATGGTTTACTGTTTTTCACTTTAAGTACGTTTTCTGACAATATGTCTTCTATTAATCATTTAAGCGATAGTGGGAGCCTTAAAGGAGTGTACTCAGAAGCAAGAACCCATGGTTCATTTAGTGCTGTCTAAAAAAATTTCTTATTGATTGGCATCCTCTGTGGTTATGTGATGTAATATTTATAATATGTCACCCAGCCATACATCAAAACAAGTATGTCTGTCGTTTCATTTCCATGGGAGATGTTGACTTCAGAGAGGTCTGCCCAGTTTTAGGTCATGTTGTGGCCAACCACTGGACCAGAAATGGGAAGTGACTAGATTTATGGACTTATTGGAAATGGCTTCACAGATGCTTTGGTGTCTGCAGAGTCTTTCCTCCCCTCCCCCCACACCACCCCTTTCCTTCTTCACTTACCCTCTGTGCATCGGGTTGGATTTTCTTGGCACACATTCCCACAGTAAAACAGGCTCATTAATTCTGTATGTGAGCACACGTACACTACCATGTTGTCGAGCAGTGCCCTGGGCCTGCTGGGCAGGAGCAAAACCATGCCTGGAGGTTCTCTTTGCCATTCATCATAGATCGTGCCTGAGAACTGTCCGTTGCCATGTTATTATAGGAGCTTAAGCCTGCCTATACTTTGCTGTGTGTACACACTGTGCTGCTATTTTGGGATGAATGTTGAATGGAGGTGAATGTGATAACCAGCAGCCTTTGGGATTTGAACAGGAAGAGAGAGTGGGTGAGGCCGAGCTTGGCCTGGGAGACCACCATCATTCTAAGAAACCACCTGGGGCCTCCTGTGGAATTCAACACTGGCCAAGAAATGAATCAAGGTTGGGAAACTTGGATGCCCAGAATGGTCTATTTCTTGTCTTCCTTTGCAAATATTTTCTTTCTCCTTACTGCAGGAAAGAAAGTAGAGTGAAGGTCAACAGTACACAAGTGCTGGACCTCCGTTGTCAAATAAGGGAGTTGGTCTCATGGTCTCTTAGCTCTCCCTCTGTCACTAAACTCTTGTTTGTCCTTCATTCTTCCCTGCCACTGCCTCTGCTTCCTTCCTCCTCCCCAGTAGTCCCCTCTGTATTTCTCACAACTTTAAATTACTTCAAATGCGACACCCTTCCTTTGTTCCCGCTAAGGGAGCAGCCCTGGGCCTGCCCAGTGTCTGCAGCACTCAGCCAAAGGGAAGGCGGGAGGGACCCTCGGCAGTCTGTTGGCCATCCTGGGCTACCACCATTTCCCAGCCAAATAGGAGCTGTAAAACTTGTGGCTTACATAACCCAGTGAGCATTCCCTAGCTAATCTACAGTCTGGGCTTTGAAGATCACAAGAAAGCAAAGGTCACGACCCAGAGATCAAAGTGACAGAAGCCCACAGAGTAATTGCTGGTTGCCCTCTGTAGAGGGCCTTGGTCTGTCCTGTGGGTGTATTGTTTGCAGGGAGACTTCAAACATCCTGCCGGTGAACTGTGAGGAAAATCAGCTGGCCTTTGCCAGTTGTCAGACATTCATTAATGCTGTAGGTGAGCTCACCTCGGCTCATTAGAGTGAGATCATTGTCATCTCTCTGAGCGTCTGGAGTTACTCCACTCACAGTGTTTGTTCATTACTCTTTGGTCTTTATTGACTTTTTTCTCACAGTCCTCGTTTACCTGGAGGTGCGAGGAGGTGGTTATATAAGGGAATTGGAGTAATGAGCAAGGAGGATATGGTTGTATTTATTGTAAACTAAGGGTTGATGTAGTACAGTCGAAAGCAAAGAGGCTTGATATTTTGTTGGCATGTTCAGCCTATCCTGTTAAGCTTTGTGAAAGATTGAGAACAGTTCATGGATTACCCATTGCCTCCTTCAGGGATGCCCAGTGGGGCATAGTAGCTTGCACTCTCTCTCCCCTCCCCCCATTCATGGGAGCAAGTAGGCAGCAAGAACTAATGGGAAGAAGCATCAAATGCCATAAATGGAAGGCAGTAGGAAAAAACTCCAGTTCCCTCAGAATCTAGAAACTCGGTGTTTCTTGAATAGAGTCTCAGAGAAAGAAGCAGGGCAGCCAACCCCAGGAGCAGACAACAGAAATTCGCCTTGGTATTTCTGTGTTGTGTGATGTTTTGGGGGAGCAGCCAGCGCCCCTTGGGTAGCAGTTGTGGGCAGGAGACAAGCGCATACTCCTCCCCCTTTGAAGTCTAGATGAAAAATGCTGGAGCTTTGGGATTTGGGCAGAAAAAATTGATTTTGGAGTAAAAATGAAACAAAAAAGCCTTTCTGCTGTTCCTTTTCTCCTTAGGTATCTCCTTAGCCCTGTCCTTTAAGAAAATAGAGTGGGGATTCTATATGAAAAGAGAGAGCAGCCGAAAAGCTCTGAGCATGGGGCTCCCCTTTAGAGAATCTGTTTGCAGACAGAGACAAATAGATCTTAAAACACCACGCCCGGACCCCTGATCTCCTCTGTATAACCTCACCTTCCATATCGCAGCCCCTGACATCCACTCCCCAGTCCTGGGATGTTTGCCCAGCCACCTTGGGAAGGTCAGGAAAATTGGAGTTGCCCTCTGGAGCTAGGGATGAGAAACTTAGAACTTAGATGGATCTCTTTTCATTAAGCAGTGTCCTGGCTTAAAAGCAGTTTTATAAATCTGAAGCTGTCTCTGGGTGTCGCAGGATTTATAGACGGGGATTTCTGCCATGAGTGGTTTATGATGGCTGCTTTCTATGGTATTAGTAGCTGTCTCTTCCTTCAACCATTGCTGTTTGCTAATAGCCTTAAAACACCCAGAATTACTTACCTGCAAGCCCCATTCCCGATAGCCCTTGTTGACAGTCTGAATAAGTTTACTGCCCTTTTGTTGTACTTTACCTTCAAAACAAACTGATTGAACCATCAATAGCTCGTGGAAGCTGACAGAGGCCTGTCATGTGGACTAGCCCTTGTGATTGCAGGTTATCTGGGGGAGTTAACCTTCCTGCATTGTTAACTGAAATGTTTTATGTACTGTGCAACTTTAGGATACGGCTGTGATAACCTCAGTAACTAAGTCATACATCACAGTAAAGAGATTTTGGTGCAACAAATAACCTTGGATTAAATTTACAAGGGTTGAATTGATATTGTAAAAGCCTTCATTCTGTGGCTTCGGGAATCCTCTCTTGTATTTTTATGGCAAACTTGTATTATATTCAGGATTGAAGCTGCAGCTCATGACACCCTGACATGACCTAGAACAATGGGAAATAGATCTTCCGAGACTGGGAGGGACGGGCAAGCAGAAAGCCCACTGACTTATCACTCGACAACACTACGCGGACCCAGTTCCACATCACCAAGGGGCAGGGAGATCTGGTAGATGTGGCTGCCCTCTGGGCTCCATGTGCCACAGGCATGGCGCAAGGCGCACAGTTAGTGGAATTGAGGAGAAGACACTTTGCCGCCTTCCAACCTCACGATTCCCAAACTGCTGTTATTTCTCATGGTGTTTTTTTCCCTTGGACCGTGGCTCTCAGCAGGACCACCATCAGCCTCACCTGGGAACTTATTAAAAATGTCAGTTCCTGGGCCGGCCGAGTGGTGCAGTGGTTAAGCGCTGACTTGGGAAGCCAGCAGCCCCGGTTCGGTCCCACATATGAGGGCCAGTGACACTGCCCTCAAAAAAAAAAAAAAAAAAAAGTCAGTTCCAGGCCCTATTGTCATCTGTGTTTCAGTGAGCCCTCCAGAGGGTGCTGACGCCCACTCAAGTTGGAGAACCACTGTATTAGTACCGTGTTTCCCAGAAAATAAGACCTGACTGGAAAATAAGCCTTAGCATGATTTTCAGGGTGCTCGTAATATAAGCCCCAGTTAAGATCGGCAGCCAGACATGACTGTATTTGAATAAATATAGATTTTTTTACATGAATAAATGAATAAAATGTGTCTTTTGGAACAAAAATTAATATAAGACCTGGTCTTATTTTGGAGGAAACACGGTATATAAGCTCCCTGAGAGCAGGGTCCTAGTCTGTTTTGTGTATCACCTATTCTCAGCACCTGACACAGTTCCTGGCTGGTGGTAGCTGCTCAATAATTATTAAAATAATTGTTGGGTGAGTGAATATAAGAGTGAGTGAAAGAAATATCTCTAAGGGAGGAACTTCAGACCCTGGGCTGCATCTCAGACCCAATAATTTGGGGCAAGCTTTCCTAGTGTCCCTCAAATCTTTCTAAGTAGCAACCACCTGGAAACCTCAGGACGAGAGTCAAGTCACCCCTAGTTTCAGGGTGACTGGCAGCTTATTTCATGGGCTGTTTCTTTGATTGGGTAAGAAGAGTGCTCTAAGAAACAGCAGCTCTTTGTCATCTAAAATTTTTAACTAGCTTCAAAGCCAGCACACCTCTCTCTCTCTCTCTCTCTCTCTCTCTCTCTCTCTCTCTCTCTCTCTCTCTCTCTCCCCTCCCTCCTCCACCCTCTCTCTTCCTCTTTCTTCCTCTCTCTCTCTCTCCCCCCTCCCTCTCTCTCCTCTCTCTCTCTCTCACTCTCTCTCTCCCCCCCCTCCCTGACTCCCTCTCTCTCCCTCTTCTCTACCCCTTGTCTCTCTCTCTTTCTCCCTCTCTCCCTCCCTCTCTCTCTCCTTTGATTTCAGGGCTGTGATCCAAAGTGGGGCAAACTGACAACGTGCTGTCTGTTGTCATCGTGGTTCCTGCCAGCCCCGTGAAGACATCTTTCATTCCATTATTAAACATTGGCTGATTTTCTAACACTGATGTTTTCTTCACCTGAATATTCATCTTTTCCCACCCTACACTTAGTGGGTGTCTTTACTCCTCTGAGCGTCACTCCTGACATATTGTTGCCGTCTGTACATGTCTTTTCTGAAAGAATCTGTTGTCATCAAGACTGCTGCTACATGCAGAAGATGGAAGTTTCCTCTGACATTGACTGAGGCCAATGAGAGTCCTAATGGAGGACAGAAAGGTCATTTCGGCCCCTGGTGAAATTTTTCTGATTTGGGGTAAGATTAGGGGGCATTTGGAGAGGGAAGGGGGAGGCTCAGGGAGAAATAGGAAAGAAGGTAATAGATTGAAGCCAGGGAAGAAGCAGGAAATATATGTCAAACTTCCAGGATCTCAGTGGTTGGGGTGCATAATTCTGGGGAGGAAAAGTATACCTCCAAAGAATTTTAGAGTGTTTTGACTTAAAAAATGAGTAATATAAAGATATGACTAGAGGCCTCTAAGTTGTTGTCTGTGGTGTTTGAGTGATCAGCTAAGTTTTCTACCTGGGCAAGCATATGGTGGTCTCCTGGTGATGTGAGACCACCTTATGAATGTGGGAGCTGGCCTTGGAACCCCAGACTCCCCAAGACAGCAGACATACTGCTTACCCCAAGTAACATTTGCACTGAGAAAAAGCTAAGTGCTTGGCGTTGCTTTAGGGTTTGATTCTCTGAAGCCTACTTGAGACTTCCTATTCCTCCTTATGATTGTCTAGCCTTTAGTTTTTAGTTATTCAACGAGTAATATCAGGTACCTTTCTCTGTGCTCCCCAAAATACTGTATAACCTCAATCTTGGCACTTAGCTATGCTGATTCCCATCATCCCCATTACACTAAAAACCCCTTTCAGTGTAGGGACCATGTTGTAATCATTTCTGTATACCTAGGGCCTGCCTGGCATATATTGGGTTGTCGGAAAAGTCATGACGCATCTGTGCAAAGAAAAACAGAAAGAATACATCATGAGTTTTCCAACAACCCAATAGTAGGTGCTCAAGAAATATTTGTGCCACAGAAATGAACTGGTATTTTATTGAGTTAATTTTCATGCTCCTATCCAAGAAGGCATGAGTGTGAGTAAAAATGTGTGTTCCTGCCTTCAAGAAGTTTATTGTTTAGGCGAGGACATCAACTGAACTAAATTCCTGAGTATCAGACAAATTGTGTGCCTCTTTGAGATGGTCACCCCAACCTTCCTTAATCGTCTTTGCCTGTTCCCTTCCAGATGCTTTGTTCTACACAAGCTGCCCAATTTAAAGTTTTTGGATGCCCGGAAAGTAACCAGACAAGAGCGAGAGGAAGCTTTGGTCAGAGGAGCGTTCATGAAGGTAGTGAAGGCCGAGGTAAGCTGCCTGCTCCCTGATCTCACTTCACTGGTTACTCTCTGAGCACGGATGATGTCCTGCTATTGAAAATGCAGAAGGGATCTCACACACACGAGGGTTTCATCCACGGATGCACTGCGAACTAGACCAGAAGTAGGACCAGGCATAAATTGGGTCTTCCTGTGACCCAGCCTAAGGGGACCTTATTTATAAGGTGATTTCACCCAGGTGGCTCTTTTACCAGTAAAGGAGCACCATACCCAGTCCAGTGGTGATGTTGCTGGGATGGATTTCAGGCCCCTTTCTTGAAAGATGGTTCATTTACACGGTGTGGCCTCTGCAGATTTGGGGCTGAGAAAAGAGAAAGAGGGAAGCATTGAGCATTTACTATTTGTCAGGTAGATATGCTTCCTCTCATGCCTCAGAGGGGGTCCTTCATTCTTGGGCCCAAAGAGGAGCAAGGGGAGAGAGATTTTCTTCAGTCTACAGATGAGAGCTCAGCAGCTCTCAGAGATGCCGTTAGTGGGAAGGCAACTTTTCCTGACAGTGTGACCCGGGACTGGGAGTGCTTTCTCCAGGTAGCTCTCTAGAGCTCATGGGATAATGTTCACTGACCTTTCCTTTACCAGCCACGTCTGCGCCGAGGTCGTGGAAGTGACTGTGGTATCATCTTAAAGATAGCATTGATGAGGCAAGGGAGATCTAGCTTTGGGTACTGATTCAGACAGAAGATTTTTAAGGACATGAATGACTATCTTATTGGGAGGAATCCGGGTCCTTCAGTGAAGCCCAAGGGAATGGACGTAATGACCCTTGGTGACCCCTTTGGAGGTCCGTCATTGCCCTGGGGCTCTGTGGAACTAGAGTCATTTCCTGTGGGATCCCAGCTTGTGTGTTGGAAACACTGGCCTAGAAACCCTAGAGGTCTAGTTTGTCCTCATTATTGACTTAGAGAGCTCTGCACATGCATTGAAGATGATTAAGAGGGAAAGAGAAAAAAACAAACAGAACCAAAACAGGAAAAGAAAACCTCTTCCATCAAGTTGCTGAGCTGGCAGCAGACCTCCGGCCACTTTCTCTCCCTCAATCCATGAGGTGCAACTTATTTCCCATTATGTTGAATACAATTGCTAACAGTTGTGGAAATATGTGATATGGAGGGTATAATGCTGGCAGATAAATGTATTGTTACCTGTTTCGGCATGTGGAAAATTAATTGAGTGATTTGTTTCATAGCTATTAAAGTGTTAACAGTTTTCCTTATTGAGGCAGATTTGACGTATTGCACATGGCTGCCTTTCGTTATTTCAGCTTTTGTAATTTTGTCCAAATGAAATAATTTATTTCTTAGACTCCTTTTAATTTTTTAATTTTTTTTTTATTTTATTAAAGGCTTCCAGAAACAGTCACGTCACCAAACCATGCAAAGTACAGCAAATGAAGTGTTTATAATAGCTTGGGTTCCTGCTCGTCCTCCATTTCTCACCTTTACCTGTACAGGCGCTTTATAGACTAGATCAGTATTTCTCCCACTGTCGTCGTCTTTGACACGGGCAGTTCTGCGTCATCACTGGAAATCTGAAGGGGTGCTAGCTGCCGGATTTGGGTAGGGTGCTCTCTGTGTGTCCCCAAGGGTTCTAAGTTTCTTTGTGTAAAAGTTTGTGAGTCCCTCACAGGACCGTATCATGTAGAAGGCAGGGAGCACTGGCTCATTCTACAGAGGAAGTCACTCAGGCCTAGAGATGTTCGTTGGACTGGCCAAGTCACCTGGCTAGTCTTTGCTGCAGCTTCACCTGTGTTTCTGACTACAGGGTCCACCTTCTTCCCCTCTGATTCCTCACCCCTGGATCAGTGAGCTAAACATTTACCCCATGCAGCTCTCTGTTCAAACAAAACCTCATAGAAGGCCTAAATGAAGAAAACAGGTAGCAGCAGGGCAGTTCTGTTGGAGGGGAGATGGCAGCAGCAGCGGCAGCAGCAGGGGGCGGGGGCTGAAGCCCTCCCTCTTTGAAAGCAAATGGAAATGGCTCCTTAAAATGTGGTAGGAGCTGGTTGTCTGAGTCATTAGCAACTTAAGCAGAAACACTCTTCAAACCCCAAATTAGTTTCTAATCAATTAGAGAATTAGCTCATGTTCGTGTGATTGACTGGAACATCTTCACTAACTGTATTAAGCTTAAAAATATCCATTAGTTATTTGAGGAGAGGCAGAAGTACTCTGACAAAGCATGAGGACTTTGGGTTGTTAGCCTTTTGTAGTCACGTGGTTTCCACACTGGAGAGGACTTCAGAAATCACCTGGTCCGTGATCTCATTTTATGGGTGCAGGAGCTGGCAGAGGCTGTCGTTTCCTTAGGCCCCCACAGTCCCGTGGAGGCAGACGGGGACCAGAACCAGGGGTCTGAGCTCCCAGCTAAGTGCTCTAGTTACTCCAGGATCTTTCAAGTGCACCAGAGGCTTTCTCTGTGTTCCTAGTTTCATATCAAACTGTGTGCCTTTCTTGAGTGGCAGGCAATTTCCTTTTGTCTGTTTTCAGAGATATGCACGGGTACTTTTCTTGCAGATAGAGAGAGGCCAAATGAGCCCCTTGCTGAATTAATAAATTGATGTTCAAAAGGCTGGTTCTCACATGCTCACAGTACATACAGACAGATGTTTGTTCCTACGCAGGTGTGTATATACGCTTTCGATCTCTGTGTACATATACATATGTATGTGCTAGGAGGTGTGTATATGCCTGGATCCAGCTCCTAATGGAGAGCAATTTCCTCCCCGGGAATTGCCGACGCTGTGCTGAGCACACTGGGTGAAGACCTATTTTTCATAACGGCATCAGAATCTCAAGTTGGCTTCTGTCCTTTCAGAGGCAGCGGCGGCCTGTTGTGCTTATTCAGCAGAAGGCTCTGATGGATGATCAAGGGGACCGTGATTTGGGGAGCTGTTTTCATTTTATTCCTGACATAAAGTATTTGGGAGAATGGAAAATGCCTCTCCAATCACAGCCCTTGCCTCGAAGGTAGGGAACGGGCAGTGTGGATATTCTCAGCTGACGCAAATGCAAAATCATCCCCGAGCGAATAAATGCCCTATGGCACAGAGGTTTGATTTGGTACCTAGCAGGCCCTGGCACTTGAGTGCGAGGTCTCTCTCACTTTCTGTCGTGATCACATTGCTGCCTTCATTGCTACCTTTTGGCTTTTGTTGTTTAAAGGCTGCCTTCTGTCCAATTGTTCTGGAGAAAGAGGCCATCGTTCATGAGGCAGTGATAGCTAATGCTACAGGGACTGTTCTAGGCTTGTGCATGTGTGAGCGTGTGTTGGTGTGTTGTTAGTTAATGGACTTACAACAGCTAGGCTTTGCTCATTTCCCAGAATTTTAAAGAAAATATATATCTTTGTCTAATACTGACCATTGAATTGTGCCATTGTTAATGCAGAGAGCACCAAGCTGGGTGCAGGGACGGCTGAGGCCCCCCCAAAGAAAGGCTTCTGTAATGACCAGACCATGACCTTCTCACTGCACCGGGAAACATAGATCAAAGTGGTGGAGAGGCCTCTTCCGGAAGATGTGGGGGGAAGACACACCAGCTTGGCACATCGAAGAGACAGTTCAAGAATCCTCAGTCAGAACTGCTTAATTATGTCCTGGCTTTGTAATTATTCATTCCTGTTCTGGCAAGGAGCACAATTGTCATTTCTTTGACATATATTTAAAGCTGAGCCCTCTTGTTTACAGGCACATACATAAAGTCGTCTCTCAAGTATTTAATCTTCAGAAACTTATAGAAGCAATAGGGAGAGAAACTACATGGGCCGCTGGACTGACAGTCATGGCCTGTGTTAGGAAGTGTTTTCACATGTATGCTTTTGCTCGTAATCATGGCCATTCTCCTATAGGTACTATATGGTAATAGGTATGCTTGTGTGTGTGTGTGTGTGTGTGTGTGTGTGTGTGTGTGTGTGTGTGTAAGTGGGAGGGAGATGTGATGTGTTACCGGAATAAACTTCTGAGTACCTATGCCTTGCGTAAATCTTTTTTATACTCCTACTTAAACTGAAAGTTGAAAGTTATTTGGATCCAAGGAACACCTGCTTCCATGACTATATTACCCAGTCTTGCTCTTGACACTTGGAGTCAGGCCCTAACTCCCCTGGGTAACTTTAGTTCTCTCCATCTGCATCCATGTTTTTGGATTTTCCCCCCAAAAAAGGCAACCTAGCATAAAGACAGGGAATGGAAGCATCGGGAAGAAGCAGCCGCTTATCCACTGGGTGTCAGCCCTATGAGGGCAGGGGCTTTTGTTTTTTCAGTCTTGTATCTCCAGTTCTTGGTCTATAGCAGAGGCTCTGCTGGAAGAAGGAGCCATAAACACAGCATGTTGGAAGATCCATCACCAAGGCAGTCCATTTTTTTATTGCCTCACTATGGCCCTCTGGAAAGGCAGGAAAGGGACCTTTGCCTTAAGAAAATGTAATAATTTGAACCTGTGTGTTGGCAGAAAAGAGATTCTGGATCGAATATTTGTTTTTCCAAAGGATTTACCCTGGAATTACTTATGATGGCAAAATCTACAGCTGCCGTGATCCCCGGGCCTTGGCTTCTCCATCAGGTAGTTCTGTGCTGTATTCCCCATCACTGCTCAAGTTCCTCTGAGTCCTTTTCCCAGCATCCACCTGCTCCTATTAGGGCTTTTAGGAAATGAAAAAGGTAGCTTTTCTCAGAAAACATGTTGGGGCGCTCCACAAGCCTGTGTGTAGTTAAAATGAGATTTTCCCTCTCTTAGCTGGTATTGTATTGTTTGTCTTACCATAAAGGAACTCAGTCTAGTGGCTTGTTTGACTCCCTTAGCTGTTTTTTATGCCTAGCCTAGTTCTTTACTTGATACTCTCTTGTTCTAAAGCACAGCATATGTCTCTCACATCTTCTATTACCCTATCTAGCCCAATTGCAAACATGTAAAAGGTTATCAGAAAATATCTCTAGATTGATTGCAACCGCTAACATTTACTCTATACTTAACATCCTCAAGAATGTATATTTTATATCAATCTAGGGTATGCCTATAAATAAATATTTTAAACCACATGTACATACAGCTAAATAGATGATAAGCCAATATATGTTGAATGCTCTCTACTGTGTCAAACATTCAGAAGAAAACTAAAAATGTCAGGTGATTCTCTGGATATTTCTAACTACCTGAATATGTTGTGTTTTATAGTTCTCTTCTGTTTTTACACAGATGTTTCTTGTCTCGAGACATATTCAGATTCTATTTTTAGTTGCTTTATAGTAAATTTTGAAGGGAGGAAAATTTTTAATGAAATTATTTTTTGGAAGATGCTCAGGCATCATGTTCAGAAACAATTCCAGAAGCTAAACATTTGCATTTTGTTTGTTCTTCATTTTTTTTCCTGATTTCACAGTTTGCCACATTCATTTGAGGGAGAATCACTTAAGTGTTTTGTACTACTCCATTTTTAGCACGCTGGCATCCTGTGTCTCAAATGCTTTCAGAGTTTGCTTTCTGGAGGCAATTTTGGTAGCTTTTCATGACCTTACTTTTGGATGGCAACCCTTTAAAATCAGATCTAGACTGTTCCAGAAAAGTTGTCCCCAGTGACCTGCTAGAGTCCTATGGATGGAGAAGTGAGATTCACAGTAGAGAGTAGAAAAGGGAAACTGAGCCATAGGTGCTGGTGGAAGCCTCTCGGAGCCACTTCCAGGAGTCTCTGGGGCCTGGACAGGTGCCAAGCACACAGTAGGCCTCACTCTCCATTAAGCCCCAATGTTTGTGAGATACTGAGGTGTCTCTATTGGAGTCATTGGCTTTCACTGTACCCCAATTGTCCAGATCCACACTCTTCCTTGTTTTGGCCTCCAACATGCTCACTTTTGTTCAAAGAGATTTGGAAAGACATGCCTGGAGGATCATGGAAAGAAGTGGCACTTTTGGGGGAACGACATAAGTCTTCCTAGATACTTTGTACAGCCTCGGGGTGTCGGGAGAGGAAGCATAGTGCTCTGTGCACAGCGGGTGTTTGGGAAATCTGTGCAGAGGCAGCTGCTGGCCTGGCCGCCCAGCATTCAGAGCAACCAGATCCGTGTTGGTGCTCAGGCATGCACGGAGGTCACAGAGCTGAGGCTGAGAGCCCTCTTACTGGGACCGCTGCGAGGGGTCTGTGTGGTAGCTGGCAGCTCAGATGTGGGATAAGAAGAAAGCAGATGGCTGCCAGAAACCCATAGTAACTCCCTGATGATGGGTACATGGCATTCTAAAAAGTCCTTTGACATGTTTTTACCCCAAATACCCTTTGCCCTATGGTGTCAGTAGCCTTAGTTTTAAGCAGTGGATTTAAGGCTTCTTAACTGGGCCGTGCCAAGTCCTCATTTGTGGGATCTCTGGTGATGATTGAGGCGGAGCCTTGAAGCTAATTATATCTGCAATCTGTATATTTGCAAATTGACCTTTTCTTGATCCACTTTAGAAAATAGTTTTTGGTAGTTTGCTTTTGCAATGTCAGTTTTTTATTATTTAAAAAATTAAGTTTGAAAGGAAAGAGAAGAAAATAAAGATGATTCCTTAAGAAAGTTCTCAGGGAATAAAGTTGGAATGCTGATTTAAAGTTACCCATGTTTAAAACTAACATTAGCCCAAATTCCATGTGCAGCTTCAGGGCTTGGCAGGGACCTGCTCTCCAGTGAGAGATGCATTGGTGAGCTTGAGCAACATCTTATCCTCAACGTGTTTTTCTCTACTGTTCTCGCCTCCTCCCTCTCCCCCAATTCGTTGCTGTGAGCCTGGTGATTCCAGGCCAGTGAAGAGGAGGAGTGGGTTGGAAGTATAGGTGCAACTTATCTAGGAACAGAATAAAAAGTCCAGCAACTGAAATCTGAGAAGAAGGATCACAAAATCATCCGTGTTCCCACCCCTCAGTCAGACCAGGGCCTTGCTTTCTGTGCTTCTGAACCCCATGGCTTCCTGAAGCTTGGCCTGGCTTAGAAATTCCCTTTGGGGGTCCATGGAAACATCAGATGGGAGGGGCTGAACCCTCAAGCAGGTAGGCAGGGAAGCCTGCAGGGTAGATGGCTCACTAGGGAAAAATCAGGAACCTTGTTCTGAAGCTAACTTTGATTATACGTTAATATTATTTGCAATTCTATGGCTAAGGGAGAAGGAGAAAATGAAGATGGCATGGTCCCAGTGTCTGCCTTTGAGTTCTGGTTATTTCCAAAGTGCCTATAACTAATATCGGATGTCCTGGTGTGCTAGGGCTGCCATATGACCATAGACTGGGTGGTTTAGACAACAGAAATTCATTTTCTCACAGTTCTGGAGGCTAGAAGTCCAAGACAAGGTGTCGGTGGGATGGTTTCTTCTGAGGCCTCTCTTCTTGGCTTGCAGGTGGTCACCTCCTTGCTGTGCCCTCCCATGGTGGTCTTT
Source organism: Aselliscus stoliczkanus (assembly GCA_033961575.1). Taxonomy (NCBI): domain Eukaryota; kingdom Metazoa; phylum Chordata; class Mammalia; order Chiroptera; family Hipposideridae; genus Aselliscus; species Aselliscus stoliczkanus. The sequence continues at coordinate 131,529,841 of CM066729.1, read as the reverse complement.
ATGTGCTCGCACAACCCTACTATCTCTTTGTGTGTCCCGATTTCCTCTTCTCATAAGGACACTAGCCATTTGGTGTAGGGCCCATCCAATGACCTCATTTTAGCTCAGTCACCTCTTCAAAGGCCCTTTCTTTAAACACGATTACATTCTTAAATACTGGGGGTTAGGGCTTACATGTATGACTTTGGGGAGGGGGTACAATTCAGCCTATAACAACAGACCTGAAGAGTGAACTCTCAGAAGATGTAAAAGAAAACTCATATAAACATAGTGATGAAAGGGATGTCTTGAATATTGAACATTTACTTGTTCTTTCATTGACCCCAAAGCCTAAGAAGCAAAGTAGTAGACAGGGTAGAGTAATAGAATCGTCTCAGGGTAACCCACTTGAATGGAGGTAAAAGTCTTCACAAAGTGTGATTGAAATAAAAATTTGATCTGTTTGTCTGAGTGTGGCTAATACATACTTCTCAGGGTACCACACAGGAAAGTACCAGTATTAGTACGAGCTGCAGTAACGTGCTTCCTTTCTCCACATAGTAGGCTGAGCAAGAAGCCTGAGGCTCAGAGGAGAGCTTCTCATTTAAAAAAAATTACTTTTACCTCTAGAGGTGCCTTTTTCCCCAAATGGTTCCTTGAGGAGTAAAAAGAAGCTGTTTCTTGTAATAAAGGAGAAGAGTTATGGCACATTCCCACTGCTCCCTGCCTGCTTCTCCAGCGAGCTTATTTCTCCCTGCCCAGACCTCCAAGAACATCCAGGCCCCCAGCTCTCTGTCTGATCCATGTGAGAGCTGGTTACAACCTCCTAGGAAGTGTGCTATTGCCTCTCCGTTGTTTCGTCTACCCATGGTCACCATGGCTTACTCCGGGGGCCCATGTACACAATACGACTCCAAAGGCATCATCCTTGTCCTTCCTGACCAGGCAAAGTGGTGCTTCACAAGCATGATAGGGCAGATCTGCCCTGAGGGTCACTGAACGCTGGTGGTACATTAGCTCTTTTATTTACTTTCCTACTCCTTACAGTTGAGTGTCTTAGATTAACAGACAGGGCACCAGTAATGCACAGATGCTCTGTAATTGGGGCCTGCTTTGATGTTAATTTAGCTCAGTTCCGTGCTATTGTCAGTGATAGCAATTGCACGCCTCCCTTTTCACCATGGACATTTTAGGATAATTTTATTTTTCATGCGAATTTTAAACTATGGCAGTAGATTTTGAGCTACATTACCTGAATTAGAACTCGTTATTTCTTTCAACAGCTATCTAGTGCTCTTGTGTGGCTCTGAAGCTATGTGTTTTTTTCTTTTCTGAAGTGGGGAATTTTAAGTGGGGCTTCCACTTCATGACACCTTTAACTCATGAGTGAAATTAGAAGTGAGTCCCCTTTTGTTGTTGGTGGTGTTTTGCATTGTCACAGAGCTGTGTGGCTTAGGGACCGCTCCCATGTTTTCTTTGACCCATTTTTATTCATTTCTCCCCACCATCCAACCTTTACTTTTGTTCTAGACATGATTCAAGTTGTTGCCTCCAGCTCTTCTTTGGGGAATGTATAAAATCTGACTTTGCTGAGGCTCCGGGAGTCCATGGAAAAACCTGTGATTCATACTTTGTTCCCAGGATCTTGTCAGATCTGCTGTTCTGTTTAGGAGCCAGACCCACTCCAAGTTTCAGGATTACACTTAGGTTTGGGTTAAAGGCGGAAGGTCTGTCTTCTGCCATCCATTTCTCCATTGTTAGTACAGGGAATATCATGCCTCCTTCCACGTTTGTTGTGAGGATTAAATTAAATGAGGTACTATGTGTAAGGAACTTGCATTGTTTCTGGTATATAGAATCAGGGGCAGCTAGTGTTATTAGTTGTGTAATTTCAAAACAGTCTGTTTTTGTGACATTACTGTGTCACTGGTTTGTGTGAGTGAACAAGGGGAAGGTAATTTTTGGCTTGAATTGGGGGGTGTATTAGATGGCTCGAGCTGCCATAATGAAACACTATGGACTGGGTGGCTTAAACAACAGAACTTTATTTTCTCTTAGTTCTGGAGAATGGAAGTCCAAATCATGATACCACCATGGTCAGGTTCTGGTGAGAGCTCTCTTCCTACCTCTCACGGTGTCTCCACATGGCAGCGGGAGAGAGAGAGTGAGAGCGAGAGAGAACGTAAAGGTTAGGGTTTCAACATATGAGTTTTGAGGGACATCATTCAGTCCATAGAAGGGGCATTGCCCCTATATTCCTTGTAGTTTAACTGAGTTTTATACTTAAATGAAATGTTTCTAAGACTTTTATTAAGTACCTACCTCCTAATGCGAATAAAACACTAAAAGAAAGGAGCGTGGAAGGAGAAAGAAGGCCTCCTGTTCATTCTTGGGGGGCCCCTGAGTTTGGAGGTCTCCCGAGGCACTGCACAAGGCTATTTTGTTTTTGCACCAATGGTAGAAGGAGAGAACCAGGACAAAAGAGGTGCAAGAAAAGTCAGTCTAGTGTGGAGGGCAGAGGAGGTTCCCGGGTCACTGGTGAAACCAGCAGAACAACGCGCAGCTCCAGTGAACAGCGGTGGGGCACAGGCATCTCTGTGCAGGGCCCACACTGGGAGAAGGAGGCCTGGTGCAGAAGTAAGCCCTGCAGCCCTTCCGTTTGGGTAACCTTGGGCTCAACTCTCTTAATCCTCCTCCAGCTCCCTTGGCGAATCTGAGAATCAAGGCTGATTCTTAGATCCCGGAATGATGTCACTGTCATCAACCCTTTTCTGCCCCGTAGTAAAATGGGGAAAACCTGGGAGTGAAACCTGGGGGCTTGTTATGTACAATGGACATCCAAAGAACATTCTCTCATCATTAGAAGAGCTTTGAAAACCCAAGGTTGAGATATTGGATCTCTGGATAACTAGAAAAGAATCAAGAGCTATATTACACACAGCCGCTTTTTTTTTTAAATCTGTTTCATTTCGGTATAAAGGTAAAAAAAAAAAAAAAGTAATGTCTGCTCTCATTCTAGTTTTTAGTCATGGGATGTTTTGGAAAAGATTAAGTTACAAATTATTTTTTCCTTGTGTTCAGAACACTCTCAGTACCAATGTGTGACTTCTGCACTTTGAGATTACAGGGGTCTAATTGGAACTCTATGAATTGTGTTTGCTTAGGTAAAAATGGATAGGGCAGGTAAAGCAGCCTGAAGAATGAAAAGCTTTCCTTCTTTACTTCCCCTCCCCTCTTCTTTTGCACATTATATGACTAAATGTGCAACTCTGTTCACATAACTGCTACAAACAGTTCACTGTGTAGGCCAAACGCTCTCTAATGCAGTAAAATTAAGAAATAATATGCTTTGAAAGTGATTTATGAGTGTGGTTAAACTGCCAGATTTACAAAGAAATAGTTCAGATCTTGGGAAGCCTCAGGAGTCACGTCAAAAATGAATTTGACCATGATTTAAACTGCTACTTTTCTTACATGACATTTAATATGTGTACTTTGGAGGCCCATATGTCTTTAATAAAATAGCATTAAGTTTTAAATATGATATGAATGCAGCCAGTTTCTAAATTCATAACCTTTTCCACAACTCCAAAATGCTAACCAATAAGGGAGTCATACATGCAATAAAACATAAACCTTAGAAAATAGCTTTTTATTAAAATGGTTAGACAGTTGGCAGCTGGGTTGCAGTGTAATAAATACTTACAGCATTGTGGGTTTATCAGACATTGTTTACCCTGCAAGCAACAGGGACCAGACAACTAATTATATAACTTTTGCGCAAAAGCAGTTCATGCTGAGTCCCCTGCGTGAGTCAGAGAGGTGGCAAAGTTTTTTTGAGAGCCCTGGACAAAGAGTCCAGAGATTTGGGTTCTAATCCCTCTCTGTCACTTACATGAGTGTGACCTTCCATATTCAATGAAATGGCAAGTCATCCCATTTCTATAACTTTCCCAGTTTGTGTCATGGGGACAGTAACACCTGCCATGCAAGTTTGTTGTGACAATAAGAAACAAATGCACACGAGGCATGTGACACAGTGCTTGACACATAGTAGGTGCTCCATAAAGAGAAGCAATTCTTTTGGAAAAACATATTTAATAAGACAGTAATTTAGATAGATCTCCAGGCCCCTTCTAGCGGCGATCTTCCTTTACCATTCCAAGATGGCACTTAGAGAAGGTTAGCCACTCAGCCAGGGGTCCGTGTAAGACTCACGGAAGCTCCTTGCTTTACTCACCTTTCCAAGGTGCCACCGTGTCAGAAGTTGACAGGAAGAGGTACTTGCAAAGTTCCTTTTTGCAGGGGCTGTGCTGGTGGCCACTGTCACTTAGCCGTTCCTGGCGACGGACATGAGGTGTGCAATGCAGTGGCTGCCTGCCTTTTGGGTTTCCAGTTCAAAGAAGAGGTGAGTTATTCTTGTAATTTGTACTGTATTGTAACCAAAGGTTTTTTAGTGCTGCCTCTGGTGTGTGTGTGTGTGTGTGTGTGTGTGTGTGTGTGTGTGTGTGTGTGTGTGTAACACGTTGTGGACCGGTGACATAGATTTGCTTCTATACGTTTAAATGCCCCGTCCTCAATGTGTTAAACAGATCTCTCTCGGTGGAGTAGTTTTGAAGTTGAGCTTCCCAATCCATGTTTCTAGATGCTTATGTGCAACTTGCTGTTTCTGTGTTGTGAACAAAACAGCTAGTCTGGGTATGGTCTGATCATGTTTGCTCACACAACCGAGTATTACCATCCTCCACAAATGTCCTCAGGAAGGTATTCCTGAATTTTCTGAAAGGGGAACTCTAGGTTACTTATGAACCTGGGCTTTGAATCTCAGGGCACAGGCAAAAGTGTGGTAATCAAAGATTAAAAGGCCCAGGGACCATTTTATTTTGTTTTTATATGTTTTTTAAAACAACGTTCTGATCCCATTAAGGAAAATTAACAAAGAAAATCTTTCAACTGTATTCCCTACGTGCTAACTCTGTGAATTTTCATTTGCTCTGTTCTCTTTCAAACCTTATCCCTTTCTGCAGATACTTTATGTGTGTTTAATGCTCTACCTTTTTTACCTAATATTTTTATTGTGCTACTTTGTAGATCTCAAATTTATTATTTTTCTGGACTGTGCAATTCTTTGTCAAGTTGATAAAAGTACTATCAGTTATGAACCATTTTCTCACTGAGGCTAGATTTTAACTTTATGTATAAAATATTCCTAGGGGTGTGTGTGTGTGTGTGTGTGTGTGTGTGTGTGTGTGTGTGTGTGTTTCCTTTAAATTTTTTAGGACAATTTTTTTCCGGGAGTTTGTTGGATCACAGGGTGTGGGCACACGAGCACTTTTAGGCTCTGTATAAGAATACCTTGGTGCCATTTTCATGTGGGCAGTCCATCCTGGATGAGTCATGGCACCTACTAGAGGAAGAATTTAGGTCAAAAGAGGCACTTACCATTTCTAAGGCTCTGTTTGGGAATGGGCTCCCCAAAGTTTTATGGTTGGTGTGGTTCTGGGAGAAAGGGACTCCCTACAAAGCGTGCACTGACCTGCTAAGCTATACTCCTAGGGAATTACTAGTCTCCTAGGGCACCCCAAAAACTATTAACAGCATACAGTTCCGATCTGTGTGGATGTGCCATTAGACTGCTAGCCAATCTTTGCATAATACCAATCATTCCACCTATAAAAGCACAAATATGTTATTGTTCTCAATAGGCAATTTAACGCAGTTTGGGGAAGGAAAAAAGAGAAAAGAAGATTATGAGCCGGCTGATCTTGCTTTTATTTCTCTTAAATCTATCCACACTTCTCAGGGGTTGTACTTGTTTAAAGATTGTATGCAACTGTGCAGTCTGTGTGATTTGGAAAGCAAATCAAACTAAATGTGAAGTTTTCAGCACGTGCTGTTTTTAAAGGATTTCATGCATTTATTTCAAATATACATTTCTTCCCAAGTAGTGCTAAACCTATAATCTTTTCCTTGTTACGTTTCTGTTCTGGGGAGGGAGGCCGAGAGGGTGACTTAGTTTGGGAGTGGAAGGTTCCTATTAACATTGACCCCCTTCTTGTGTGGCATTATTCACAGTAGAGCTATTAAGGCTAATTATTTTCAGGATTCTGTCGAAGGGGAATATTTGAGCTGACAAAAAAAAAAAGCATTTATTAGAAGAAAAATGGCCTGTTTAAATAAGAAAAGGTATCGTTATCATGTGCATCTTACCTCCCCCTCCCAGTTATTAGCCTATGTAGGGAGGAGGGGCCAGGAGGCCCCACAGGAGTCTGTGAGAGGAGGTTCTAGGGGGCTGTGTTCTCTGAGGTATCTGGTCCCCCAAGAGGAGGCAGTGCCTTTTTCCTTCGTTTTTTCTGAAGTCCACCTGAATTGCTCACTGACCTGGGAACTGGTGTCAGTCTGTTATTTCCCTTCTTGGGTAAAGTTACTGACCCCTTATATGTAATAAAAAGCATGTTGGTTGGGGAGCTGCGTGTCTGAGTCAGGAAAGGCTAACTGCTGCAACAGATAGCCCCCGAGTCCTGGTGGCTTAGTCACTGTCAGTCGCTGAAGATTTCTGGGTGGAGGGTGATGAGTGCTGGTCATTCAGGGACCTAGGCTCCTTCTATCCAATGATGTCTGCGTTTTTCTTGGGTCTTGGAGCTCTCCACTGCGTTTAGCCAATGGATGGAGCGAGAGTGAGTGTGGAGAATTGTGCGAATGATTTATGGGCCTGTTTTTGAGGTGACACACATCACTAATGGCCCCATTCCATTGAGCAGAACTCAATCCTATGAACTCATAACAACAACAGGGTCCAGGCAATGCAGCTATCATGGGCTGAGTTGTATTCCTCTCCCTCCCTCCAAATTCATGTGATGAAGCCCTAACTCCCAGTACCTCAGAAAGTAACCATATTTGGAGATAGGGCTTTTAAAAGAGGTGATGCTTTACCATGAGGCTGTTAGGGTGGGCCCTAATCCAATATGACTGGTGTCCTTATTAGAAGAGGAAATTAGGACCCATGACAAGACACCGGTGCAAAGAGGAACAACCACGTGAGGTGGCAGCAAGAGGGCAGCCAACTACAAGCCAGGAGGAGAGAGGCCTTCGAGGAAACCAGCCCCTCAGGCACCTTGATCTTGGACTTCCAGCTTCAAGAACAGAGAGAAAATAAGTTGCTGTTGTTTAAATTTCTGTTGTTAAAGTTTGGTATTTTTGTTATGGCAGCCCTAGCACATGAGTACAGTATCTTAGCTGAGTGCCCAGAAAGAAAAGTAAATGTATTTGTTGAGCATCGAGGCAGCCTCTGCTACACCGAGCACTTGTGTTTTAGTTATTACATGTCAGCAGTCAACTTGCTGTGTCTTGGGCAAGTCTCTCCCTCCAGAGCTCAGTTCTTCATCTGTAAAATGGATGCGGAGACTTAGATGATCCCTGAGGGTTTCCCTGTGGCATTGTGATCTGGCTGTGTGCACAGACCCTCAGGCTGACACCTGGGTCAGTTCTGAGTTGAACAGTGGTACCTGCAGCTGCCGTATATATGGCGTCATGCTGAAGGACCCACGTTTTAGGGTTCAACCACCTGGATTCAAATCCGGCTCTTCCATTTGCCATGTGACTTTGGGCAAGTTCGTACCTCAGTTACCTTATCTTTCAAATGGGCTAATAACATAAACTCTGTTGGATTAAAGGATTAAAGGAAATGATGACTATAAAGCACTCATCCAAAGGCATGGCACAAAATAAAAGCTCTACAATTTTATCTCTCCCTCCCTCTCTTTTCTCATTCTTTTTTTTTTCCATTTTCTTTTTCTGTTTTTATCTTCTCCACTCAGGAGTAGAAAGAAAACAGGTTATGTACTCAGCTGCCAAGTGGTCCCAAATCTCTCTATGGGGACTATGTTGACTAGACCTAGTTTAGGAGCACAATTGACCTTCCTTTTACTCCACAGCACCTGCACTTCCTCCACACTTCCAGGAGGCAGGGACATGGTCTAGGAATCGTGTTTGCTCCTATGTGTCTGTCTTGCAGGAGCTCGCACCTTCAAACCACCAGCGTTGTCTGTGCAGACTGTAGAGGAGGCCCCAGGCCTAGCAGTCTCCACTCCAAACCCAAGGCTGAGGAGGAAGGGCTGAGGCCAGAGAGGAGGCGTGGGGTGGTGTTAAGCATGGCTGTATGTCCCATGCTTGAGATTCAGGGCCAGGCCACTATCCTCATACGTAGAACTCATGATGACTGGAAGCTGTTTTAAGAGAAAAATTACAGTTCCCTTCACTTTTATTCAAAACAAGCTTTCTAACAGGGTGAAATTGTGAGATGCACTACAGACAGCTGGGGATCTTCAAGTTATAGGAAAATAACAGTGTATTCAGCCTTTCTGCTATCTCTCTCCTGAATGGCAGGCTATCTGTCTTTGTCATGGCTAATGGCAATTTATGCCATCTGTGACCACTGGGAAGAAAAATATTCATATTTAAACAATACATGGAGACAGAGCTCCTCTCAATCGGGGACGTGATCGTGCTAGAAGGAAGGAAGTAGTTTCCAAGGTCATGGTTTCTCAGATTTTACTGGGAGGTTGCCATTTGTTTATGATCATATCGTTTGAGATTCAAGATTAGGAGGAATTCCTCTTGAGTCTTTTAAAATAGAGAATTTGGAATGATGAGAGCAAAAGAAACTGCTCAACACCCTCTGCTTTTCAGGAAATAGGGTGCCTTTTTAGCTTTGTCAAGCAGAGATGGCATTGTCAGAGGTTTAGATGGAAAGAGACAAGAATGGAGACTCAATATTGGAACCATTTGCAGGCCAAGTATGAAAATTAAGTATCCCAAACCTTAGACTGGTGTTATCGTTTCTCAGGACATACCCTCTGGTGTACTTGGCCCACGTGTACAGAACTGGTGCTCTCACCTCTACCTCCCACTCTAATAATGGGAGTGGGGCCCCAGAAACCCCCAGTGCTGAGAACCTCATTGGGGCTGTTCATTCATTGTAAGGAGGAGAACCAGCACGACGTGATTTGTGTCATTTGTTAAGGATGTAGGAGAGTCAATGAATGGAGACATTTCTCTTTCTTCTCCTTCCATCAGATAACCAAAAAGGGACCTGAGGTGCATCCTTTGTGGAAGGATGTGGAAGACCTTTTCACCCATTTCCCAAAGTTTCTACCCACTTACCTCTAAGCCTCAGTTTTTCAATTCATCCGTCCATCTGTGCGTCCATCCTTCTGTGCCATGTTTACTAAGTATATTAGGCTCTTTGGAAGGCTTTGGGACACATAAGCAACTGAAACAGTTTCAACCTTCACAGGGGATGCTTTCTGGGGAAGACGAACTTAAGTCTTTCCTTTACCTGATGACATTGACCTCTTCTGCAATGCTTCAGTGCCTGCTGATTTTTCCTCCTCTGGGTGCCAGATACAGCAGATGGATGCTATAGATTGAATATTTTAAATAACTTGACCTATATGCCTTATACTCATATTCACTTTTTGTTAATCACATTCTGACTATTAGAATCAGATGTCCCAAATTTTTCAAAGGGATTTTTCGGTCGTCTATTTTAGATTTAGCTCTGGAAGGAAGAATCATAGAGATCAAGGCTTATACTTATGTTTACTTCTGGACAGATGGGCAGGCTGCAGTTCTTGCCTCTCCCTGGGCTGCCCATGTGCCCTCCGCATGGCTCAGCAGTGACATCCCCATTAAGTTGGGTCAGTTTGCAAAAAGGCTTGGGGATGCAATTAGACGGACACCAGAAGAACAACATTCCTATCAAAAAAGTCTTGACATGTATAAACAAAAGGGAGGGACCTGAGAATGATGGGAAGGGAGTAAGAAATTAAGCCAAGCAAATGCAATCATTTTCTCCCAGGACATCAGTGTGCACAAAGAATCAAATCTAGAATCATCTGGTAATGATAGAGATGGGTATTCTTTTTTAAAAAATGCTTTGGATAAGTTTTTCTTGTGTCCATTTTTATAATAGTAGGGTATAAGGGAAGGGGCCCGACTTCATCCTGCTGGGCTTTTTTACTTGGGTTGGTCCCTACCTGGTTTTTGTGAACTTCATTGCACAGAACCTTTTGTCTGGGGCACCTGTGCTTATTTCAAGCCAGCTCTGAGTTTTGCATTGTGATTTCTGACCTCATTTATAACTGTTCTCTAGTGTATTTTTCAGTTCACTAAGTTCAGTCTATGTCTGAAGTTTTCCCTTTTCTTCCTCTTCCTTCTTTCTGTCCATCAAAACAGATACGCTATTGTTATTGCTGGCCCAGTATCTTCACTCATTCTCCTTTTAGGGAATATCTTTCCTACCCTCTCGCTCTCATAAATTCTTCCCACCTTCAGTGGCCCACCTCAGATCCTATTTTCTATGAAACCTTCTCATGAAATTGGGGCCTCAGTAATTCCCACAGCCCAGAGCTTCCCTTCACTCTGTTACATATTATATTTTCTAATATTTGTGTGTCTCCATCTTGCTTTCCCCACTGGGAGGGTAAGAAATGTATCTCAGATGTTTTCTGTTATACCTCATGGGTCCAAACATCGGATGGTTCTAAACCTGTCCTGGTATATATCATCTTCCACCACATTGAGCCACGTTGGGATTGTCACCTTCTTCTTCATGGCCAGTCACCAGGGAAGACCCGGCATGCACTAGCTCTTGGTTCCCCTACCACGTAGTATTCTGAAAATATGTGTATGAAACAGTGGCCAGCTTGGGCCAGAGGGAAATTGTGCAGTTTATTTGGATGCCTCATAGAGGTCATACCACAAGGCCACTGTCCAGATATCAGCGTTGTGTCAGGAGCTGACTCATGTTTTCCATATAAATCACAGTGAGCACCCTGTTATAAACACCTTGTAAAACTCAAAAGGCTTTATGGCTGTTATAAGCTACTGCACTGTGATTTACTAGCTAATTCAGACCGATGTGTGGATGAGCGTGCCCAGGGCACCCTTTGTCCCATCCACATAAGTCAGAGAATAGACTGAGCTGTGCACTCAGAAGGAAATGCCTCTTCCAAAGGCCTGTGGCGAGTCAGAGTTTGCTTCTGTTTTAAATGAGTAAGTTAGTGCTCACTCCTTTCAAGATGGGCGGTGTCTTCATGCCGTGACGCCTCCAGGAACCCTTGGTGGGAAACACAGCTGTAGCAGCAGGTTGCTTTCAGCAGTTCCACTGAAGACTTTCTTATTGAGGGCTGAGATGAAAATAAAGTTGAGAGAGAAATATCTGGAACAGCCCAAGTGACATCTATGTTTCCCATATCAACATCAGATTTTGTATCAGCCTCCAGTTAGTGGTATTTACACTTAACCCTGGTCCATTTTTTAAATAAAAGCATCGCTATTAGGGTACCTATGGTACATTTGTTTATATGAAATCAGATATGCCAGAAATTGTGTATAAGATGATATATGTTTTATATACATATATTTTTATTAATATGCAAATAAGTGTTTTAATTTTCTTTTTAATTCTTCTACTTGCCTAAGATGGGGCCAAAGAAATCCATCTATGTAACTGGATCTGAGAGTAGGGACTAAACTGGGTATAACATAGATATTTGGTGAGTAGTTGATTGAGAAGGGAGAAAAATTATCTACAGAAATACACTGACATATGAAGCATTTATGTATAAACATAAATGTTTACTGGATGAGTATATGTTCATATATACTTATATGAACATTCATATATATTTATATGAACATATATATTCATATGAACATTTATATGTTCATATATATTTACATATTTGGCTCTATATGCATTATATGCACATTATATAATATAGATATTAAATACTATCTCCTTATTATATAGATTTCTGCTTTGATTAGCTTACATTTAATGAAGTACATCTCTTGTATAAAGATTTCAGTGATGTCATATATAGAACTCCCTAGCATGGAAATGAGGTAGTGCTTTGCACTTCCAAATCATAATCCTCAGCCTCCAACTACTGACTTGACCTAGAAGGGGTTTGCATTGTACCCCTTCCTCAGCTGCGCTGCGCTGCCCTGCCCTGCGCTGCACGTCGCTTTGGAGCAAGCTGTCCAAAATGAGGAGGTTTGTCTCCTAAAGTGTTGGTTGCATCAGTTTCTAGTCTCATTCAAAAAAAGCCAAAAACAGATTTATTTGATTCTGTATTAGTAAGTGCCTTTGCTCATGATTTCTGGGGCGATTAGTCAGAGGTAGACAGCCTTTGCTCTTGTAACACAAAGAAAATCTATCTAGCATTTTCCAGTAGTTATTTATTGCCAACATAGAATTGGTTTAGCACACATGTATTGAGTAATTATGGGGAACAAAGCTAAATGAGATCACACTCATTAGAAATCAGAGAAATGCAAATTAATATAAGAATAAGTTATAATTTTGTATCTATTAGACTAGACCAATTAAAAAGCCACACGATGGTAAATGTTGGTGGGATGTGGGGTTACAGGAACCTTCGTGTACTACTGGTAGGAGGGAGACTCAAGTGCAGACTGGCCTACTGCGTCGAGTTAATATACTCATACCCTCTGACCCAGCAATTCCATTATAAGATATATATCCCAATGAAATGTTTTACATAGGACCATAAGGAGGTGTTTATGAGGATATTCATTACAGTATTATTTGTGTGGTAGCGAGTTGAAGGCAACTTGAGTTGAAGGCACCTCTGGGAGGTGGTTGTGGATGCCTGCCTTGGAGAGCTGCGCAACAGTTAGAAGCAAGGATACAGCAGGTGCGTGACAGGCAGCATGGAGCAGAGTGGAGTAACTACATTGTCTTATTTTCTGTATTCTTGGTGTTCTGGCACCGGGGACCTAGCTCACTAAGGAAATATTCCCCTTCCCAGGGCTAACCAGCTCTTAGAGATCCCAAATGACTCACCCCAAAGCAGGCCTTTCACAGGAAAACTAGCCCATCTGGAGCCCATACTCTGAACCAGTGCCAGTGCCTCTATCTGGCTTTCCACTCCAGGAGGCAGTATTCCTATGACCCCAATCACCCCCGAGCTGGGGAACAGACAACTCAGGTCAGCTCTTGCACCCAGAGCGTGCTGAAGTCATTCCCACTAGCCAACCCTAAGCCTGCTTACCTCGTCTCATCCATCCCATCCCATGAAAACCACCATAAAGCCTCTTGCTCATACTTTCGTCTGCCTCCTGACTGACCCTGGTGCTTCCCCATGTAGCCCTACAAGGTGTGGTGTGCCCCCTCCTCTTGGGGACCGGGAGTAACAATCAGTGGCAATCCTCTCCTGATCTGTTGGCCTCACTATATCTGAATAATAATAAAATCTACATTGAAAAACATTGATGTTAGAAATAGTGCTTAATTTAGAAACTAAGAAAAAATAGATACACAGTACTAGTTAAACATTTTAAACATGTGGAAACAAAACCTCATATTTTGCAAAGACATATTTTGCAAAGACTCATTTTAACATTAGAGTGGGTGTGTATGATGGAAAAGGGAAGTAAAATGAGCTGTTGAGGGGGATAAAAAATGAATAAAGAGAAGTCTTAGGGTAAGGGAGGATGAATCAAATACCTTCTCTGTCTTTTGTGAGCGTTCAATCGATCTCATAAACATCTAATAACACTGTACAATATAGTCCATGGGCCTGAGGCTTCCTCTGGCCAGCCCATGCTAGAAGGATCCAGAGTTAGGCAAGAGCTTGCTGGAGGCTGAGTGCTTTGCAAGACAGCCGTCTCCTTCAGATCCATTAGTGCAGCGCTTCCCCAAGTCTGTTCCAGGGAGGACTGGTGTTTGAAGATGCTGCACTTGAAAGGTTCCTACAGTTAAATACAGGGACATGCTGCATCACCGGCCCCCTCTGGGAGCAATCTAGTACACGTTGGGATAATATCAAAGACTCTAGGGAGTTTTGTGGGGAAGTTGATCGAACTGTGTTTAACTCTGTATCTCCCAAATTCATTTGACCATGGCATCCTTCCCAGTAACATTTCTTTACCTGGATACTATGAGAGAGATGGAGTCCAGGGATGAAACTCTGAGAACCTGGAATCACTCATGGCTGAAGCCCTTTTGTCTCACACAGGGCCTGGCACATGGTCTGCTCCCAAGTAACCTTTACAACCTCAGGGAGCCCATGTGGTCAAACAGCAAGTGAAAGGGACAGCTTGGTGGAGGAGGAGCCCTTGGCTCAATATCCCCTCTTTCTTGGCATCCAGAAGGCTCTACCAGAATATTATGGGTTTTTCTTTTTTTTTTTTTTTCAAATCACAAAGATACCAGTTCAAGTCATAGCTTTTAACCATTGTTACCTTCAGCAAGTCCTTTAAACTCTTTCAGTTCAATTTTCTCATCTGCAAAATGCAGGTTACAAAACTTAACTTCATAGATATATAGGTGAAGGTTAGAAATAATATAGGTCATGTATCTGGCACATAGTAGTAGCTTAATTAAAATTAGCTATTATTAGCATTGTTATCAGAATTATTAATATCTTTCTTAAATATTTTATGAAGACTAATAGTGAATGTATTCACGACTAACTAAATGAACATAGAAGTGGCTTAATCAAGGTCGCATAGCTCATAACTATTCGCAGAGCTGGGACTGAAATCTACTTCACTTAGGTCCTGGTTCAATGTCATTTTCATGATGGTAGACCATCCTTTTGCCTATTTTCTAATGAACATAACTTGGCACCAGCTCTTCTCGTGTGCTGAATGGACCACTTCATTGTGGCATTGGAGACAGACATGGAATGGAATCTAGAGGCCACAGGGTGCCACAGGGATTATTGTGTCATTGTGTTCTGCATCCTTGTTAATAACTTAGAAAATTTGTAAAGAATATGCTAATTAAATCTGTATATTACCCTAAATGGAGAGGTATTACAAGCCCCATCAATGACAGGGACGTGGCATAAAGGGACCTGGAGCTGTCAGACATATGGACAGGAAATCACTAGATGAGATTCAGCTGCAGTAAATGCATCCTAATACATCTGGGGACAAATAACCTGAAACACAGATATTCAATGGGAGGAAGATATTTGGAAAGCAGTAAATGCTGAAGGGGACCTGGGGGGATAGTGGACAGCAAATTAGATATGGGTTTTCATTGTGTTAGGCCAACAGAAATTGGTAATGCAATCTTGCACTGTATTTTGCACAGTCCCCTGGAGCAGCTGGGAGGAGAAAGCCTCTTTTGCTAACCAACATCAAGACTGCTCTCCCCACAGATGCACTCCTGAAGGATGCCCTTGCTGGTGCTGGGGTGAGGCAGGGGCCACTTGACTGACCCATGGCTGCTACCCCACAGGGGTGGCGAAATTTTCCTTTCTCTTAGCTCCACCCTCTTCCTGTGTCCTTGGAGACCAGTTCTCGGTCCCACCATCTTGTCGATGTGTTTTCTGGCCAAAGGAGGACAGTTCTGTAGGGAAAATCCCTCTGATTTATAGGGAAGACTGGACTCCAGTGTTCATTTTCATGTAACACACACATCTGCCATCTTTCTGATTGATCCAGGCTCTTTTCCCGCACCCTGCCATATCCTTCTCCCTATGAAGGATTTTACCAGAATATAGCCTGTTTGCAGATAGAGGGATGTTTGAGGAAACACAAGCACCTGCCCTCCGCAGCTATTCCCCGCCATGAGAGTCAGTAGCCTACTCCTTCTGCCCCACTTCCCCTTCTCCTTCTCATGCTTCATACTGCCTGCCCCTATCATTTAGTCTCCTTATGTTTAAACACTGCCTGTGACGTGTTTTAAACCAAACCTCCCGACTAGGGATCAGTATTCTGATTTTCTTCCAGCCCCCACCCCACCCCAGTCTCTCAGGAAAGCCCAGCACTGCCTGAGTTCAGAGCACTCACTCCGTTGCTCTGAAGTGGGACCTGCTCCGTGGGCTAAGGCTAACTAACTAGAGCACTCTTCCACACATTTCTGAAAGAGTGCAACTCCTGCTGACCCACGCTTTTTACCTTTCCCTCCCTGGGAGACATTCACCTTTCAGGAAATCCTTCAGGGACGGCTTGGCAGGGGCTTGTCAGTGGGGCTTGTGGAAGGCAGCTGTAGGCCAGGAAAAGTCTGAAGTGATTTGAAAGGCTGGGAAAGTTTGGACTGCTTGTTTCTTTGACAAGCTCTGTCTTCCTCCACTCAGATCATGCTTCACCACACTCACCATCCTGATTTGCATTCAGAGTATCTTAGCTTCGGCCTGCCATTGCCACTCAGCACTCATCAACAAATGGCCAAGGTTAAAGTTACTCCTGAAACATTTTTAAGCATTCTGTTCACTCAGTAGTCACTGAGTGTCTTCTCTGTGCCCACCATTCTACTAGGTACTTGCATGTTGGGTGTGAGTGTGGGGATGGAGGGAGGGTTCGATTTTCATGGCAGGTCCTGAATGAAAAGGGCATCACTGTGGAAGAACTTGAACTTTCATTCCTGATGGGTTATAGATATAAATAGATGGCAGCTGCCAGCACAGTGATTTATGTGTGATGTTCCTAGCCAAAGGAAGTCAGGCACACTTTGGAACTGTAGACCATTGTGTCCAGGGCATCTTAGTATATTTAGCAAATGAGATTGCAAACCATAGGAAAAAAGGCTGAGTGGGTGGAGAGGAAGAACATTCCCTGGCCAGAAACTTGCTGAACTTGGAGGGCTAGGGAGCAGAGGCTTTACAGAGGTGGGGAAACATGTTCTTTGGCTTGTCCTAGACAAATAAATTACCACCGAGGAGATATACGAAAGGCCAATTAAATGGAGTGTTTTTTTGGAAAATCATTTCCCAGGCCCTATAAATTATCCCCAGAATTGGCGGGCGTTCCGATCTGCCTGGGTGGTGAAGGGTGTACTGTGCACCCCAATGTCAGGTGGAGGGATGACATTGGGATGCTCATGTGATAGCAGGAGAACACATCAGGTGCTCGCCATCTTCATCCAGGAAAGCAGTGTAGACCAGAACTACTTGCTCTGGCCCAGGAATAGTAGAGCTGGGACTCTCAGCCAGGTTGGCCCATGACTTTCAAACTCTTTACACAGTAAATTATTGCACACTTGATTATTTCCAAGGTTCCTGGAGTCTCTGACACTTATTTTGGGCCCTCATTTTCTTTGCAACTTCTGTATAGGACAGCATTTGCATCTCACACCCCATCTTGGTTATTGTCCCAAGAGAGACAAAAATCCTTATCTACCATAAAAAAATACATCAGTCATACGGGGTCATTTTAGGGGGATGAATGGGAATTCTCAAAGTTAGGTCATCAGAGCAACTATACAAAGAGCTGGAGATGTCTGGAAAGGAAAGAACTTAGGGGGATGCCAGCAGAACTATGTTCAGTATCTGAAGGGCTTCCAGTGGAGGGGGGCATCACATTTGGCTGGCCCACTCCAGAGGCCAGAAAAAGGACCAGTGAGCCCAAGAGAGAGGGGCTCAGGATGAAACCCAAAAGGAAAGCAGTAGTCATTATGCTGCTGCTCAATGGCACAGACTTTGATTTGCCCAGTGTGTGAGAGTAGTGTACAAAAACCTCTTTACCCATCAGAGCTGTCCAATAGTGGCCCCTAAGCCTGACAGAGAAGAGGGTGAGCCATCACTGCTGTAACCCAACAGAAGCTGAGCGATAGGGTTACAGTGGAGAGGACACCCCATTCTGCTCCTTCCATAGCTACCTTCTGTCTCTGTTAGGACGTGGCTGCATAACCAGATTAAGGGGAAACTCCTTCCCCCAAGTATCTTCCTCTTCCCTACAAAGCTTTGTGCCTCTGATTCAGAATGGATTTATTTCTTTCTGAGAGGGGGGTCTATTAAAATTTGTCTACTTTTTGGAGAGATTACAATAGTCCTCCCTTATCCACAGTTTTACCTTTCATGGTTTCAGTTACCCGTAATCAACCACCATCCAAAAATAGTAAATGGAAAATTCCAGAAATAAACAATTCATAAGTTATTTTTTAATTTTTCAATTATCGTTGACATTCAATATTGTTTTATATTAGTTGCAGGTGTACAGTATAGCGGTTAGACATTTACATAATTTACGAAGGGATCCCCCGGAATAGTACCCATCTGGCACCATTCATAAGTTTTTAATTGTACTTCATTGTGAATAGCATGATGAAATCTTTTACCGTCCCTCTCAGTCCTGCCTGGGGCGTGAATCATCCCTTTGTCCAATGTATCCACACTGTATTCACTACCTACCCATCAGTCACTTAGTAGCTGAATGGGTTATCAGATCAACTATCTTGGTAGACAGTGCTTGTGTACAAGTAACCCTTTACTTAATAATGGCCCCAAAGCTCCTCACATAACCTTTATTACAGGATGTTGTTGTAATTATCCTAGTTATTGTTAATCTCTTACTGTGCCTAACTCATAAATTAAACTTTATCATAGGTATGTATGCATAGGAAAAATCATAGTATACATAGGGTTTGTTACTATCTGTGGTTTCAGGCATCCACTGGGGGTCTTGGAGCATGTCCCCTGTGAAGAAGGGGAGACTACTGTATATCTTGAGACTTTGAAGGTGGGGATTTAATTGGTTGCCACCAAACAATAAGGCCCCACAGAGACCAAAATGTAAATTAAGAACTGACATAATAGTTTCTAAATGGAAAGCCACGTGGGAGGGAAGTGCAGGCCCTCAAAAGGAACGTCTGGTGGGCACCCAGCTTATTTCCTAATTATTTATTTTGTAAATAGTCAATCAGTTCCTTATGGGTCTGTTGATGGTGAGTCTACTTAAACCCTTTTGGAATATATTGGTCATTTCAGCCAGTGCCAACTCTGGGGGCAAAGAGTGTACAGGTCAATAAAATAATTCTTCTGTTGTCTTAAAATGTACTCCTTTACCCAGCCTTCAAGATTCTCTTCCTCCTTCCTACGTTCTAGGATCAAATGGACAAGTGTTTTTATTCATCCTTATGTTATTCTATTGATTTTGATGGGATCCTTCCTCATTCTTTGACTTTTTCTCTAGACTGAAGTCTTCCTAATTATTCTCATATAAAAAAAAATTGATATGACAATTCTTCTGACCCTGTGATCAATTGAACACACACCAAGCAGTTATTAAGTTCCTATTCTACGGAAACCATTGAGCAAGAGGTGGAAAAGTCACTTTCCTCCCATTCTTTATGTAGTGCTGCAGTAGAACCAAATGAGATGTCATGTGCCCTGGCACCGAGACTGTGCAGCATGAACACTGGCCATTGCTCATGAGGTAGCCTTTATCACCCTCCTGTTACGGATGGAATGACTGAGACTCTCAGACTTGCAGAATTTCAGTGAATTGGGGTGCCAATCCCTATAGCTGACCAGTGGCAGAGCTGGAGTCTGAACCCAGCTCCACCTCCAAGGCCTGCATCCTTACTGCTGGGCAACACTTACTCCATTTGTTCAATTGTCAGTGGGAGTACAGGGGCAAAATGGTGACTTAAGGATCAGTCGGAGAAGTGAAATGTGCTGGTAAAAAGTGAAGACATTTTATAATAAAACCAACAGGAAAATGAAGTGGGAAGCTTACCAGAGTGTCCTGGCATCCTTAGCAGGCACTTGTGGGAACCCGAGCCCTTGGTATGCACAGTCAGGGTCGTGGCTCTGTCTGGCCCCAAACATAGAATGGCAGAGTTGATGCACGGCTCCAGCCCAGTCATGCTTGTCTGTTATGTTTGGAGGCAGCAGCTCTGCATGAACCCATTAACTCGGAGATTTCGGCCAGCGCCTTTTCCTTCCCAGACCACAGGACCAGAGTGTACCGCTCGGCTTTGAGATGATGGGCTTTCCATGTGCCTGAAACCACCACGGCTTGCCTTCCCATCTTTCATCACCTAAATAAGGGCAGTTAATGTTTAAGAGTAGAGAATGGGAACATAATGATGGATAAATTATAAGTTTGGGGATCTGAAAAGTCAAACTGTGTAAATATGTGTTTTAAACCACAAACAGAATGTTATGCATCTTTCCCATTAACTCACTAACTGAAATTACAGAGTGTAATGTGAGCCAACGCCCACGGGTTGGTTCTGATGTTTTTCGATTTAGAACAGTAAATGATAAATGTCCTTCTCTCAGACAAAAAAAGCGATTGACACAGCTTTTCAGCGTAGTCACTGACAATGTTAACGATGGAAAAGAAACTGAATTCTAGGGGAGGAGGGAGGTCCTGAGATACCTGGGAAAGTGTAGCACAGGCCCTGTTAAGTCCTCCCTGGACACTGAGCAACACCTCTGGGCTTGGGGCAGCGCCTCCGAGTGGTGGGCACGCAGTGTGGTTGCCTGGCCTTAAAGGATGGGATTGTTTTCTTAAGTACCAGCTCTGTCTCCCTATGGGCTGGAGGCTGGCAGCTGAAGTGAATCCATCTCACTTTGGCTAGGTTTGGTTTGAGGATGTATAGTTTATTTAGCAGCCCTTTCTGTGTGAAGTTGCTTATGGGCCACGGTATAAAAGAGATTTAAGAGGATGTGGAGAAATTGGTACCTTTGTGCAAAATCCTGTGGGAAGCAGCATGACCAATCCTCAAAAGACTGGAGATAGAATTGCAGTATGACTCAGCAGCCCCACTTCTGGGTATGTACCGAAAAGAATTGAAAACAGGGTCTCAGAAAGATACTTGTTTATCCATGTTCATAGCAGCATTATTCACAATAGTCAAAAGGTGGAAGGAACTCAGTGGTCCATCACAGATGAATGCATAAATAAAATATGATATATATATACATACACACACACACACACATACATGAATATATAAAATGTAGAATAAATAAAAAGGAGAATATTATTCAGCCTTAAAAAAGGAAGGACATTTTGACACAAGCTATAACATCGATGAGCCATGAAGACATATGCCATGCAAAATAAAGCAGTCACGAAAGGACCAATACTGGATGACGCCACTTATATGAGGTACCTAGAATAATAGTCAAATTCATAGAGACAGAAAGTAGAATGGTGGTTGCCAGGGGTTTGGTGAGGAAGGAATTAGGAGATATTGTTCAGTGAACACAGATGAAAGGATTGCTGGAGATTGGTTGCACAACAATGTGAATATACTTTACACTACTGAACTGTACACTTAAAATGGCTAAAATGATATTTTATGTTATGTGTACTTTGCCACAATTAAAAATAAAAAAGGGGAGGTAAAAAGAGAGGTTAAGAGCATGGTTTTGGGAGGGAGAGTGTGTGCTTCAATCCTGGCGCTGCCACTTACAAACTGGGGGCTATGAGCAATCCACTTAAATTAATCTCTCAGCCGCCAAATAGTGATGATAACAATAATACATCCTTCTTAGGCTCATTGTGAGGATTAAATGAAATAACATTTTTCATGCATGCATTATGCATGTGGTATGCAGCAAAGGCCTATAAATGGTATTAGTGGTTGCTGCTACCTCTCCCCCTCGATGCCTGGGAGGGGGCACACTGTTGGGTGCATGTCAGACGATGACATTCCATCATGAGATTCTGAAGCATTGCCCCCCTTCCTCCAACTACCCCGATTTATTCAGCAGTGCCCAGCTCATACCCCATTCCTTTCCTGAAGCCTGCTGTCACTCTTCCGACCCAAGTTTATTCAGTGACTCGAAGAACTACAGTTGATTCTTGATAATGCAGGATGGAACTGCCCAGGTCCACTTGTAAGTGAAATTTTTTTCAGCTGACCCTTTCAGTTCAATTGACCCATGCAGTTCAAACCTGCATTGTTCAAGGCTCCACAGGAGTTGGGAATTGGCGTATGCCGAGGATTTAAATTATAGGTGGATTTTTAAGTGCATGGAACTGTCAGCACCCCTAAGCCTGGCGTTGTTCAAAGGACAAGTGTATACAGCGCTTCATGTGTCCACTTAACAAGCCTTTACTTAGGGCCTACTATGAGCTGGAATGTAAGGAACACAGTGGAAACAAAACCCTGTTCTTACTCTCAAGCAGCTTACCTGGTTGTTGTCAACAGTTTCTTTAACACTTACTCTTGTGTTTGTCTTTTGTGTGTGTCTGTGTACAAAGGCCTTTTTTCACCACGCTATTTTAAGTTTTTTGAAGGTGAGAGTCTTGTCTTATTTCTTTAGTTTTTGTCTCCACGAAAGTGCTTAGCTTGACCTTAGATATGAAGAAAAACACTCATACTGACTTCTTTGAGTTAGGAATTCCCACAGAGGAAACCGATTTCATGTATGGGCTTAGAAGTCCTAATGCCAGGAAGGTTCTGGGTAGAAAATGTGCCCTATTACCTTCTTGTCATCACCATCAAGTGGTGGTTATGAATTTCCTCACTGAAGAAATATGAAGGTACCCAACCTTAGCATTAATTGAGGAAATAAAAAACAAAAACAACAATATTGAAATACCATTTCATACCCATCAACCTGGAAAAAAATGAGTAAGCACCGACACTAGGTTTTGTTAAGGCTGTGCCCAGAGAGGAACGCTTATCCATTGTACCTGGTGACTTGGTGCCTTGTCTTCCATTTGGCATCACTCAGTGAAGGTAAAACCTGCCCTCCAGCAATTTCACTTCCGGGCGTGAGCCCTAGGAAAGCACCCAGAGACATGAGACACGTTTAAGGGATATGGATAATAGCAAAAGAGTATAAACAGCTTGTAGTGGACTGCATAGTGTTTCCCCAAATTCTCATGTCCACCTGGAACCTCAGGGCGTGACTTCATTTGGAATGAAAGTCTTTGCAGATATAATTAAGGTAATAATGGAGACGAGGCCATCTTGGATTTGGTTGGGGCCCAAATCCAATTATTGTGTCAATAAGAGAAAGAAGGAGAGGGAGATTTAGATAGAGAGACATACGGAGAAGACCGGAAAGATGAAGGCCGACACTGGAGTGAGGCGCCACACACCAAGGAAGCTGGAAGAGACAGGGGATGAGTCTCCCCTAGGGCCTCCAGGGGAGCATGGCCTTGCTGATGCCTTTATTTTGGACTTCTAGCCTGTAAAACTGTGGGAGAAGATGTTTCTTTTGATTATGCCCTCAAGTTTGTGGTACTTTGGTATGGCAACCCTAGATAACTAACACACAGGCCAAGTGCCCCACAGTAGGGGGACAGGAAAATAAAACGTAATTGATAGCATGCAGTACAAATATCTACTATATTATTTTTTATATCAGAATTGTTTTGTATCTTACATTTTTAAAAGATTTACAACATTAGAAAATTTGGACCCTATACAGTGTTGAGTATATGCAAGATAACAAGAGAAATTAGTTCCCTTATTTTAAAGACTATTAGGTTTTGAGACCCTGGGAATGTATTGTGAATTGCAATCTGTTGGTGAGGAGGTCAGGTAGGTGGCACGAATGAGTTAGAGAAGGAAGGAGGAAGATTTTGGAATCACTGCCATCATTGGCTTGCTGTGTGACTTTGAGCAAATTAGTAGATGCTGTGAGCTCACTTTCTTCCACTGTAAAATAATATCTACCGGCAGGGTGGTAAAATTGCAAGTACTCAGTAAATGTTAGTATCCTTCCCTTTGGTGTTATGCCTACCCCAAATCACCCTGCTAGTCTGTGATGTGTCCCCTGAAGGGAATGTGAGGAAGTGAGTGTGTGAAATCTTTGAATATATGGTAAGAATCCGATGGCCTTCTTTCTGGGCAGAACTCGGGCTCTGTTCATCTTTCTTACTAAAGATTAGCTCCCTTCCCAAAGATTAGCTCCCTTCCCTTTGACCTCTTCTCTGCACTTTGTCCAGTTCCCCTCTGTGTCTTTAACTGAAGGAACAGAAAGCAGCTCCGGTGTCCTGGAGAAGGTGAGGTCTAAGCCAAGTGAAAAGTCAACAACTGGACCCTTGTGTCCCTCACTCCTTGTTAGCCTGGTGGCCTTGGGCCACTGGTTTAGTCATTGAGGGGAGCCTGCCCTGCTCCTCCCACCCCAGAGACTGCCTTCCTGCTTTCTACTTGACATGAGCTTCCCCTCCACCAACTTCCTCCATCTTGCCCCCTCCCCATTCACTGGCTGCTGACACTTCCTTGGCCTCTCTAGACTCCAAGGCAAGCAACCCTAGACTATATTTTAGGCGTGTGGTGTTGGCATTTCCGGGGCATGTGGCACAATTTGGTCGCATGCTGGTGGTTGAGGGTCATTTTTCCCTGAAGGTTAAATGGCGACCTTGGTCAATGTTTAGCTAGTGTTCACTTAAATGACTTCCCCTGGTTAATCAGTCATCTGCAAATTTGTTGAGGACTTTCACACCCTGCAGGTAAGCCGGGGTGGTAAGAACTGGTAATCCTGACATTGCATTGAGTTATAGGCTGTACAGTGAGGGACCTGCTTATCACACCTTTCTGGCTCTTAGATCCTAATTGTGAAAGTAAATTTGTGGGTTAAGACTTACAACACGTGGAGAACCACCAGATGATGACCTGGGCACCTGCTTTTCTGAGCCACCTCAGCATCCTTCCTTGCCATTCTCATTCTCATTCTCCCTCCCACTCCAGCCCTATCATTCCCAAATAACAGCACCCCCCCCCCCCGCCAGATGGCCACAGCAGATTCACAGGGACTATGGAGTTTTAAATGTTTGAAGGCAACACAGTAATATGTGACATATGTGACATGTCAGATGCCATGTGAACCAGCAATTCAGGTATGCACAGTCCCAGCATTAGATCATGCTACATTTCTTTCAATAAAATCATATCTTTGCAAAGCTGCGTTATTTGTGGCCGTTGATGTAACAACAAAAAAATGAGTATAGTATGAAATCAATATGGAACAGGAAATGTAGGTGGCAATATGAATGATTCCAAGGTCTGGGAAGTTGTGTAGATCCCATCCAATATGCACAGACATCCCATTAGTAAGTAAGTGTGAACCTTGAAGAATGAGATAAAAATACTTTCTTCCAATTTATGTGTTATTATTTTTGTCAAATGGCTACTAAGCTGTTAGAACATAAGTACTTATTAAATTGTTCCATAAAATGGAAATATTAGGTGTTTCTTTGGGTCTGTGAGCTCTCCATGAAAAACATTACTGAGGACTAAGCATACCATGAACTGAGGAAGTTTGAGAACTTTTGTTTTAGGCAAAGAGGAGATAGATAGCCTCCCTTGCCAACAGCAGTCTTCAGCCATTGTATCTCTGTTCCCTTACCACGAGCTCCTTCTTCTACCTGAAAGATGAAGTTTCATTGATTCTTTTTTTTTTCTAAAGTGACAACCCTCCTCCGTCAGTTCGCCACCCCACTCCCCCAACCCATATCATACATATCCACTACAATTCCTTTGACTCCCTTCCACACTATACTCCACATCCCGTGACTATCTATATATTCAATTACAGTTAGCATACAATATTATACAACATCAGCCCCAGGTATACAGTGCAGTGGTCAAGCCTCCACTCCGTCTATGAGGTGGTCTCCCAACACGACATGTGACCATCTGACACCCCACAAAATATTTACAACATTATTAATTATATTCCCCAAACTGTCTTTCATACCCCTGTGGCAATATTGCAGTTACCCATTTATGCTGTCTAATCCCTCATTGATTCTTTAACAAAAGAGAAAAGAAAAAAAAGCCTTGCCTAACTTGATTACCACTCCCTGCTCCTTCTTCCTCTTTCCTTCATGCCTAAGGCTCCACCCAGCCCCTTTTCCTCTCCCGCCATGCCCAGGGTCCTAAAACTCGTGTGGCTTCTTTCCATGGCACTGGACTCGTGCAGCTCTCCCCAGGGTCACTACCCAGTTCTAAAGAGCTGCATATGGTCTCCTTTCAGTCCTGCTTTCTTTGCTCACCACTTTCAGAAGCTTTCTTCTGCCTCACTTGTCTTTGTGTTATCTCCTGGCCTCACCACCTCTCTGAACATCCCTCAGCATCTTTGTGGGGCCTGTCTGCCTTTCACTCACTCCTCCAAACAGACGTCTGTCAACCTCCCTTGCTTTCTTGCCTCTGCTGCCTTCTCTTCCCCACCCAGACGTTACTTGGTTTTCTGTTGGCGAGCTCATAGTTTTCAATAAAAACTGCAGAAATGACCCCCATTCTCAGCTGGCAAATCTTGCCACAGGCCTAAAATGCCCACAACTCACTCCCGAGACATGTGCCTTTTACGACTCCCCTCAGAGAACCCCTGTTTGAAGAAACCTCCCCTGGTTTCCCTCGGAAGCCATTCTGTACTTCCTCTCCACCCACAGAACTCTGTTTCCATGAACATTATTTTCTATCTCCCTCCGAGTGTCTCACCTGCACCTTAAACTCAGGTCACCCTTTTCTTCTCCTTCCTTTGTTCTTCTTCAGTTGTGATGCTTGAACAGTTGATATGGACGTCCCAGGGCCTCTCTTTGTACTTCCCTCTTTCCTTTATCCCGCCTTGGTTAAAATTTTAATCACTCTCCCCTCACTGGCCCCACCCCCTCTGTATTCTCCTTGGACCAGTCTCAGGTATACTACACAGTGCCATTCACATAGTCACTGAAGTATGACTTCACATGGCTCTGGTGGGCCTTTCCTCTCTACCTAAGTCTTCAGTGGCTCCCACGTGCCAACAAGTGCCACCCCTCGTCCTGGCCCCACTGTTCTTTCTGATGTGGTCCCCACTGACCTTCCCAGTCCAGCTCCACAGACCCCTACATCACAGTCACAGGGGACTGAGGCCACCATTCCCCCACCCAGTACTTTGGCTCCTCCTAGTCCCTGTTTCTAGAACATCTTCACCTCCCAGTCCCTCATTAACTGTAACAACCCTGAGTTTCCTTCTCCCATAGAACCTTTGGGAGTTCAGCACCCCCTCCCACACCACCCAAAAATGTTCAGATGTCATTGAAAACACACTATCTCTGTAGCATCTGGTATAATACTTCACACATAGTGGGAATGTGCAAACAGGAGTTTGCAATAAGCAGTACTTTCCAGAAGAGGTAATCCAGAACTGGGCCTCCTAGGAGCAGGAAGCCTACTGACATAGTGGACAAGGACCTATCGGTGTTTGAAGAGCTGGCCTCTGAAATGGAAAGATGCACTCCAAATACATTGGTTCCCCTGACTTGCTAAGTAGAGATCCCTTTTTTCTCACATTGTATAATTAATATACATATATCATAATGAATTAGAAAATACCAAGAAAAGAAATAAAACTTAACTGTAATAAGCCCACCTAGAAATAATAGCTAATCATGTTTGGATGTATTAACTGCCAGAATTTTTTCTGTAAACATATATGAAAGATACATATTTATGAAACAAAAGTGTGATTACATTTTACATATTCATTTACAATCTCCTTTTATTGCTTGGGAACAACTAAGTATACTGAAAGGGAATAAGTTAATAAAAAGCATATATTTTTACATAATATTGCTCATTCTGAAGTGATTAATTTTAAAAATATATTTACATTTTTATTCCAGGAAATTACCTATTCCAGAAAGTTGTCTATGAACTGATACCTTTCTACAAACGATTAAAGGTGTATGAGATAAGTACAAAAATTATAAGTAGGTGTTCAGAAAATTTGAAAGGAATATAATAGTTCCATATCTAGTAATTCATTTTAGAAGCTATTTTTAATGTGAAAGCATTACATGTTAAATGCTCATCTTAACAGAAGTGACTACTATCAAATTCATTCAAAATTTTATACATGCATGAAAACAAACCCCCAACCTCTCTATGCAATTTTTCACATAAAAGTGAACACACAATCCATATTACTTCTGCAGTGGCTTTTTTACTTAGAGACAAGTACAGATTTATTTTTTCACTTAGAGAAAAGTAAAGATTTACTTCATAGCAGCATTCATTGAGGGATAATTTACAGACAGTAAAATTCATGCTTTTTAGTGTAGAGTTCCATGAGTCTTGATAAGTATGCACAGTCTGGTAATTGCCACCACAGTCAAGGTAAAGATCTGTTACATCTTCCCCACAAATTATCCCCTGCCCCTTTGTAGTTATCCAGTCCCGTCATCTCCACTTTCTGGCAACAGTGATTGACTTCTGGTCCTAAAATTTTGCCTTGTTTAGAAATAAATGGAGTCATACAAATGGAATATAAAGTGTGGAGTCTGGCTTCTTTTACTTATTATAATGCATATGGCATCTATCTGTGTGGTTGCAAGTGTCAGTAGTTTATCCCTTTTTATTACTGAGTAGTATTCCACTGTATGGATGTGTCATCATGTATTCATCTATTCATAAGTTGCGGGACAATTGGCTTGTTTCCAGATTTGGGTAATTATAAATAATACTGCTATTAACATGTGTGCATAGTTTTTGTATAAAATGATACTTGTATGTGGGTATACATTTCATTTCTTCTGGGCAAGTACCTGAGCGTGCGATTGCTAAGTCTCGTAAGTGTATGTTTAACTCTATTAGAAATTGCCAAACTGTTTTGTAAAGTGTCTGAAGTGTCTGGCTGCACTATTTTGCGTTGTAGCCAGCAATGTATGAAAGTTCCAATTCTTCTGTGTATTTGCCAGGACTTGATATTGTCAGAAATTTGTTTTTGTTTTAATTTTGCCATTCCAATAGGTGTGTTGTGTGCCTTTTCATGTGCTTATGCAAATCATACATCTGCTTTAGTGAAGTGTTTTTCACATCTTTCATGCGTTTTTAATTGTGTTGATTTCGTTTCGAGTTTTGAAAGTTCTCTATAACCTGGATACATGTTGTATCATATATGTGTTTTGTAAATATTTTATCCCTGTCTGTAGCTTGTCTTTTCATTTTAACAGTGTCTTTTGAAGAGTGAAGTTTTTAATTTTGGTGAAGTTCAGTTTATCAAATTTTTATTTTATGGATTGTACTTTTGGTAACATATCTAAGAAATTTTTGCTTAACACAAGATTGCAAAGATTTTCTCTTATGCTTTCTTCCAGAAGTTTTATAGCTGTAGGTTTTGCATTTCAGTCTATGATCCATTTTTAGTTACTATATGTATATGGTGCACAATGTAGGTCAAGGTTGCTTTTTGCATATAGTTGTCCAATGGTTTTGTTGGAAGGTTAATCCTCCTTTTAATTACCTTTGCACTTTTGTTAAAATTAATTGGCTATATATACAGCATGTGGGATCTATCTCTAGACTTACTATTCTGTCTCATTGATTTTTGCATCCATCCTTTCACAAATACCACACCGTCGTGATTGCTGTAGCTTTATAGTATGTCTTGAAATCAGATAGAAGTCCTCTAATATTGTTCTTTTCCAAAAAAAAAAATTTCTGGCTATTTCTAGTTCCTTTGCCTTTCCCAATAAATTTTAGTATCAGGTTGTTGATTTCTGTAAAATATTTTACTGGACTTTGAATGGAATTGTGTTGAATATACAGAGCATTTTGGGGAGAATAAATCCATATCTTAACAATATGGCCTCTAAGTCCGTGAACATGATGTCTCTATTCATTTAAGTCCTTGATTTCTTTCATTAAAATATATTTAGTTTTCAGGATATAAATCTTACCCATATTTTATTAGGCTTATCCATAAATATTTTGTGTTCTCTGTTATTTTAAATCATACTATTTCTTAAATTTTAATTTCCAATTATTCATTGCTGTCTTATAGAATTATAATTTTTCCTCTGATTTTGCTAAGTCACATACCTAGGAGCATGTTTGTGAATTATTTGAGATTTTCTATGTAGACAATCATATCACCTGTGAATAGAGACAGTTTAATTTCCTCTTTTTAAACTGTATGGTCTTTATTTCTATTTATTATTTTCATCCACAGCTTATGACCACAGTACTTAGGGCCAGTACCTTACTACCAGTACAGATTTTCCAGTACTTTGTAGAATAGGAATAATAAGAGCAGATATCTTTGCCTTGTTCTCAATCCTAAAGGCAAAGCATTTACTCTGTTGTAACTAAGTATGAAGTTAGCTATAGATTTTTGTATAGATCCCTTTATCAGGTTGAGGAGGTGCCCTCTGTCTCTAGTTTGCTGAGCATTTTTATCATAAATGATGTTGCATTTTGGCAAATGTTCTATCTATTGAGATGAATGCACACTTTATCTTTGGTAGTCTGTTTTATAGGGAATTATATTGATTTTTTTAAAAGGTTGAACCATCCTTGCATTCCCAGGATATATGCTATTTGATCACAATGTGTTATATTTTCAATATATTGCTAAATTTGATTTGCAAATGTTTGTGTGAGGCTTTTTTTTAAGTCTGTGTTCATGATGAATATTGGTCCGTAGTTTTCTTTTAATAGTTTCATTTGGTTTTGATGTTAGGATAATGTTAGGTTGTTGATTTCTATAAAATATTTATAGTTTGAATATTTTTATATATTTTGAATATATTTTATGTCAATAATAAATTGAGAAGTGTTCCCTACTATGCTATTTTATGGATGAGTTTCTGTAAAATTGGCATTATTCTGTTGCTATCATGCATTGTAAAATTCACTAGTAATGTTACCTGGGTTTATAGGTTTACTTGTTGGTTTTGTTTTTTGTTGTTGTCAGAGTTCTAACTACACATTCAGTTTCTTTAGTTAATATAGGCCTGTTAAGATTATCTATTCCTTGTTTAGATAAGCTTTGGTAATTTTTGTGTTCAAAGGGATGTCAATTTCATCTAAATTGTTGAATGGGGTGGTTGAAGCTTATAATATTTTTTATCCTTTTAATATCTATAATACCTATATTATGGTAATTTGTAACTTCTGTCTTTTTATCTTGTTCAGTGTGATTAGAGGTTTGTCAATGGTATTGATCTTTTCAAGGAATAGAATTTGGGTATTATTGATTTTTTTAAAAATTGATTTCTGCTTTAATCTTTATTAGTTTCTGTCTTCTGCTGACTTTCCATTTAATTTGCTCTTATTTTTCTTGTTTCTTAAGGTTATTAAGAACCAACTTAGATTATTGATTTGATAACTTCTTCCTTTCTAATATAAGCATTTAGTCCTATAAATTTCCCTCTGATCATTGTTTTAATTGAGCCACACAAATTTTATTTTATCATTTTCATTCAATCAAAAATCCTTTTCTTTGTTCCCTTATGTCTTCCATTTTGATCCAGGTGTCCTTTGGACCTATTTTGCTTAATTTCCATGTATTTATTTATATTTCAAACATCTTTCTGTATTCATACTAGTTTGTAGAGTTTTATAATCTACTTTGCATGATTTAAATTCTTTTAAATTTGTTGAGGTTCTTTTATAGCTCAGAATATGGTTATTATAGCAAATGTTCCATGTGTGTTTGGGAAGGGTGTGTAATCTGCCCTTGTTTCATAGAGAGCTTTATAATGTGAGGTAGGCTGAGTTGTTGGTTGATAGTGTTGTTCAGGTCTTCTATATCTGTTCTGATGTTGTCTACTTATTTTATCAGTCACTGAGGAGAGAGGTGTGATGCAATCCCCACCTGTAATTGTGGATTTGTCTATTTCTCCCCTCAGTTCTATCACTTTTTGATTCATGTAGTTTGAAGATATGTTGAAACTCGAATGTTGTAGGATTGTTACATCGTCTTGGTAAATTGACCTCTTTATCTTTATGGAGCATGTCTTTATCTTTGTAATATTCTTTGCTCTACAAGTGTGGGGGGAGAGGCTTGCTCAGTGATGACCCTCACCAGCTATAGGAGACCCAGGATTGTCTCCTATTTCCTCCCTCCAGATGGAATGGGTCTTTATCTGTGCCCCTTCCATGACAGAATTTGCTGTATAACCTCCAGTAATTTAAGACTTTTGTTATTTTGAGGGATACGTCAGTGTAAGACGCTCTGTGCCTTTCACTAGCAGCATCACTTCCCTTTTCCAGGCCTGTATCTTTGAGAGTTGCTGCTCTGGACCCCAATCCTGCCCCCCAGTTTTTCTCTGTGAGCACACAGAGGAGACGTTGGAGAAGAGCAGAGTGTTATCTCCCCTGTGTCTGCAGCTTCTGGTGGTTTATTTTCTTGTGCTAGCCCACATTCGGCTTTTAGTAGTCCCCTGAAAACAAACTTATTCATTTTTTTAAATTAAAATTTATTGGGTGACAATTGTTAGTAAAATTACATAGGTTTCAGGTATACAATTCTGTAATACATCAACTGTATATCACATTGTGTGTTCACCACCCAGAGTCAGTTCTCCTTCCATTACCATGTATTTGAACCCATTTACCCTCTCATATGTTGAAGGACACTTTGGTTGTTTCCATGTCTTGGCCACTGTAAATAAAGCTGCAATGAACATATATTTTTACAGATAAATGTTTTCAGATTTTGGGGGTATATACCCAGGAGAGAGATTATTGAGTCATATGGTAATCCTATTCTTAATTTTCTGAGAAACCTCCACACTGCCCTCCGTAGCAGCTGCACCAATCTACATTCCCACCAGCAGTACCATGAGGGTCCCTTTTTCTCCACAGCTTCCTCAACACTTATTATTTGTCTTGTTGATGATAGCCATTCTAACCGGTGTGAGGTGATGTCATATTGTGGTTTTTATTCTCACTCACTTGTATGGAGGTCTCATCTTCCTCAATTTTCTAAAAAGATGAATATCATGACTTTGCAAATTATCCAGCTTTGTTTTGCAGCTTAGGGGCATTTTACTGGTTTTCTTTACGAGTTATCCAGCTTTCACTTGATGGTGCATGAGTGATATTCTTTCCACCTTTCTGTAATTCTAAGAGGAAGCTGCAAGTCCTAGTAATTCATTTTATTTTATAAAAATGTTGATCCGTGGGCCAGCCGAGTGGCGCGGTGGTTAAGCGCT
This sequence comes from Aselliscus stoliczkanus, assembly GCA_033961575.1. NCBI lineage: Eukaryota > Metazoa > Chordata > Mammalia > Chiroptera > Hipposideridae > Aselliscus > Aselliscus stoliczkanus. The sequence continues at coordinate 131,497,204 of CM066729.1, read as the reverse complement.
GGCTTCGGAAGCCAGCGGCCCCGGTTTGGATCCCACATGTGAGGGCCAGTGACACTGCCCTCAAAAAAAAAAGAAAAATGTTGATCCATGACAGGCTGGAAATTTAATTACAAATAACAAAAAAATTTCTCCTTCACTACAGATTATTTGAGAAGCACTGGTCTATAACTTTATGAACCAATTTATATTTTCATCTTGTGCTACCTTATGGTGTAATTGGTTATTGGTTTATTACCTGATATTAAACCCAGCTTTACCAAAAATTCTAGAATGGTGCTGTTTGATGACTGCGTCTACACTCTTCTTGCTATCTTCCTCTTTTAAAATAATTTAGCAAGGTGAAATTCATATAACACAGAATTAACCATTTTAAAGTGAATAATTCAGTGGCATTTTGTATATTCATATGTTGTGCTACCACCACTTCTAGTTTCAAACATGTCTGTCATTCGAAAGTCAAGTCCCTTACTTATTACCCTGTCTCCCAAGCTCCTGGCAACCACCAGTCTGCATTCTGTCTGTATGGATTTATCTCTTCTGTATATTTCTTATAAGTGGGGTCTTTCAATATGTGACCTTTTGTGACTGGCTTCTTTCACTTGGCATATTTTTGAGGCCCATCCACATTATAGCATGACCAGTACTTCATTCCTTTTCATGGCTGAATAATATTTTACTGTATGTGTGTACCACAATTTGTTTATCCATCCATCTGTTTGTGGACATTTGGACTATTTCCATCTTGTGGCTATTGTGAATAACACTGCTCTGAACATGCATGTATGTGTACTTTTTGGAGTACCCTCTTCCATTCCTTTGGGTATATACTTAGGAGCGGAATTGCAGGGTCATATGAATTCTATGTTTAACTTTCTGAGGAACCCATTATCTCCTCTGATTCTATACATTTTAATCATACCACTTTTTGAGTTTCAGCCTTTCCAGAAGGCACTGATTATTCATTTATTGAAATGAGAAAGGCATGGAGGTCTTTTGACTATTCTCACATAATAAGCAGCCAGTTGCTCCTAGGATGAGTTTTCATTCCTGGAGAAGCAATTTCATAACCTTCCTAGATGGAAGATATAATATGGCACAATGCAATTCAGTGTAAGAAAGCTGTTTTTAACAATCAGAGCTCGCTTGAAAAGTAATGATTTTTCCATTATGAGGAGTGGTTCCGTTTGCTAATGGGACAAGTTTCTCATCATGCACGTGTTGGACTCCCTGACCTTTTAATGCTCTTCTGATGCTGACAGCCTTTGTTCTCTCACTGTAGGTATGCAATGTGGAACTGCTGCAGCATTTTCTAGCTGTGGGGTTATGTGTGCAGGTTTTGAATACGGGCAGCATAATGAAAGTGGTCTCATTCTCACACACTTCCTGAGGATTATGAACCTGTTTTCAGCTGTTTTGGTTGTGGTAGCACATTACACTGATGTGAGAATAAGTTCAGGCCCTTTTCTTAAATTGCAGTGGATAGTCGTAGCCATCTTCCGATTATTCAAGCCAACATAACCATGTGTTTTCTATCAGAGTTTTAGCAACAGGATGCAGACTGGTGTTTGCCCTCAGGCCTAAGGCTCCATACTATTCCCTTTTCTCAAGTAGGGTGGAATTTTGTTTTGTTTCTGTGTGTGTGTGTGTGTTGTATTTGTTTAATGTATATCCATCACCAGAGCACAAGCACCTTGCAGGAAAAGACAGCTTTTTTACCCTCCTCAGACTCTCCAGAGATGGCACTAGACTTGGCTGTGTTGCCATTTCCTATTTGTCACTGCAGGTCTGTGTTTGCCCTTCTTTACCTTGCTCTGTGTCCTGTGGGGTAGGTGCTCTATTATTGCCCTCTGGTTTCTGGCTGGGTTTCGACAGCGAGAGGTACCAGCAGGTCCAAAACTAGAGGACAGAGAAGTCTTCTCCTGTTCCCACCCTACAGGTCTGTGGTTCTGACTGGGTCCATCAGGACTACGGGTCATGTCAGGCAGCCTCTTCTCCTATTTGCACAGTTTCAGACCTCATGTACACCTTCACAAGGTGTTTCTGCCATTGCTAGCTCCTGGGCTTCAGCATCCCCTTTGGCTCCTTTATCTCATCCATACTCCTATAAATAGTTCCTTTAAAAAAATCCCAGGTGCCTATGTCTTCTGTTTCTTGCCAGGTGCCTGAAAGGGTCACCAATATGGGTTGAATTTGTGAATAGATGAATGGATGAATGGAAGGATGAAGGGCTGTGTTTCTGGGTCAGCCCTCTATGTGAATTCCTGGGCTGACTTCCCTTTTCAGTGGAAAGCCCTACCTTATCTGGCCTGTCTGGCTTGCCTCTCCTACAATCCCCTTTCTTAGCCTGTGTCAACCACACTGGCTTCCTTGCTACTTCTAGAGTATGCCAAACAAGGTCCCAACCTAGGGCCTTTGCTCTAGTCATTTCCTATGCCTGGAAGTCTTTTCTCTCAGATATTTATTTGGCTAAATTCGCTGGCTTTTCCTAGGTCTTTGCTAAATCTTACCCTTTCGGTAAAACTTACCTGAACCACTCTACTTATTATTGCAAACTGCATCCCCCATTAATATCACCCCCACAGTCAAAGCAGTCCTTTTTACCCTGCTGTACTGTTTTGTTTTCCAGAACACCAACCATTTTTGAGAAACTACTTTTAATGTATTTATTATGCTTAGTATTTATCAGCTCTCTCCCCTTGCTAGAATATAAGCTCCACAAAGGTAGGATTTTTGTTATAATTTTTCCACTGATATATCCCAAACTGTTAAAACAATCCCAATAAGTGCCTGTAATAGGTTGACTAGTGCCCCCATCGACCCACCCAGCCAAAAAAAAAAGGAACGTCCACTTGAGATCTGTGGATGTGACCTTATTTGGTAAAAGGGTCTTTGCAGATGTTATTAAGTTAAGAATTCCCAAGATGAGATCATCCTGGATTAAGATGGTCCCTAAATTCTCTAAGTTCTTACAAGGTAAGAGAAGGCAAAACAGACAGAGAAACACAGGGGAGAAGCCTGTGGAAAGATGGAGGCGGCGACTGGAGTGATTCTGCCCCAAGCCCAGGAATACCTGGAGTCACCAGTAGCTGGAAGAGGCAGGGGCAGAGTCTCCCTAGAGCTGTGGGGGGACGGTCCTGTGGACACCTGCTGTCAGATGTCGCAGGAGAACTGTGAGAGTATACATTTCGGTTGTTTTAAGCCACTAAATTTGTGGTGAGTTTTTACAGCGCCCTGGGAAACGAATACAGTGCTCAGTAAGCATTTGTTGAATGAAAAACTAAATGAGTGAATGCAAGCATTGTTGACACTGCTCTGACCTCTGTTTGAAATAATTCTTATGCTTTCAATAGTTATCAGTGCCTGTGAATACATATGCACATGTCTGACATTTCAGAGGTATTCTGGTTTTGTGTATAGTACACTCTGGCAGTACAAACCTAAGCTTCTGAATAGTTTCACCCACTACACTTAAAAGCTTAAGGTCTTACTTAAACCTCACATAATTGCTTTGCGCTAAGCCTGTCAATAGCGTACCGGGAACAAATTCATAAACCATTTGTTCTTCAGGCAGTGGATGGGAACCCCTATTGGTCTCGAGCCATAAAATATCTCTGTGTCATTTCCCCATTTCCTTCCTGAGTCCCTCCTGCTGTCCTTACGCTAATTCTCGGTTATTGTGTCTTTGGAGGAGCCAGTCACAAGCATTCATGTGATTACCCTTCCTACACCTGACAAGGGTTATTTAATCTCCCCCAGGCCCACTCTTGGTGCGTGCTGGGCTGGTGATGCAGTGCGGTGCTAACTATCCGTTCCTTGTAGGAGATGGAAGGTAAATCAAATTGAAAATACCCTTCCTGTGTAGTGCATCTTCCAAATGTCCTCAGGTCTCTATTACATCTTCTGGAGGCTGCCAGATTCTCTGCGGGACAAGAGGAAGCTGGAGCAGCTTCTCTGTAGCGACATAAGGTGCCATTAGCGGAAATACATCATCTCCCAGTGTTGTTAGCAATAGCAGAGTCCTAGTCATGTCCATCCTTTTGCCAGAGTGAGCAGAGACTCCTCAGAGGCAGAGGCTGCTGGTAACAGAGCCTCCATCATTCTAAAATATCCCCCCTCTAGTCCCAGAGCAGCTATTTCTGCCCTGACACAGTGAGAGCTTATTTCAATCATTGGTCTTTCGCAAGAGCTTCACTGCTTCCCAGATTCTGGGCCTTCCCTAATGGGCGGCTGCAGGGGGGTGGGCACAAGGGGTGGGATAGAGGCCTGCACGTGGTAATCAGTGGCCTTGGCTGGGCTCGATCAGCCCTTCCAGGTGTTGCTCATTAGACATCTTTCCAAAGGAAATCTATTAGCTTAGAGCAGGGGCCCTCAAACTGCAGCTTGCAGGGCTTGTTAGAACAGTTTTCCAGGCCCCACTGCCAGAGAGTCTGGGGTGGGCCTGAAAACTTGCATTTGTTACAGGCTCCCAGGTGATGCTAGGGCTGCTGCCCCAAGGACCACAGTGTGAGAGCCACCGGCTTGGGTGCAGAGAGATGATGGTCCAGTGTGCTGTGCCACCTAGCCCTGGCCTCTGTCATCGCGTCAAGGCCATTTGGGCCTTTGGGAGGTGGACCAGGACCTCACTTTCATCCAGTTTCTGGAGTGTAGTGAAAGCACCTCTTGATTCTCTATAGCCGATCCATGCTGGTCACCTCCATCTCCCCTGAGCGGGGGGACGCTTTGCTCCATGACTCTGGTAGCTGCCAGTACTGTTCCCTCCCCTTAGCCCTTCAGCCCTGAGCTGGTAACAGCTTCCCTACTTGCTAGATTCTGGGTACCTTAAATGCCTGCTTGGCTCCTCTGACCTTGCCCTTTAGAGAGTCCTTTCTTTAAAGTTTCTTCATTTGAACGATTTATGTTGAATTCTGGTTCCTGTTGAGCCCCTTGTCCTGGGAGATTTCTCCCCTCAGGGAAAAAGAATCTTTCATAGGCAAAGAATGAGCCAGATTCATGGAGTCTTTGTCCCGAAAACAGTCTTGTCCCCCACAGTATAAGGTAGTATTATTGCTGAGTCTAAGATATTGGAGAAGTAAGAAATTTATACCAAATGGAATATGGCAGCTTTATCCCCGCTTGTTTGAAGCTTGGGGAAATACCAGCCTCTAACTCGTCATTAGAGACGGGGAAGGGGGAGGGCTTGCCTGAAGCCTGCGGAGATAGTTCTCTGATCCAACTGGTCAGTCCACAAATCTGTCATCAGAGAGTCACTGGGGCATCTACCCTGGGCCCAGCCCCACTGTAGGTACCTCCGTGATGGGACTAGATGTGGCCGTCTCTGGAGACAGGATAGTGGAGGAATTTCATTTCTACGTTATGCAGGTCTGTAATGTAAAACAACCATCAGTCTTCAAATCAGAAAACCAGAAAGCTTTCTAGAAAATAGTAGACTAGGGGAAACAGACCCATGTTGCATCTGGGTGTGCAGATGAGGTATGTGTGTGCATACACACCCACACATACGTGATTAGAGAAAAGAATGGGAGGAAAATTAACCAGATGTTAGTCGTGTTTATCACTGGATACTGGAATTGCAGGTGATTTATATATTTCTTGTATTTCCTATGTTTTATTCAATGAAATATTTTTATAAGAAAAAAAATGTTAAGTGAGGTATAGGAGGTGGAGTTCAATGCCGTGCCCCTCCATTCAGCACCAATCCAAATCCTACTCCACCTACCACGCCACTCAGGGTCTCTCTCCTCCCTGAAGCCTTTCCAGGCCAACTCTTTGCTCTAAATCTTGGAAGTGCTCTTGCTGAATTCTTGTTTTTATTTCAAATGTCATATTTTTCCAATTGCTCTGTGAGTTATGCAAAGATAACAGTGATGCTTTTTACTTTCTCCCTGCTTCCCACAAGGTTAAGTGTAGCTGAACACATTGTAGATATGTGATGGTCAATGGGCAGCATATTCCAGAAAGGACAGACAAGTTGTGACAAGCTGACAAACAGACCAAAATGCCGTCTATTCATCCAGATACCCCACAGTCCTAACTTACCTTCCCCTTGCCTGTAGCCCTCCCTCAGCAACAGGTCAGGGGCTCCAGTTTACCACGAAGGCTTAGGGCCTTCAAGCACGTCTCCCGAACTGCCACTGGGCCTGGGCCTGGACTGTCTCTTTCTCCCTTCCTTCCAAAATGCTGATCACTTTGTGTCAAGCCCAATGAAGACATCTGATGACTTTAACATTGTCAGGGACAAGGCTTTCATCCTTGGATACCTTTTGGTCTGCTGACAAAAGAAATGTGTATTCCAATCCCAAGAGAAATCTGTTCCAGGAATATACAGCAAAATCAATCAAGTCTTCCTCCTATCTAAGGATGGGTACCATCAATTCCTGCCCCTCTGGTGGAAGCAGAGTCGGTTTTTCCCTTCTTTATCTTGCATAGTTAACCTCTCCCTCACAACCCAATCTTTCCCATTCGATTTTGAGAACTCTCAGTTCTCTCCTTTAAACAAACAACCATTTTACGCATGGCCCTCTACAGCCCTTTCTCTCCGCTCTGTATTGTCAAACTTTTCAAACGATTTCTTTATTCCCACGGTCTCCGTTTCTTCACCTTCAACTTAATCAACAACTTGCTCTGGTCTAGGTCAGTGTGGGTTTTGAACCTATTACTCCACCATTAGCTTAATTCCCCAGTGACCTCCAAGTTGCTAAATCCAACAGGCCCTTTTGTGTATATCTAGCTTCGCCTTCCAGCGGTAGTAAAAACTGTTGCTCACCCCTTCTTTTTGAAATGCCATCTTTCCTTGGCTTTTGTGACCTGGATATTGTTCACCAACCACCTCCCTGAACACTTTTACACCATCTCTTTACAGCGTCATTCATGTTTACCCAACCAATACATGTTGAAAGGTCTCAAGGCTCAGCCCAAAGACCTCACTTCTTCTCAGCTTGATCTTTCCTTCTTGGTGGCCTCATCCATATTCATAGCTTGAACTAACACTCATATGCACTCGGGGATGTGTCCTCTGAGCTCCAGAGAGGTGCCCCTGACTTCTTGACATGGCTCAGATGCCTCCAAGGCCCCTCATGCTCCTTGTATAAAAGCCAGTCCTGCTTCAGAGACCTTTGAGATAATCAGTGAATGGTACCACCACCCCTGCAAGTGTGCAGCTCAGAAACCGAAGTTGGTCCATCTGTCCCAACGTTCTGCCAGTTTTACTTCCTTACTATTTCTTGAAGCCATCCATGCTCATCCTTTACCAGCATCACCCTAGTTCAAACTATATGATGTTTGTGACATGTATTTTTAAAATTCTGGACTACTGTCAGAGCCTCCCATCTGGTCTACCTTTATCAACTCTGCTCCCTTCAACAGGTCTTTGCAACATGCAAACAAATCACCAGGTCGTTCTTCTCCTTCAAACCTTGTGCTGGCTTAGTCTTGTCTTTATGATAAAGACTGAACTCCCTAACATGGCCTGGCCACCCTGTGTAGCATGGTCCTACTACCTACTCTCCAGCTCGATCTCATACCATCAGCATCCCTCACACACACTCCCAGTCCTCTACCTCCCACACACACTCGCCTTCTTTGTAGTACCGCTGAAGTGCCATTTTACATTCTACCACTGGGCTTTGCCCATACTGTTCCCTCTGCCTAAAACACTCAGAGTTCCCTAAGTAATCTCCTTGACTTGGTCATTCTCATCTTCCTGTTGTCCGCTCATGTTATCACTTCCTCAGGAAAGCCTGCCTGCTTTTTTTAATGGGTCCTCAAAGCAGCATGTATTTCTCCTTTCTAGTCCTCAGTTGCCTTTGCAATTTAACATGTCTTTCCTTTGCTTATTTGTTTCCTTAAATAATCATCAAGCTCCTCAGGACAGTGACCATTATCTTTCTTTGCCCCTCATCATATCCTCAGCACCCAAAATAATGTTTGGACCACAGTACATACTCAATAAATGTGTACTGAGTGAGTAAAAGACTTTAGGAGAGGAAAAAGAAATCATTTAAGCTGGTCACAAAAACTTGGTCCAGCAAGCCACCCTACCAACATGTTTAAACCCCAATCCACCGAGTTAGAACTGAGAAAGTTCATTTGAAAGTCATGTTTCAGACTTCCAGCATAAATTATATGCAGTTGTGCAAACATGTCAAAGTTTAGTAAATTGAATTTGTTTAATGTAAACAACTTTTGACCAAAATAATAACACAGCTTTAGAAAAAGACATTAGGCACCCACTTTTGAAGAGTTTGTATAATTTAACACACAAGAAAACTTTACTGTAATTATATGCAGACGTATACAAAGGATAAATGTTATTTACTTGCTCCAACCTCCATAAAATAAACCTCCAACCATGCTGCAGCTTGCTGCATTAATCCTAATTTAGAAATCACCCCCACTGAAGTGGTGGGGGCCCCGTGGGCTCTCCTCTTTCCTTCGTGTCGAAATTAGCCATTTAAATTAGAACCACGTTGAGAGCGTAGGTGATGCCAACGTTGTGGCACCAGTCCGGGGAGCCCTTAAAAGTGGCCACCTGAAGTTGATTAAAACCTTACCTGTCAAACTCAGTATGGTTACATTTGAAAATCTTTAATGTAATTAAGAGAAGCACATTATGGGAGGTCAAGTGACTTTCTTTTTGAATTCCACTTCTAATCTGTCGTCAAATGGATGGAAATTGCAGGCTGAGGGAGTTAATGAAAGCTGCATGAGCAAGCTCCGGGAAGGGTGGGGAGGAGGTTGGCAGGGCTGGAGGAGCTGGCAGTGGGAGGGTGAGATGGGGGCTCTATCTGCCTGTAGCCATGAGGAATGAGTCTGGGGGCGACTGACAGAGCTCCCTGCCTCTGGCCAGGAGGCTCTGGGTGGGAGGGTCACTCAGCACTCTCTCTCAGCACATCGGGCATGCAGGATAAGGGTGGAGGGGAGTCTGCACAGCCCCTTGCTTATCGCGAAGTGAGATCTGCGGCCAGGACTGTGGCAGCCTGGGCAGAGTGGAGCCGGCGCCGGCCCTCGTCACCCTTCACTCAGAGCCGTCTGATTAGCATCAAGGTTGAACAGGTCTCCCAGAAAGTCGGCGGGGCACTTCCACCCAGCGCGTCCAGCCTCTGACCCCAGGCTGGTTGCAGGTCTGCAGCCTTCAGCACGTTGGATCTGAGGAACACCCAAGAGGCCCTGGCATTGCCCTGGATTTTTTCTTGGACATGTGGGTTCCTGGCCCACTAAGCCCATCTCTCAGTGCACTGGGTGTGGCCTGGCTCTTAGAGACCCCTGTGCATCTTAATGCCAGAATGCTGCCTTTTGGAGATTAAATTACTTACTGCTTTGCTGTGTGTTCTAGCCTGAGGGTGCTGTTGACAGAAGGCAGAGTTTTTCAACTCTGGTTGCTGTCTTCCTCTTTGTTTTTTTGTATTGCATTTGTGTACATTAGCAGAGGTATCTGTGTTTGAAAAAGGATTACATCTGTCAGAATGTTGCCACTTAAGACGTGCCCCCTTCCTTGGAGACTGACATGAGAACAATCAACACATTGCGCCTTCACAGGGCGCTGGTCTGAAGCAGCACCTAGCTGGTCCTCACCAGACAGGCCCTTCCCCCTCGGCTCCCTGTTCCCAGCTCCAGTAAGGGCAGAACGCAGCAGTGCTGAGAGGAGTTTAAACCTCCAAGTTTGGACATCACTTCACTACTCCATGGAAAAGACTGG
>CM066729.1:130512510-130770010 GCA_033961575.1 Aselliscus stoliczkanus | reverse complement strand
TGACACTCCCCACAACCAATCAAAGCGACATGGCCAAATTGTGCCACCATCGCTCACACCTTTTCTCTTCTTCCCCAGCTCTTGTCTCTGAAGCTGGTGTCTTGCTACACATCATAGACAAATTCTTTGTGTGGCTGTGTCCTAGCCCACCTTGGTAGTGTCATATGATGAGAGAGAATGCTTACAATGAAAATCAAGGGGGAAGAGTTCATACTGTGGCCCCTGTAAGAAAGATTTTAAAGGAATCTTCCTAAAAAGTTCCATTTTAGGCCAATGATTCTAGGCAAGATTTAGACAGTCCCAAATCACTCTCAATACAACCTCTATTAGCTATCACTTTTACAAACGAATCTTGTCCCTTGGCACTGTTCTCGAGAGGCAGTGAGTCATGAGTCCAAGCATGACAGTCTGGTCCTAGATCTAACTTTTCCAGGTGACTCTAAGATAGCTCGATGCACAGAACATGCCTCAGACCTGGACTGCAGGTACAAACACCAGCACCTGGCCTGGCACACCACTCTAGGGCACATAGGGAAACGAGGGCTCCCTCGGCCCTAGAAGCCTCCTCGTATTGCTGTCACACGAGCAGACTATGCAGGGATCACCTTCAATGCCGGCTCAGGGAAGTCAAGCAAGTTTTACATGGGAGCAAAAGCTGAGGCGGGAAGTGCTCAGTCCACCCTTATTGCCAGTGTGAATTAATCCCAGCTGCTGAAAGTTTAACGCAACCAGCAGTTCTGGGCACAGAGAAGAAAGGAAAGATGGCAATATGACCACCAGTAAATGTGTTGGGTGCTTTCAAGAAGAAGGGATGAAGCACAGAAGGAAGAATTGTCTTATCTCCCACGCTATCAGAAATGTGAGAATAAGGCACCCAGGTCCTCCCGGTAACCACAGCTTGTTCTGCCCCTTAGCAGAGGACCCATTTCCCAGGACCTCTTTGTACATGCTGGACTTTCAGAAACATCACCTATGAACTGTGTCTGTAAAATACCAGTAACGTCCATGCTGAAGACAAGGATGAGAGGGCGCTCAGGAATGTGGCGTACCTCAGCTTCGCCAGCTACCAGCCTGCAAGACCTTGCCCGACAAAGAAGATGGACCCCAAAGACCCGTGCAATAGACTCAAGGAATCCACGGGTGTTTGTGGCTTACAGTTTTTGTTGTTATTTGGAATCACGATTACGACAAGACACCTTGAACAGGGGGCTACACTTTTGGAAAAGTAGAAGATATCAATGGAGTGATCCTTTGCATCAGTTCGTTTTTTTAAAGGGGAGCTCTACAACCCAAGAGTCTATACAGGTTGGCAGACTTAGAACATTCTTTTTTCAGAACATGAGACAAAATCCTGGCATTGGAGGAATGAGATACAGATTAGGGAGACACAGCAAAAAGAAATATCCACCTGCATCGAAATCCTGTTGTATTTTGGAAACTACCTAAGCTCACAAAAAACAATTTAATGCTAGCTAGAGTTGGCTTGTTCTCCCTCCGTTTGACCCAATTCAATAAGTAACCTTTCCCCAAACATTAAGATATATATATATATTTCCACACATCTCTGTATGACTATAGTATTTGATTTGCTGTCACATTAATTTCCATTTATACGTATTTAAAGGAAAGCAGGAGACTATTACCAGACTGCAGTGTCACAGTCCTGCATGCTATTATGAGAAGCACAAGTTAACAGAAATGGGGAAGGAGGCCTCCCCCAGCATGTACACAGTGACACAGGCAACTGGGCGACATATCACCACACACTAGGTCACACTGGGAAGAACACATCAGCTCGACGGACTCACAGAACCACAGGGCACGACACAAGACGGGGATGATACCACAGACAGCACAGACACGGAACTGCGTGTGTCGGGGTTCAACTTACAGGCACGGAAACTGGTGGAGCAATCATTAACAGAGACAGAAGAAAGTGGGAAGGCTCTCTCAAGGGTGTCCACGTCACCACGCACACGGCCTGACATGCATGAGCAGTCACGCTCAGAACGTCCGCAATCAAAACAACATGCCCGTCTCATTCTCTTGTAGATGGACATCTTGGCTATAACCATGGGGTTGGATGAGAGGAGAGGAAGAGCGGTAGTTAATGGCAAGGTTACGCATAGCCAGGCGGCCGGAAGGGAGCTGAAGGGATTGAACACAGGTCTTAGTTCATAGTAACAGTCTTGACCCAGAAAAAAAAAAATGCAGAGTGACTGCTCGTAACAGTTTGGTTGTACATCCAAAAAAAAGCAGCAAAAATATAAATTGCCTTTGTAAGTCCCCCGAGGCTGTTGTGTATGATTTTTCTCCCTTAGGTGAAGCGGGTGACTACAGGAAAAGGGCATGGCTGATTACAATCGGGTTCTTGGATGAGAAGAGCACATTACAGACAGCAAAAAAATGTAACCCACATTTTTTCCCCTGGCACAATTAATACAGGAGGACAAAATATACACACAGCCAATCAATTCGTTGTTTACTTGGTACAATAAATGGTTTTCGCAGGATGCAAAAGCTATCTAATATGTAGGCTTTCTAATTTCCATCCATTTCTGGGCATTAGGCAGAGCCCGGGACAAGCTTTCATCAAATTAGATGTAAAACGATTACGTGTTAATATCGAGTCTGAGGATGCCTCTGCTGAACTTCCCCAGAGTGAGTTTACATGATGCCTACAGGAATTTAAATTTACTCTTGACAGAACAAATATCCAAATCTGTCCATAGAAGAAATGCAGCCACTCAAGGCTAACGCTGCATGTTTGACATTAAAGGCAGTTCAAAAATAAAAAATCACCCGAAGCATATGAGATGTTGGCCTATTGGAATGCATTTAGCTACTCATGGGTGTATTTTTGGCTTAATGTGGAGAGAATCTGAAAATCGCACCCCACCTGCCAAAAATTCAGAAAAGAACCCGGCTATTGGTTAATCATAATTTTTTTTTTCTTATACAGAAAATACTGGTCAAACTAGATTAAAAATTACGAAACATGAAATAAAAGATCCCATGTAAAAGGTTATGTTGAGGCTTGCATACCGCACTGATAGCGCTTCTAAGGTTAGCGTCCAGGGCTCAACACAACCTGGGGACCCAACTCGAGCGCTAACCTACCCAAGCTGCTGGCCATCACTGCATCCTGAATGTCCTTCACCTTTACCCTTCCAGCCAATTTATAGTTCAGTACAATGAGAAGCTTTTTGTACCTCATTCTGATGCTACAACAGGCAAAAATGTCTGCTTATCACTTAGCTGGAACCAGCCTGCTTCTGTCACAGGAGGGAGAAGAATTCATACTCATTCCAAACAGCACAGCCAAATAGTAACCGAACTAAAGAGAGGAGTTATTCCCTGCGCCTGCACTTTCCGTTTCGAAAGTCGTATTTTCCCTCCCTTTCTTTTTCTTCATGGAGAATGGCTGCACTCCTCCTTCTTTAAAATACGGCTTGTGGCTTTGCCCTCTTTGAATGTTACAGCCACCAGGAAGCGGGGTTTAAATCTCTCAAATGGGTCAAGTCCTGTTCTAAGACCTTTATGACTTGCCATACAGTATATTTGTCAAGCAGGGGTAACGGTATGATTGTGACGAACAGGCACTGGGGGAGATGAATGAGAGATCTCTTCAGCAGCAACCGCGTTCCTGTGAACTTGGCTCACAGTTTTCGTGACATGTTCTTTTAGCATCCTAGCTAGTTGGTTGTTCAGATCATCATCATGCAGCCCCAGCCCTGTTCAAGGTGTGATATATCATTCCCGAGCCTCGCTTTTAGGGGGTGGCGGGGAATAAAAGTTCTCCTATAGCATTTGAATTGAAAGAATTTAGAAGGCATGGTTGCGAATTGCTCAGATGCCTCCAAAGAGCAGTTGTTGAAATCACGAAAGAGAGAGAAGTCTTTGGCTGAAGACATGAAAATAAAGTGATTTTAAATGCCTCCAGATCTTGTGTGCAATGTGGAGACCACTTGCTTCGGTATTCTCTCCTAGTTCTTTTACTGGAAATATGGATTTTGTCTTTATACAGAAAAGGAAAAAGAAGATGATTTTTTGTTTGTTTCACTGTCGATAAATTGTTTTGAAAAAAATTTTTTAATCAAATGCTGTAGCAGAAGAGAAGCCCATCAAACTCTGAAATGCTATGCTTCTCATTAGCAACAGTCCCTGGTTTTCATTTTCATCCTGTCATTTAGGGTTCACATACGATAATAGAATCTGACACATTTATAGAGAAAGAATATATATACACATACATACATATCTAGATACATCTAGATATGTATATAGAGATATACAGATACATCTATGTCTACCTTCTTTAAGGACAAAGGGAGGGAGGATGGGGGTGGAATAACTTTTGAAGTGATTTTGTCAGAGGTAAGCCCATCCTAATGGGTGATTTAAACCTCCTACTTGATAAGGGTTCAGGAGGCAACACCACTTCAAGCCAGTGCCTCTCAGGGACTGTTTGCAACTGTTATTGTTGACGGTTCTGGAGACCATGCATTGTTCTAAAATTTCATATTGTTAGCATGCAGGAACAGGCTGAAACTGGTAATAATCGAAGCAGCAAAAAACCATTTGCTATAAGAAGATTAAATGTTAATTATAAGCAGTCACATTCCAAAGCAGCATATGCATAAAAAAGGAAACATGCTATTACTCGTCATTCCTTCCCAGTCATCACTTTTACACTCACACCAAATACAAAATAGAAATCTCAGAAGATGAACAAGCACCACCACAAAAAAAAAAAAATCGGCAAGGATGATCAATGACAGGCTCAAAGACAAGACAGAAACAGTTAAAAATGATTGAGCCTCATACGTTGACAAACTTTCGTAAATTGTAATGTCTAGACCAAGGTGCCACCAACTGGGAGGGTGACTCTTTTTTCTGCTACTGGAAGAGTCCATTTACATTGACCCCCACCCCCCGTCAGATGTCTTCACCTATTTACTGCTGGGTCCATTTTCTTAAAAGGTAAGTCCCATTGTGACCTCCCATCTGGTGGAGTGATCCATCAGGCTTGAAGGACGTGTGTCCCAACAGGAAGAGCCTTCCTCTGGGCCATTATAGGAAACGTGAGCAAGCTCTTTAACTAAAAACGGACGAGGATTTGCCTCCCTGTGGTAGCTGTTACAGAAGATGTAGACGTTCTGTGTATAAAATTATAGTCTCCAGTTGTAAAATAGAATGACATCAAAATTGAGTTGTGGCTCTCCTAATTTGGAAAATACTACCCCTCATCTCCCTCAACTCTCTCCGGCTTCCTTATCCTTTGGTTTTGTTTCAGTGAATCATGGATATTCCGAACCGCTGGTATTTTATTTCCATTTCCCTGTGATTGTCCTTTTCTAGAGCTGATGTAGGTTAGAAGGTTAATTTCAGATAACAGAGTGCCATTTAAAACTCCCAAGGTTAGGTTTCAAAGAGCAACTTTGAAAGTTCCAGTATTTATTTAAAACAGAAGTAAATTTCATATCTACTCCCTGGTCACATAAAGTGCCCTCTTTCCTTTGGTGTTTGCTGATTTTCTTATTACGGAGCCACCCAATGCTCTCTTCCTAAATCCCAATCCTCAGAAGACAGTGTTTTCCCCAAGATGTCAATGACAGTATAAAGTAGATCTATGAGGACATCTAGTGGATCTCTGTGGAAAAGCAGCTAGTTGACAGATCTGAATCAGCTCCCTCTGAAAGGGCGCCCTAAGAACTGATATGTGTCATTTCAATTCAATGGCTTCTCACAACCCACGGCATATTTTTAGGGGTCAGCTGGGACAAAGGTGTGAGAGGTTCTAGAAGATTGTCCTAGAGTGGTCAAAAGTGGCAACTTGCAAGCACATTGCGTCTGCATCCATGGCCAGCAGAGAGGGACTAGTTTCAGCCCCCGCTGGCCAGCTCCCCTCAGAGCCCCACTGCAGCTTCCTGAGCCGGAAACAGACAAGAGTGCGTCTCTGGTAGGTGTACACACTCGAGCAACTTGTCATTCCATCTTAGGGCTCTTGGAACTTTATGCTCAATTAATGGTCCCCCTAGGCCGGCTTAACTCTGGGAAAGCTGAAATATAAGCCTCTGGGGACTTGGTTTTCTCTTTGGCCCACATCATAAGGTTCTTGTTCTTGGATTGATGCCACAGATTCAAAGGGGTTATGTAGTTTCCAAGAATTAGACCCTGGGTCTCACCTTCCTCCTAACAGTTTTACAATTTGAGAAAAAGCTTTTATGTGCTTTCCTTCACCACAATGAAGTGAATATTCATCCTCTATTTCCATTATGACTTCCTAGTGCTATTTATAGAGACAACATTCCCTAATGGGCATCATCAAAGATATCTGTTTACCCTTAAGTGTTTAAAACTGGAAGGCTTCTCAGATATACTTCTTTTGGACAACTTTTCCAATATTTTCAAAGGTCACGATCATACAAAAGGAAACCTGTGGAGCAGTGGCTACTTAGATGTAGTTTAGTTGCTGCTCTTTGCTTGTGTCGAACCAACAGTCAGCTGTCAAACTCAGGTTCTCTGCCCGTTGGCCCTTCCGAGCCAAACCTGGAATGGAAGAGGGGGTGGGGAGGATTTCATCCTGTTCTCAGCACCATCTGCCTCCTGTATCGGCAACCAAATTGTCAGCCGATTTCCAATCTCAGACTCTGAATTTCTAGGGTGGGTAGGGAGGGGCAGGAGAAGTGCTGGACTGAGAGGCTCAGGTGGAGTTTTGTAACTGCTAGGGAGAAAATATTTTAGGTTTCCAATGGAGCAAATTCAGGGGAAGACTGGTGTGGAAGAGAAAAAATATCTGCCATTCAAGTCATAGAAACTTGTTAGATCGTAACCTTATGTTTAAAATCAATCCAATGCAGGAAGGATTATTTTCAAGCCTGAACCCGGGAACTGCTCTTCAGATGCTCACAGTAACTAAATTACAGGTAAAAAACATCCATGGAAGAAAAGTTCACTGAGGTGTAAGGTTGAGGCATTTGTTTGATGTGACACTGGGAATCAGAGAGCGTTCTTTCCAGTCCTATAAATGAGAAACGATGTCTTCACTTAGCAAAATTCCTCCTAATAGCTTCTGGAGGGAGAAGAAAAGATCTTGCAGGTGGTTTTTCCCAGAACGGAGAGAGGGGGGAGAAAAAGCTAGTGTAATGTCTGCAGCACAGTGTGCTCCGAGCTAGTTGCTCCTGCCCTCAGCACTGTACGTGGCTGGACATGGCAGGAGAATTTGGCACTAGAGCTGTCTGGTGATTGCCATCAGGGTTTCTCTCCGATTCTGAAGGATCGCTAGACTCTGTAGGCAGCTCTGCAGGTATAAAAGTGGCTCATGCCCTTGAGCCATCCTTGAAGGCATTCTGCAGATGAAGGGAGCTGCAGAGTCAACTTTGGCAGAATCGTGCATCGGGAGTGAAGGTCACTGTTTTGTTTTGCTTGTGCATCAAGTGTTCTGTGACCTCACACTCTGAAGACTTGCCCAAACCTGATGACGGACTTGCCTCTTCAGCTGCTAGAGGACAGCGAGAGGACGACGCGTGCTGAGACACCTTCTCTAAGTGCCAGGGCCGCTGGACTGAGCTGATCTGCACGGTGGACCTCGTGTTCAGTGGTCTTATGTACATGAGTCAAGACCCCATGCTCCTTTCTGGTGCCTCTGAAAACAGCATTGATCTAAGCCACACACAGAAATACTGGCCCTAAAAGCTCCTCGTCAACTGTCACATAGTGTTGGGTGAGAGGGGTCCTACTATTTGAGTAAGTGAGGAGCTTTAGAGACTTACATTTACTTGCTCAGACGTGTACAGAGCTCTGAAGGAAACTGAACATTGTCCTCAATCCGTCTTTACTGCCTTAAGTAAACGGACCCTCCAAGATGCCTGACTTACACCCATAGAGGAACTGGGTCCTCCAAGATGCCCGACTTTACCCATAGAGGAACTGGGTATGTCCTAGTGGGTACCGATGGAAGGGGAAACTTTATTTTAAAGCAACGGAACTTCATAGACTGCAGGAAATAAATTACCACTGTGGAAATATTCGTCTCCAGTAAGGTAGTTCAGATACTTACAGTCCCAGAGTTGGGTGTCCAGTTAATTTTTGAGCAAGCACTTTCTCATATAGAGAGGCACATATATTTTAACAAATAATGCCATTCTCTCTATAAAATATCTCTACACTTATATATAAAAATGTACATTTTTACATATAAAGTACTGGTACATATCATATATATATCACAACACAGGAATATATATGCAGCATATGTGTTTCCTTCAAGATAGGAATTCAAGCTCCATAGCCAAGGAGACCAAGTATCATTTATCAAAGGCAAGCATGACAATGACCCCCAAGAGACTAGGCATCTAGAGCTATCGTGGTAATTACCTCAGCCTACTCAGTGTCCCCTAAAGGTCCCGAGACAAGGCCTTCAAGAGAAACACTGTTGTCGAGGTCTTATTTTCAAATGGAAAAATAAGACAGCGCCAGAAGCTGGCAAGAAGCTGGGGGCTGGGGTGGATGAACGGAGGGGCGGTGGGGTCCTGCTTTCAGGGTTCTCCAGCTCCGGGCCACACTGCAGACTGTGTTGGATGAGGGAGTGGGGGCGTGATGTCACTACTACATGCAACATAAATACCAAAAGAAACAAAGTAACTAAAACTGTACAGAAAATAAAAGAAGGATCTCTGCTAGAGAAAGACAGGGCGACTGGACTCCGGGCTGCTGGGAGCCCGTGTTACTCACAATATATCACTACCAGGGTGCAGTTAAAATAGAGTAGGGGCCGTATTCCAAGGCAGCAAAGAGGAAAAAAAACAATAAATCGAAAATATGTCAATGATTAGCACTTCAAGAAAATTCCTTCAAACACATCAATTTAGACATGACTTGTCCCCTAGGAGTCCACCCTTTGGCAAACTTTTAGAAGCTGGGGGAGGAAATGTAAATCATTAGATGGGTTTGTTATACAGAAAAAGAAAATGAGTAAATAGATTCTGAGAGCTTGCTCCTTGTTCCTCCGTTGAATTTGACTCTCTTCCTTGATGGAGCGCTATGAAGAAAATGGAAAGAAATGCAAAAGTTAAACTATACTACCACAGAATTTCCAGGAATGGAAATGTCCACACTCAATATTTCTCCAGATAGCATGACATGAAATGTTTGAGGTTACTCAATGAAAGTGAGCGGGGGTGGGAGGAGTGGGGGTTAGCGGAGGGCTTGGAAGGGGAAGAGCTAGGTTGGGAGAGGAGGGTTAGGAAGCTGTGAATAAAGACCAGTGACTGTCACCCAGTTCTGCCTGCCAGAGATGCATCATTCCAGGGTGAATGATTGATACCTGGCCTAACAGGTGTGGACAAATGACTGTGAGTCAGCTGCCCTCTCCAACTCATGGCACCAGGTGATGTTTATTGAAAGGCATGGGGGAACCCCACCCACCCAAGGAATGAACAACTCTGGCTCCTTCTGATGAAAGTTTTTTGCCACCAAAACCCACCTTCTCCAATTTCGTAATTGGCCTGGTATGCCTGATATTTAATAATAAGTCGTTTTATTCTAACCACCTCTTACACACACACATCTGTAGCCTGCCCTATGTAACACAGGCTGCTATGCCTTTTAATTAGGAGGAACAATATTTGGACAATTCTGATTGTTATCAAACATTAACCTCACAGCAGAGGGCCTTTATGAGAGGAGAAGCTCGGGGCGGGGGGGTGGGGGGGGCAGGGGGGGGGGAGGGCTCAAAGAGAAGGGAGTGAGACCCTTGTCACACTGGCTTGCCTTCGAGAGGCAGTCTTTTTGAAGCAATCTGTGCTATGCATGATGGGAGATCATACGCCTCACTAGCTGAACCAACTTTAAGGGAAATGAAGAGAATAAAATTATTGCAAACAATTATGTGTCTCTCCCTCCAGGATGACGTTAAAATCCACTGCTGTTTGCTTGCCTGGAACCAAGTTGGCAAAAAGTCCTAGAGGCCAAATCCTCGTTTCTAGGAACTTAAAAACTACAGTGCCCTGTGAGGAACATCCCAGTATCAGAGCAGCTGTCTCTTCATTCTTCCACTTCACTCTTTCCTCCCGAGAGTCTGCTCTCTGTCTACCCACCAGGGACATCGATTAGAATATGAATTGCTGATGTCATTTACTTGCTTAAACTCTTCTAATGGCTATATTTATGATGGGACTAAGTAAGCCCAAGTTTCTTACCATGGCCCTGCCTTCCTCTCTGATCTCATCTTGTCCCACTGTCTTCCCAAAGCCACCATCCCCACCAGCCTGTCTTCCTTTCCTCAAACACTACACACTTATCTCTGCTTCCTGGCCTTTGCCCTTGCTCTTCTGCCTCCTGGATGGGTCTCAGCATCAATGCCACCTTCCAAGGGAGACTACATCTTTCCAGCATCTCCACTCAGTTCCTCACTCCCCCTGGTCTCTCCATTGGACTTGCCTCTATGCAAATGTGTTTAATGTTTCTGTGGTTATTGTCTCCAGTTACTAGAGTGAAGGCTTCAACGGGGGCCTGGACTTTGTCTTGTTCACCACTCCATCTAGCACCAAGAACAGCGCCTTGCACAAAGAAGGTACTTAAAACTATGTGAATGATTAATCAGGAAGTGAAGTTCACTGATAACCCTCATGGGACCAGGTTCTCTGGCAAACATCCTGTGTTAGGCTTCAAGGCTCCCCTACATTGCCCACCCCTCGCCACTAGGAGAGTTTCCTCACAAAGGAGTTCAGCCTCTGGCATTCGTTCCTCTCTCTGTTAACTTCCACCTCAGGATGGTGTGTTTCTTCTGATGGAAATGACCTGATCCAGGAGATGCCGGGTCAGCTGAGCTGTCCTTCCTGCTCACAAGCAACAGAGCATGGCCGCAGTTGGGGTAAAGCCCGTGGGGAGAAGAGCTTTCTCTTTGAGTCATGGAACTGGGGGATTGGCTGAGAAGGGGGTTTGTTCTGTGCCTTCCACGCCCTGAGACACTCTTCCTGGTAGACTGTCAGAATCAGAGAATTCTTAGGCCCCAAGAAGTTAGAAGCTCTTGTTCTGAGGTTTCAATAAATATTCATCTTGGTGAGGTGTCTGAGTTGGGAGGTCGGGGGGAGCCCTGTGTGTTAAGTCAATGGAGAAGGGGGGACAAAACAGTGGACCCAAGCTGCCCCAATTTAGGAAGCAGCCTAATAGGATTTCTACAGAAGCTGCTCTAGACCAAGAGTGCTCCCCACGGCTATTTGCCAAGGGTTTGAGTGTCTCCACCATGACCCAGCCGAGCAGTATTTACATCTGACGGGTTTTACATTCACTGCAGTGGAGGGCACTGAATAAAGCCCTTGCTTGGAAGGCATATCCCAGGAAGGGTGCTCATTTGGTTTCTGCTGTGAAAAAGTATTTTATGGGATGACCCTTAATAATAACTGTGTTTTTGTTCATCAGACCCAGGCAACCCACTCTGACCTTTCTCCTAAAGAAAAGGATTAGGGCACAGCATCAAGAGAGACCTTCAGGTAAGCCTGAAGCCCTGTTTTGGATGTGCGTGACTCTCAGCAACCTCATCTCTCACTAAACGTGCAGCCTTAGTTTCCTCTTTTTGTAAAATGGGATGAATAATACCCCTGTCAATTATGCAGGATTATGGTGAGGATCAGAGAAAGTCATGATTATAAGGAGCTTTAAAAACACTAAATCACCATGGAAAGGAAGGCACCATAACTATCCTTTTCTCTACAGTTGGGAACAATTTCTATTAGGCAATGCAACACGATCATGGCAAAAGGCATGGCGTTCTCAAGGCAAAACCCACTTTCAGTCCTGGTTTCTCCGGCATTCACAATCCAATATTCCTGACTTCCCATCTTTCTTAAGAAGCCCCAATGGCAAGCTGCTTTGGGTGGGGTTTGAGACAGGATATGCCAGAAGCTACTAAGCCCAATCCAGTCACCCCAAAGAGCAATGGTGTTTGAGGTTGGTCACTGGGGCAATGACAAATAAAGTCCAAGTTCTTTCTGGGCCAGTCTGAAGGTGTCACAATGGAAAACTATGGCCTTCGGTATCAAAACCTGCAGCAATCCCAAATGGAAAGACAGTCAGCTCCCCTTTAAGAGACTGAGTCCTCAGACTCCGTTTCCCTCTCTGCCCTAGGACAGCCATCTTTACACTTGGCAGCACCCTCTCCACTGGAAACCACTGCAAAAACACTCCATCCTCCATGGCCTTAGCTGTCCTCCATTTCATATGCCATACATACGTACTATGTTCAACAGGACACCTCTACCTAAGCATCCCTTTAGAGTCAAGAAATGGGGTTAGGCATTGGGTTTACTCCTAAGTGTCGATGGTGGTGATTTTTCAACCTCTGCTCTAATCAAGTGAGGACAGGTATTTATTTCATGTCTCTTAAACTACGGAGTGAAACATAAACATATTCAAGAAAATTCTTGATGTTTAGTGTTTCTTTAATAGGAAAAGGAGAAGGGAAATGGATTTGGGGAAAAGATAGGAGGGAGGGAGGAACGGGGGAAAGAAACACTACTTACGCCGTTTGCAGCCGCATTTTTTTATTCTTTTGGGATCTGTGATGTCATCATGACAGGCCTTGCAGTAAAAAAATGCCCTGGAGAAAGAGAATGGAAAAACTGACACGTTTCATAATCCACCCAAATGAAATGAGTACCACATTTCCTCCGCTGTGGTGCCAAATTAATGAAACACGCCAGCACCAATTTCCTTTAATCTTTTGAAAGGTTTAGACGTTTACAGACGGAAATGTTTGTTGCAAGACCGTTTATTTCAAACACAGGTCTCTGCAATTTGAGTTAGTGCTTCTTTTAATAAACTTCCATTTGAAAAGGAACTGGGGGAAAGTTTGCTGATGTGACACACTGGTCTGCTTGCTTTTCTCTTCGTTTTGAGGATGATATTCCCTGCTGCTCCTTGGAGCATGGGGGTAACCAGCCCTGGGCCCCTGGTGGGGAAGTTACATATATCTCTGAAATCTTCCGTGTGGTTAATTGTATATTAAAGGGGCACAAAGGACAATGTTCCTCAGACAAATAAACATATTTGCCCAGTCCCTTTGAAAGCACCTTTTCCTTTTCAGCCAAAGTGAGAGAGGTTGAAGAGGAGAGCAGACAAGGAAAATCAAAAGTGATGAATCAAGGGGTTCCTCTGTCAAATTCCTTCTGAAGTTCCATAACCCATATTTACTCCCAAACTGACTGGACCAACTATCCAGCCTTGAGAACATGTAATACATGAAGGTTTCTTGTGACTATGGAGAACGGTAAAGCTAACCAGTGGAGTGGGGTAGGCAGAGGGTATCATAGGTTTGGGGTGGGTAAAAGGAGACCCAGCAGAAGCAATCCATCAGCAGGAAACCACCCCCCTCATCTGACTAAAGTGTCAGTATGTGATGATCAAGTACATTGGCCATGTCAAGATATTCAGGATGAGACACACTAAGATCATTCAAGCACCGTTTAAAACGTACAGGGCCCAGAAAAACCGCACTGGAGGCCTGTGTGCTTTCACTACTGGGGTGGTGATAAAATTCACTGGCACAACTTTACAACTTTCTGGGTACAGGGACTAACATAATCCCTGGCTTAACACCTTCACCAATCCCAGCACAAAATTGAATGTCAGGAATGAACATGGTCTTTCCTGGACCAAGGCTATAAAGAACTAAACACAATCCTTGGCTGTTTTATTTCTGGGTTCCTTTTTATGTTTTTCACAGGACTTGCACTTATGATGGGCACCAGTTGGAAGCCACTGGTAAGACTCCGGGATCTGAAAGAGATCTGAGGTCTTGCAGCGAAGTCCCTGGGACTCAGAGTCCTCATCTGTAAATGGGAGAGAGAGGTCATGATGACCTGCCTACAGTCAACCTGTTCTGGAACTCGGCCAGCCCCAGGCCTTCTAGATCCAAGCCCAATGTTCTTTCCAGGCTAGCAGCTCATCCACTATTTCTTTAAAGGCCGGTTTTCATCCAGGTTGCAAACAAAGAAAAGGTGGCTGATGGTTTGCCCTCAGTGGCAATGCGGATAAGAAGCCAATCAGTGATGGCCTGCCTTGAAAGGGGAAAGGCAGGAAAGGAGGAAGCGATTTTCCTTCCACTTCCTTTGGCCATTTTCTGCCCCCATTTGATTCTACTATACATATTAATACTAATATCTAACATTTATGGAGCACAAACTGTAGACCAGGAACTGTTCTAAGAACTTACAAGTATTAATATATTTCAACTTCAAACAATCCTTTGAAGGAGGTTTGGTAATTATCTTTGTTTTACAGATTGAGAAAACTGAAAAACAGAGACGTTACATAATCTGCCTAAGGTCACACAGCTGAGTGCCAGAGCCAGGACTCAAACCCACTCAGTCTAATCCCAGAATCCAAGGTCTTAAACACATCTCTCCTAAAGAGATGATGAAATGATGACGAATTTGAATAGACTGTTGAAAAGATAAAGTATGATTACTTCATGAATTAAAGCTGGATTCTAAAAGTGAAATACTCATAGAGGCAGACAGGTAAAGTTAATGAGTGAAATGGGGTTAGGGTGGGGGTCTGTGGTGACCTGCCGACATATCCCTCAACTGGAGAGGGCAGAGTATCTAAGCTCCAGCTGATTTTTGTCAAGTGGCACTTCTTTGATGGCACCACTCTCTTCCCCATCCATCTCTGCCTCTCACATGCTCATCTGGCAAAGCCCCCACCTGGCTGCACACCTGCACCTGAGCAGCTGAGCTGCTGGGGAAAGGAAACAATCATGCTGACTGATCTCACTTGAATTCTATGGCCGAGGATTCCAGAGGCCTCTCTACACCCCTCAGAATCGATGCCATATTTCCTCCTCCTGCCTCAGCCCTCTCTGCTCTGCTCCTCACTTCCTCTCCCACTCACCCATACCTTCCTCAGGCAGTCTTCAGCTAGTGGCCTTGCCACATACATCATCAAGAAGACCAGAGCTGCATCCCCAAAGGCTGGCAGTTAGGGTCTCCTGTCCTCTGGTTTCTCACTGTGTTTGGCCAGTGTGGGGGGAGGAGGAGGGAGCCAGCAAAAGATTGGAGGATAGGAGCAATGAGTTCCTCCCTGCCAGGTCATAAAATGGTAGTGACACCATCTATCTACTGAAGGACACAGCTCCTGCAGGGCAGCCCTTAGTACACTACAATCTCTGTCTGTCTGTGATAGTCCTTGTTCCCCGAGGGCTGAAAGTAGCTCCCCTCTGTTGGTAGCAATCGGGTGCTCTGACATCCCTTGTTGGTTATACTTAACTCTCAGCCCACAATTTTACAGATTCTCTTCATAAAACTCTCCTTTTCCCCATTTAAGTGTGCCATGTGTTTCTTGCCAGGACACACACTGATACAGTACCCAAGTTTACATCTCCAGCCCTCACCTTTGCCTAGAACTCCAGAACCTTAGACCCAACTGCCTTGATGACATCTCCATGCGTATATTTAGTACATTATCTCCTACCTAACACAGCCCAGTTAGAATTCCTAATTCCCTACCAAACTTGTTCCTCTTCCCATTTTCCCCATCTCATTAAGATGGAGCTGCCATCTACCCAATTGCAAAAGGCTCAAATCAAGTCTCCAATCTTTTTTGTTTGTTTGTTTTGGGTTCTGGATCTATTGGCAGAGACAGGTAATAATGAGTTAACAAATATAAATAATTGCTAATGGTGATAATGTCTAAGAAGATAACAACTAGACATAAGGGATGGATGATAACAGAAGGTGGTACCTGATCAGTTAGACTGATCAACAAAAATGTACTTCTCTGAGAAAGTGATATTTATGCAGACATCTTAAAGATGAGAAGGGCCAGCCATGCAAATGGAAATGGAGTGAGGAAGAGGAGTGTAAAAGAAGGAAAAGTGTGTGTGTGTGTGTAACTCTTTCCAATCTAAATCAATGACCCAGATGCATTCATTCTTTGCACCATGAATAAACAAAACTCCATTTCTCCCGTCCTTAGAAGGGGAGCCCATGAGAGCAGGCACTTGTCTTCATTGTTCATCACTATTTCCCTGGCTTACACTAGTACAGAGTGTCCTAGAAAGTGACAGTTGATGAAAGAGTGAGTATGAGAAAGCTGCCCAGCAATGCCGGATCTGCAAGTATTTCAGGAGAGACCTGTAATAAGGATTTTTATATAAAAGATTAGGACTTCTTCATCTTGTGAACTACTTTTTTTTAATTGTGACTCAAATGAATCATGTCTACAAGCCAAACTGAGTCAATGAGGCACCACTTTATGACTCATATTAAGGATTATGTTAAGGTTATTTAAAAAGCAAAATATTTAGTGGCAAGGGATAAAAGACCAGGGCCCAAATGTTCATCCCAAAGTCATCTTGTTAAGACTGTAATTGGATGGTTTCAATCATCATGTTTTTTGTGTGTTTTTTTCCCCCCAAAACACTGCATCTGAAAGTTTCTATGAGCCAGAATCCATTAACTTCTTTTGCTGCTTTTTTGCAGCAGAGGGTGTAAACTCAATACTAAAGGATCATGATCTACTTTTCCATTTTTACAAAACTTGTTTAGTTTCCTTCAAATCTCCAATGCCCTTTCTGTGGTTTTCTGCAGTCTTCATCTATTTGAAATCCCCTAACTGAGAGCATTTGCTCTGCCACATCCCACACCATGGAAAATTACAGGCTGGTGTTGTAGTTGATTGTGTCAGCATGCATTCGTGAATACCATAAAGCACTGGAATGAGACATATTGCACTCCCTAATATGGGAGGTAATTTGTTTTCTGGACTGCCTGGTATTTTGTGACAGTCATTAGTGAGAGATGCAATAGGAAACAGAATGACACAAATGGGAGCATCACATTATATTGGCTATGTGCAAGGTGCAGGTGACCCCTGGTGCCACCGTGCCTCCCAGCCCCCTGTTCGAGGTGCTGCGATGCTGCTTCCGGCTTTTGGATCTCAGTCTGGATGTAAGCACAACCCGGGGAGGCTTCAGTCCCATTCATCCCCACTTTCCTCTCAGATGAACCCAGTTCTCAGAGTGCTCTGAAGAGCAGTGAGCATCCATGAACTAGATAAGGAGGTTTTCCTCTCCTACACCTGAATAATGGCCATCCTTTCCCAATTTGCTCAAGTAAATTTAAGTCATTAGATAGCTTAGTTTTAAGGATTTTTTTTTCCATCCCTTACCCATTTTTTTCCTGAAAGCTTTTATAACCGGCATGGTTAGTTTGCAGAAGTGGGTGACAAGGAAGAAAATAATAAACATCAGTTGTCAAATATTATCGTTCTGTGCTCAGCATGTCAGGCTTACCTCTTGGCAAATAATTAAGAATGTCAGCTCTGGAACCAGACTTCCTGGTTTCAAATCCTGCCTTTACTACTCCCTAGCAGTGTGGCTTTGGGCAAGTTAGTTAACCAATCTGTGCCTCAGTGTCCTCATATGTAAAATGGGAATACTAATGCTATACATCTCATAAGGTTGTTTAGAAGATTAAATGAGTTCATCAATACTTGGTACTTGGTATTTAGAACAATGTTGACACATATTAAACTCTATATAGAATTTGCTAGTAGTATTAAGTTTGGTAGAAAGTGTGCATTTTAGAAAAGGAAAGACAAAAGTTCCAATCCGGGCTCTGCCACTTGCTTATGTGCTGCGTGGCCTGGACAAATAAATCACTTATCTCAATTTTGCATATGAGGAAACCAAAGCCCTGAGTGTTTTTGAAGGCTTACCTTACAAGGTTATTTTGAGACGTACCAATAAAGGATATAAAACCCCTAGCACAGGCCTGGCTTTGAGTAGGAACTCATTAAATGAAAACAACGGGCTTAAATGAATAAGTGCAGACCTTCCCAATTAGCAACTTATTTAAAATATGTTTTGCAATGTTATTGTTGAGCAGAGTGACCTATCTGATTATCTGAGTCCCATTTTCTGCTCGTAAATTTTTCCTAGTTCATAGGGTAGAATCAAATATAACAATATTCCATGGTGTTCTGCAAAGAGCCCTATGATTTCCTCGGCTGCTTAAAAAGGTTTTAAGATACTAGTAAAAGTGTCATAGAACATTGAGACCAAAGAAATCCTGGGCTGGACCCCCAGAGGCTTAAGAATCAAACCTGACAACCTCAGCGACTTACCTAGAAGACACCAAATAGAAATATAGCCAGTTTAGCATTTATTCGGAAATTAATCCAAAACTTTGGGTATTCCCTTTGACACTTAAAGTAGAAAACTGATAATTCTTGAGTAAATTTGCCTGGCTAATTAAGTAAAGAACACAGATGAGCAGCCAGCTGTCCTATGTTATATTGTTCTGTGTTACTAAGTGTCAGGATAACCTTGAACCATCACGCAGCTCTCTGGAACTCAGTTCCCTCCCTTGGGAAAAGAAGGTACAAGTAACTAGGCCCTCTTAGTTCTAAAGTGCTATCCTAATTCAAAGATGTGGAGTTGATTATGTGAAGAGGAGTGCATGGAAGCATTTGAAAGCACAATCTCTTTTTCCTAAGATTTGGCACCATTTGGCCCACAGATACGTTAAAAAGTTTGGGAGTTTGGGCCCTGTTCATATGGAAGTATGCCCACATCGGTGACTTAAGGTATCTATGGCTGGAATAGAAAAGGCAGGTGAAAATAAACTCTTACCTTTTAACTTCTTTGGCATCACTTGCGATGAAAAATCCTAAAGTACCTTCTTGGATCTTAAGATGGTTTCCAGGGTTAATTAATATACTGCTCAGTGAACAAAAACAAACAAAGAAGACACATTGGTGAGCTCATGTTCCAAGGAAAATCTTAAAGGCTACACCGTACTCTTAACTGTATAGGGGGCCCACTAGTCTAATGCTTTCCCTAAAGATTTTGTCCAGAGCTTGATGTCTAGTGTCCCACACATTTAATTGGATAATGTCATCATAAAGCTCAGCTGCTCAGTTCCCAGGTTGGCACACTCCCAGTTGCAGAAATCAAAGCAAATCTAGGGTTTTAGGGCCAGGTTTGTATAATGGGATTGCCATCACTGGCTTCTGATTGGAAACAAAGTTCCTTATAATGCACCCCTTTGGAAACTGCTGTTGATGGTCAACATTGAGCGTTACTGGTCTAATAAAGCTATTGCTACACCAATTTTCTGTTAGGTGACAGAGCATTAATGGGACCCCTATATGCATACAGGAACATACATGTACACACGCCACATTTCACTGCAGGGAATGGTACAAAACACCCATAACCGATGTAGAAGCAAACAGGACATCTGCATGATACTGCTAAGGACATGGAAGTAGATTCCATGTGCAACCTATGTAGAAAGAGCTAGATCTACCAGGACAGTGAAAAAGAAAAATGCCAGCACTTGGAAATGCTTCATTATTCCAGTTTTCTGTTTGCAAAAGTGTATGGGAGTGTCTGAATAAGGTACGTGTCTAGTACGTCCTGATTGGGGCAAACTAGAATTAGAAAACAAATGCAAATTATCACTAAAAAGCTTCCCCTGCAGGGAAATATGAACCTAAGTATACATTGTACTATTTCAAAGCAGTGTAAATAGATTACTTAACCAAGTTGTGTTTGGACTGACAGAAGAGATAAATGTATCCTAATCTAATAAATGGATGAAACAAACAAGCTCAATTTTCTGCAGATTGAAAGCAGAATCCGGGAATTCTGTACACAGCCTGAGATGAGGCTTTGAGCTGAACGGATGCGCAATTTAGGGGCGCTCAGTGCAGCAACAGATACAATGCGGGCAGCCTTTGATCTGAAAAGCGGGTGTTCAGTGTAATAGATGTTTGGAATCAGGCTAAAGGAAGTCCTTCACTAAACAATCAAAATTGGAGGAGGATGATTAACATGCAGTCCTTTTCTGCTGGTAAAACCATTCAAGAAAAGTGCTGTGGCCAACAGAATGGTACATCTGTAGCAACACAGGGAGAACCCAGGTGAACTTTTGTTCTGTTGGAAAAAGGGAGTAGGTCATTGTTGAAAAATAATTGTTTATGGTCACAAGAACATCCACTATGACCCATAACAAGATCTGACAGGGGGAACCCAATCCCGTGTCATCACTATTGTTAACACTAAATAATAGCACGAGTCTATGAAGATTTGCCTGTTCTGCCCAAGAACCCCAGGCACCAATGAGATTCCTGACAAATCGGGAAGCAGCAGGCCACACTAACAGCACAGCTTGCAAAGGGCACCGTGCTGTCCACACACCTCCTGTTACCCTCCACCAACTCGTCACGTTCGTCGAACAGCTCTCTGACTTTTCATGATCCCGAAAAGAAAAGGGTCAGAGCATCCACAGTTTGCATAGACTCCTTTTTAAAGCCAATTGAATGCGATGTTTTTTAGAAAGAAAGGCAGCATTGTGGGCTTTCTTACCCCCTTTGCTACAAGGTAGTGCTTACACGCTATGCAAACAGAAACCAAGTTCAAATTCCAGCATTGTCATTCAGTAACTTACTAAACCTCCCTGGAACTCAATTTCCCCACGGACAGGATGGGGATGACAATAATTGTAGTCTTTCCTCAGAAGATTAAGCAAGACAATGGATAGAGGGCTCAATGCCTGTTGGTTATTGTTCCTTTTATTATTTATGATTGCCAAAAAAAACCCAAAAGGGTATTTCACTTTCAGCGGAATTGTCATATTTTCCTTAGCTGGCCCCTTGAAATGTAATACATGGCTTCTAATAAAACATTCTGGCCATTTGAGATGAAGTTACAGGGTGAAGACCTGCACACTCCAGAATGATGGACAAGGACAGAATAAAGAATTCTAGATACTTCTGGGCTCTAAAGGAGCTAATTCGCTAAAGTTGGAAAATGCTACATGCATTCATATAAGTGTAAAAAAGCTTCTGTGTGAAAAAAAAAATCCTATCATAATTTCAACCAGGCAATTCAAAAGCAAAAATTCGACACTCATCCATGTCTTGGTGACATATATGCACGAAACAAGGCCCACAGAACCCGGGTTCCCTTTTTTATATTATGTGCTTCATTAATTGCACGGCAACGATCGATCCCACTGTGGCATGGTGGTCACAGTGAGGTTCCTATCAATGAAAACCCTCTTCACTTCCTCTGTTCTTTATCAACAGTGAACAAGAACTGGCCTTCAGTGAGAATTTGGGATCGGCACTCCAGAGGCTCCAAGCTGAGGTCACTTATTACAGCCCTCAAGTTTGCTTTAGCGAAGTCAGTGTGGTGGAGAGGAAAGATCTGGGCACTGGTGGAAGGCAGATGTGTGTTCAGTACCGGGGCTGATATTAGTTAGGCAGGCAGATACACGTGTCAGGCCTGTGGGGTCAGGTGCTGGGCTTGGGCATGTGGATGTTGCTAAGCCTCAGTCTCCTCATCTGTACAATGGGTGAATAATCACTAGCTTACAGTGTTGCTAAGAGAGTAAGTACATACTATGAGCTAGGTGGCTGCTACATAGTAGACCCTTAATAAGTTGTCACTATTCACAGTAAACAAAGTAATTACAATAATTATACGAGAGATAAATAATCTTTCACAGCATCATAGCTCTCCATTTTGTCCTTGGTCCTAAGAAACTACCCAGGAGTACCCTATTGGCACTGAAAGACCTTTTTACTGATGGCAGTATCTGAAACATTTTATTCCTGCAAGATGTCTGGAGAGGGGCTAATTTGGAGGACCTCTCTGTTCCTTAAACCTGATGGCTGATTGCATAAGGCACTGAGAGAAAGCACCTCCAAGGACATCACTAACCATGGGATTCCAGGATGTCCTCTTGTTCTCTTTTGCACAGGGGTGAGAGGCTTTAAATCACCTCTAAGTGAGGCATGGAGCTGCATCATGTGCAGCTATCTGGATCAGGCTAAGGCAGCCTTCTGGGTAGAGATGGACACAACGCGCCCAGCTCTTGAGAATAACAAAGGAAAGAAATCTAGATATATAAAGATGCTCATTGTGCCGGACTACACTCGTTATAGTTAAGGGTTTGGTAAAGAAGCACACGCTCATGATTGCAGGGACCATTGCATATAATACTCCCTGTGTAAGGGTACAAAGTTTCAAAGACTCTTGGAGGAAATATATTACTCTTTTTGATATTTTAGACATTAAGTCTTCTATATACATTCCAGATCTAGAAAGTTTAAATATTAACCCTCTTCTTTTTAAAAAAATGAAAAGATAAGGATCCTAGACAGAAGTATTTTTTTTTCCCCTGCAAAGTGCCTACTACCCTGAGAATATATTATTGACTTCCTAATGGGGATATGTAAATCTTCCCAAGGATCTTTGATCTCTTAAAATACCCAATGTTAAGCTTATTTGTTTTTATGACTGCCAAGTCTCCCTCCCTGCACATGACTTTAAATCAGTCTCTGGCTCCAGTTTTGTCTAATTCACTCGCTTATCAGAGATAAACTTCAAGATGTGTCATGTGAAGAATCAAGAAAATCTCTACGAAAAACGTCCATTTATCAATTAGCAGAATTCCGATACGGACATCTTCTTGGCAGGAGTAGACTTTCCCTCATTTCGAAAGACCTATAAATTATCTTCTTTATTCTATGACCTTGTTAATTTCAACTGAAAACATTCAGTGACAGCTGGAGGCACAAAGCTGGTGTGGTCCTTTCCCCAAGGATTCTAGCTCTCTCTTTTGCTTTTGCTCCGAGACTAGTATTTTAAAGCTGATTCTTTGACGCCTCTCCCACTACATGGAGCAGATATACAGTAAAATCTTGGATTGTGAGTAATGTGGTTTGCAAGTGTTCTGCAAGACGAGCAAACATTTCTAATACATTTGAATGTGGTAAATGAGCAAGGTCTTGCAATACGAGTAGTTTGTTTCTGGAACGAATTATGCTTGCAAACCAAGGCATTACTGTATATTTTTTGTAGGGAACTCATAGTCGAGTAAAGGAGTGAAAAATATGGTCATACTGTTTTTATAACTAAGTTTACTTTTATACATAAGTGTCTCATAGTAGCCAGCTTAGAGCCCTGCATGCAACAGGCACTTTTCAACTATTGGTGGAATGAGTGAAAGACATGTTATTGGTCTCAATTCCAAAAGTGTTCCTTCCCCTGTTGAGTAAGGAGAAAGGTAGTCACAGCTGGTCTTTCAAAGGCCAAGCTGCAGTTCTTATCAGTCAGGCCTGCCAAAGAAGCAACCACACCTCCTGTAGGCAGGTGGCAAGTGAGCTAACAATATCCCAGAGACATTAAGTACAAATACATAAAAAGCTAGCCTTTTGGGGAGTTGGAGCAATTGATTTCAATATTGAAAACACCACTCCCTTTGAACTGAAATATATGTTCCTAAACATAAAACGCCCACATGAACCCGGCTAGCGGGGCTCAGCCCCCCAGGGAAATGTCCCTGGCAGGTTCTCCCGGGAGCCTGGTCTCAAGCTGTAACCCATTTTGTTACGTATCTCTTGCTGAACTTTGGCCAGTGTGGAGATTTGGGGCTTGATAGGATGAAATGACTTATTCCCTTCCTCCACTACTTATGCATAACAACTAGGAAACACCTAGTTATTTCTTCTTCAATTATCACAAACTTCACTTGTTTGCCGCTTTGGAAGACAACCAATGATTAGTAACGCCACTGAAACAGATATTTGTTAAAGGAAACATTTATCCATTACGGATACATATGACAGGTGTGTGTGTCTCTCTCTCCTTCCCGTTCAATTCCAGGTAGGTGTAATGTACCATTCCCTGAGCAATTACAAAAAGATCACTCACATGAGAACACAGTTTGTACTTGATAATATGGTAATTATATCTGTGTCTAGCAAGCTAATGGGACTTCATTAACTAGAGCAAGAGAATGATAAGAACCATCTAGCGCTTCAGCTCACGCTGTGCCCAGAAGAATCATGCCACTGAAAGCAGTCTCACTGACCACACAAGACTGTATATTATTGCTATGTGAGTGGGACTTTATTTGAACTAATTGTTTCCCCTCTCAGGGAGTACAACGGCCCTGCAGTTTATGGGCCGTGTTAGGGCACTGCCTCCAGAAACCTCAAATCTTAAATCTTAGTGCCGTTCTGGAACTTTTCATTTCTTCTGGGCATTAAAATATATGCTGCTGGAGTCCCACGCAACTAGACACACACAATTTTCACAGTGTGTATTCATGCTTCACTATACTTAAGCCCAGCTCGTTGACAGAGACAGCATCATAAAGATTGCTCCCAGTTGGTCAGGTCCAAGTGACTGCCATTGTGGTCCACCGATGACATGGACCAGGATTTGTGTATCCTGATTCCATCTCCATCGTTTTAGAAATGGCATTTTAAAATAGATTTTGCGCTTAAGGCAAACAGTGCCCATATGAGATGGAAACGAGACAGTGCATTTGGAAAGGACAATGCTGGCTCTTTGGTTCTGGGAGCAAGCCATGTCACTTGCTGGTACACTTTAGGACAAGTCATGCCTCCATCACAACATGCGTTCACCACAAGATAAAAGGACTCAAAGGCCAAAAGCCAACAGCAGGGGTGCAACCACTGTGGACTTTTGAAGATGCGAAGTGTTGCAGTAACTTCTTGCAGTTGGATCATTCTCAATAATACCAAACTGACAGGAAGCCACCTCTATGCTCACACATCTACTCAAAACATCACAGAAGAATCTGACTTTGGAAAGAGTTACACACACTCACACACACACACATACACACACGATCACGAACACAAACATGGGACAGTGATTACAACCACGGAGAAAAACAAACTCTGGAGGAGATGAACAAATAGGCATCTCAACAGTCTGTTTTCAATGATACTTCCTTAGAGAACATGTTATTGAAAAGCTACCTGGGAAATGTTAACCCAAAAAGTTTTTTTTCAAAAACCTATTGATGAGACGTTGATCATGCTTCATGCAACATATAACAGCAGCAAAACAGGGTGAGGTCACGTGATGAGAGTGGAGATGCTTTATATTAAGAAATATGCCCAAACACACTCGGAAGAACTTAAAGCTGTTAAGTTCATCTCAATAAACAGTACTCATTCAGTAAATCAGATGTGATAATCTGGTAATTGAGTAGCAGTGTCCTAGTCTATACTGAGTACGGCCCAAGAAAGAAAATGGGCAAAATGTTATCAAAACAAATGTAAGGAAAAGAGTTAAGTGTAAGGGCTTGGTCTCTGTTTTGTGGATAAAAGGACACAAATTCTGCTCTACAAACTGGACACAACATAGGAAGGTGGAGGTCACTGGGGACGTGCATTTGGGATGTAGACAGATGGCAGCACGGAGGCTGGTGGACACCAAGACACATCAGGACAGACAGACACAGACACCAAGGGCAGGAGAGAAGCGTCCTCCTTTTCGACTTGAATAGCATTTGTTCCCACCCTTGGTGCCATGACTGAAAACAGGATTGTGCCTTTTTCTCTTTTTTTTTTTTTTTTTTTTGGTTTCCTGCAAAGAAGTTAGTGCATCATCCCAAAGAATCAACAAATCAAACAAGAAAAGCAAACTTTTGACTTTTATGTACTCTAGTTGGAGAGGGATTTATATATAAATATACATATATAAATATATATACACTAGACAAGGAAATGAGATTATATATACATATACACATATATATATAATCTCCATCTTCCTGGATTCTTGACAAATGGTTAATCCTGTGGTTAGAAGTGAAGGTAGAGGGGCGGAGGTTGGGAGGAAAGTTAACGAAGGGTGCATACCGCTTTCGGCTTCTGCAAAACGACAAGAAAAGAATTTAAAATCAAACAATTTGATAGTAAATTGACTGACACCAGAGGGAAAAGAAGGAATAAAACCTTTGTTTCAAAGTATTTGAAGGATGCATGTGAAAACAAGGTTTTTCAGCAAAGCATGGCCACAGTATCATGGGGTGAAACGACAAAGGTCGGTCAACACAGGCTGGAGGCAAGGGGCGCGGGCAGGAGAAGCAGGGCTCTCCGGACTTAACACCAGATCACTTAGAAAACGTGAGAGGGAAAGAAATGGAAACTTTTTAAATGAAGAAAAAAAAATCAAAATTATTCTCTCAGGAAGGGTCAAACACTCGACACTTAAACAGCGATATTGTGTCTGCTAAATCCTGTGTTTTCTCAGAGGCATGATCTACATTCCTTCCATCACACCTTTTTCCACAAGAACCAATGAGCTTCCACACTGAGACCAAGCCACATTTGAGCATTTGAGGATTACAGCTGGCAACAGAACACAGAAAGCCAAAACAAAGCCAAACAAGTTCTTTTTACCCTTTTCAAGGGGGGGGGGGGAGAATCTAAAAAACCCTATCTGAAAAATATGGCTTTGTTGAAAACATCTCCAATTTGTGAATTGATTAGAGGGTTGACCCAAGAAAAGATTTCGTCTTCAGGGCAAGATCTGAGTGTTTTTCATTAGAATGGCAACAGTGCATTCGCATTCAACTATTAGCAGTCTTTCTCTCTCCCTCCTTGTGACCACAAAGTGGCAGGTGGGAGATGACTGGTCCAGGTTCATTCAGGGTAGTCGCCTACCATGAAATTATTCCAGAATGGTGGGACATCATGACACTTTTTTGGGAGACGCACAAAAGTGATATAGAGGGAACACTGAATTCCACCAAGATTTACTGACTTCGCAATACAAAGAATATCATTTGCAAAAACCCAGGATACACATTTCCCCTAGGCAGCTACAGGTGACTATTGGCAGCAACATGGGCAAGCAGCAGTCCCAGAAACACCCATGTGATCTGTTGAACAGCAAATAGCCAGGACACTCGGTTTTTTGCAAATAATATTCTTAACTTTGCCAACATGGAAAGGAAAAAGTAAATCTACCTACATATTTGTTCACTGCTGTGGCCATGTTCTACCCTATGGCCACCAAATCTACCATGTATTTTCTTGCTTTTGGTTGATTTGGATTTTCAAAATAGCTTAACATTGGATCAGATTGCAAACAATCCGATCTGGTGGTTAAGATAACAGAGAACATTGGATTGACATTCTTACAATCCAGTGTTTTTTTGGTCATAGACACAGATTGCACATTTGGAAGTATGCCTTTATTGAGTCATTCATCCAGATAATGAAAACTCCTTAAATGATGCTAGCAGTAATCTTCTAGTCTGGCCCTTCACTCTTCTCGGTTATTAAGGTATGTGTTGGAGGGTATCTGCACTCTACACTTGGGCATCTGTAGGAAGACATACTGACTACAGCTGGGAACAAACCATGGATGTCATTTCAGAGGACAAAAGCCTGAGCCTTTCTCAATGAGTTCTCCTTCTTCCAAAACTACTGATGAGAACTGAGGTGGGGGGACAAAATTCATCTCTATTTTATCTGTAATACATACAGCATTCCATCAAGCAAAATTCCTTGTTAACGTGATGCTTCCGTTTTCCAGTGTGAACCCCTATATTGACTGGGGTGTTATCTAGTTCCACCAGACCCAGTCCCTCATCAGTCTGATTTGCACATAATTAAGTACAAAATAAATAAATAAAGAGGACTCCTGCCTCTGAGCTCTGCTCTCCTGGCTGATTTACATGAAGCTGAGCTGCTGCCACCTGGATTTCATTTGCACCGGGGAGAAGCCCATACGGTACACAATAGGCTGCTTATAATTTGGTGATCAAGAGAGCTGGTATCTCACATCATGGCCCTGCCCCGTGCCTGCTGTGAAGGACGCCAGAGTCCACCTGCTTTGTACTCACAACCGTGAAAGGGGTGTTATAGGACAGTGTCTGTGCCTGATTTCAGGCTGACAGGGTGAAAAGTGAAAGTTGGCATGATTGCATGGAGATGTGAATGTCTCATCCTTTTCCCCTGGAGAAGTACTCTGCCCAGTGAGACTCAGGATGCCAGGCGGGTCTCGGGTAGAAACAGCAGTATCTGGTTGAGCATGCCTTGAAATGTGTCCTAGGATCAGAGATGTGTTGCATCAGGGTTCCAAGCAAATAACGTCTAAGAAAGACGAAGTGCACCGAACATTCCCAGAGCACTCTCACCATCATAAACGTCCGCTGGATGCTGAGTCACAGCAAACTTACCGGCTCTCTCGGTTGGCGGACTTGTACTCAATGGCTATCATTAGGAGCTTGAGTTTCACAAAACATAGCCTGCAATGAGACAGAGAAAAAAACCTCACAGTCAGTGCTTCGGAAGAACCAGAGCCCCATAACAAATACTGTGACGACCTTTCGGTCAACTAACGCAGTCGGTATCCAAGGGACCCTCCTTCTACAGACACCCTGCCAAAGGGAGGAGGCTGTGGGCGACGCCTCCCATCTTCCCCCATTAAAGCGGATTTCTCGCAAGTGATATACAGCGCTGAATGTTCAAAGTGCAAATTGCACTCAGGTCTGGATGTCTAGACACAGACCTCAAGCAGGAATTTGTGCCTGGGGATTTATGCTGGGCCAGGTTCATTAGTGACTCGGTTGGGTAGTAAAACATTAACTGCAGGGGGAGGGAGGTCTTTGGAGCAGCTGGACCTGTTATTTGGATTCCATTTTGGTCTTTTGTACAAATGGCTCATATTGTTGTTCCGAGCAGACCCCTGTGTGCTCGGAATGACGGTAATAATCCTTAGCCTCCGTGTAACTGCCCAGCTCATGACTGCGGCACCGTCACTCCTGGCTCCATCCAAGCTGCCTCACCTCATCTGCCCGCTGCTCTTGCCCACAGCCCAGGCTGCTTTGAGGTTGGCTCATTCCCGCTGCCAGGCCTTCGCTGATGCAGCTCCTGCTGCCGGAAATGTCTTCTCTCTTCCTGACCCCTCCTCCAAAGCGCACATCAAATCTAGCTTCCCGTGTAGGTCTTCTATGGCTACTGCCGCCCTCTGATTGTCTTGCTGTTCTCAGAACTTTGTCTCACCACATCACCTGCCCTTTAGTCCATCTGATACTGGCTCTGGTGGCTCCCTATGGTCTCATGTGTCTGAACTGTGTCTCCTCAACCATAACTTTTAAAGCATAACTTTAAGAGTTTTGGACTTATTTGGAATTCCCCATAGTACTGTCAATGGAACCACTGATAAAGACAAGCTCAGTAAATGATTTCCACTTACTGGGGCTCAATTCTAAGAAAATAATAAAAGGCTCA
The DNA here is from genome assembly GCA_033961575.1 of Aselliscus stoliczkanus. Classification (NCBI taxonomy): domain Eukaryota; kingdom Metazoa; phylum Chordata; class Mammalia; order Chiroptera; family Hipposideridae; genus Aselliscus; species Aselliscus stoliczkanus. Next base: position 130,740,928 of record CM066729.1, on the reverse strand, counting down.
GTGAAATACTTGTGCATAAAAATCAATGTAGCAATATTTATACAGAGTAAAGAAGTTGAAAGCAACTTCAATATCCAGTAATAAGGCAATGGTTAAATAAAGTATGACCCAATATGGTGTATATCAGAATACAAAATGACATTTTGAAGAAAGTTTCAAGGCATCGGAGCAACAAATGATATTATATAGATACAAATATGTAAATAATGTTATACAATTATGTGAAAATACGTATTTACATACTCATAGAAATAAAAGCTCACATACACAGAAAAAATATATACATAATTTTGTTTCTATAATGGGCATTATCACTTATGTTCTAAAGACTTTTTGACAATAAAAGATCAGTTGACTGATAGATTAAGAAATGAGTTAATGGTTATTTAGCTCCAGCATGGTAAGGGGGAGGAGGTGCTGGGTTGCAGGTCAGGACCTTCCTTGATGTCTTCATTTAATCCCCACAATATCCCTAAGAGGGAGAGATTACCCCAGTTATTCAGGCTTCTATTGATATCTCTATTTTACAGGTGATGGAACTAAGGCTTAGAAAGGTCATGTAACTTGCCAAGGTCCCCAGCTAGTACTTGGCAAGACATGTAACATCTTCATCCCCAGTAAAGTCTCTTTTGTATCTGGAGAGATAGGCAATAAACAAATATACAAGTGAACAAATAATACATTTCCAGATGAGGACAAGTACTGTGCAGAAACTAAAACACCTACGAGGATAAAGAGTAACTGGGAAGGTGCATATCATCTGCGATGGTCCAGGAGCACCATTCTGAGGAAGTGATGCTAAAGCAAAGAGCACTGGAACGTGATGAGGAGACACAGGCAATGAGAGGATCTAGGGGAAGAGCATTCTAGGAAGTAGGAACAGCAAGTGCAAGGGACCTGAGGCAGGAAAGAACTCAGGGTGTTTGAGGACCAGCAATCCCGCCATCAAGGCTGCAGCCAAGTGAGCGAAGTCGAGTGTGATGATGATTGGGTCAGGGAGCTAGGCGGGAGAGAAGTCATGAAGACTTTGCTGGCCACGGCAAGGAGTCAGCAGCTGATTCCAAATGGAGTGGGAAGCTTTGGGTTGGCTTTAACTAGCAAGCTGCCCTAATCAGATGTGCTGGACTTGTGGATGTTTTGCTTATAGGTAAAATGCTGCTGAAAGCCTCATGTTCTCTGATGGGAATAAGAGGAATTGCTCATTCCTGTATGTGAGGTCATGGTCCCCCATATTGCCTTCAACAGTCAGATTTCAAAGAACCACTTCCATCCAGGCGTACTGAGGCTCTCCCTGAGATTTGCAGGTTTTTTGATTCCTTCCAGCAGACTTTAATGGCCTGGCTTTTGTGCTGATTATGCATTTTCCCAAAACACCAACCCCTGTATCCAAATACAGCTGGGAAAATGCTCTTTTTAATTTATGTCGCACAGAGCACTGCCAACATGCACCCTTTATGGGGCTTTACTTTGGGAGCTTAAGTTGTTTAAAATATCAGATGGTTTATGCAATATTTGTTGAACCAAATTATTAAGATTAAGTAGCTACTTTCTAATGTAAATAGCAGCTAAATGCCAAAAACTCAAGGAGAATTCTGATCTTAACTCAGCACGGATCATGAAGAGGCCCATTTGCTGATATCCTATAAGTAACAACCACCTCGATGTGGGATTCTGGGAGTTCACAGGATCAAGGATTTTAATTGTGTTAACGACCAGATCCTACTGGTTAGAAGGGAAGAAACAGTTCATAGGAATAACAAACTATGGCTTGCTAGCTACTACAATACCATTTACTAACTAGATATCAAAAGAAAGGAACTTTCGAATGCAGAACAGTCAATAAAATCTACATGGCCTGGTGCACATTCATAGCCTAGCAGGAGGTGGGCCAGCAGATCTCTGAGTCTTCTTTCATAACTTTCAAACCCCTATAGAAGGTGATTCTATTCTGCTTTACAGAAGCCTCTTTTTAAAAAGTCCTTTGACCCCAAACAAGCCTTTGTTCCCTGGCCATAAAGGAAGAGAGGAGAAGGACAGAGTGATATAAATAGTGATTACACACAAACAGTGACACAACCACAGATTTTCAGGCGCAGGCCCTTTAAGATTGGCTGCTCCTGCCCTTCTCATACAGATGACAAACTTGAGGTCCAAAGATGGGAAAGTGACTTGCTTAAGGTCAAATGGCATTTACACAGAAAGGCCAAACGTGGAAATCAAGCAATCTGTCCAAGGTTAAGCCACTTTTAGGCAGAAATGTCAAAAGTGGGAATCAAGTCTCCATGCAGAGTGCTAAACAGACGTTTCTCACACAAGTGGAGGAAACAAAGGGGTGGCCAGAAGCCCAGTGTGCAGCCATGTTCTATCTGGTCAGCACGGCATTTTTTAAAAACTGGAATTAGACACCAACAGGTGACTTCATGGAAATACTAGCTTTTCATCTTTCCTTGATAAATCAGAAGCTTCCTTTTGTATGGCTAACAGAATTGAAGCTTCAGAGCACTTGTCTCTCTGGTTCAGAACATGTACTCTCCAATGTGCCACAGTCTCACTGCTCCCTATTGTCCCCGACCTCCTCACTCTTCACTCTTGGTTGCTAACTGCCTGGCCTCTACAGGCATCTAAGTTTTTAATCCCTGCTCTAAGAGCATCATTTTAGAGGGGAGTGGGGGTGGTAATCGTTTATTTACTCATCTCTCTGCCCTCTAGATAGAACTTCTTTAGTGCAAGACACATGCGGCTTTGTCTCCCTGGCATTTTGCAAAGTGCAAAGCATAAGCTTTCAATACATGCTGATTAAATAAATATATGAAAAGATGGGGAGCAGAACCTCATGAGTTGCTGGAATAATCTAGGAAAGATAACGTGGCAAACTAGGAAAGTCTAGTTTAGGCAGAGAAGGCTCTAAGTGAGTATAGAATCATGAAACAAGGTGCTCCTTAACTTGTGTTGTTCATTAAAAGCAGGCAGATTGGAGAAAAAAAAGGTGTAGAAGGAAATCATAGCAACAATGTGCTCTGGGAATCTAATTTTTGCCTTCGACCCACTATGCCACCATGTAAGTACAAGTCTAAGGTACAGACAGTGGGTTCTCCTTGGGACCCTTTACAAATCCTGTTATAAAGGGTTTGCCCCCAGGAATGTGCCTTCAGACTATCCAGCATCAATGTGCTGAGATTAAACTTTACTTGCATCATTCAAACCCCTTATTTGGTAAAGCCCCATGAACTTTGCTCACCCAATCCTTATAGTCCTTCTGTGGTTTTACTCAGTCTACAGTGTTTAAATGTGTATGGGACTTGGGAGATGGGGGCAGGAAGAAGGCCTAGTCCGAGGTAGGGTATAAGAAAGAAGCAAGGACGCTTTCACAATGTGACAAACAGGATGAAATCAGCCATAAGCCAGCAAGAATTTAATTCTTGGGTTCTAAAATAAAATGTCGCAATATGTCCAACACAGGAAGTTGTTGCTGGCTGCAAAAATAATTACAGGGGAATAGAAATGACTTTTTTTTTCCCTAAGGAAAAAAACGCCACTTGTCACCAAAAGGTCTTAAACCAGCAATCTGCAATAAAACTGTTGTAATAACAAGTAAGATTGTTTTCTTGATAATTATTAAGTAGAGGTTCCACCAAATTTGACAACGACATTAGACAAAGCTTTTTTTTTTAACTACCAGCATCATTTGTTAACTATAGTAGTTTCAACCCAGATGTTCCTGAGCAAAGGCTCTTAAGAATTAGAGTCCAACTGTTTCTACCTACCCAGAGGGAAATAAATTGTGCTTGCCATTAAATCAGCCACCTTGACTAGAAAGATTGCGTGCTGCTGTGAATTAAGCATAGAAACCAGTCCTAGAGTTTGCACCTTCTAACATGGCTCCGGAAGAGTATGCAAATATGGGGCTTGGGGGCAGCTGAAAATGACTCCCCCAGGAGTGAGGTGGATAAGGACAGAAGGGGCAGCTCTCACTGTGTATTCCATTCCCAGTTCACCCCAAGTGCCAACGCCTCTTCAGTTATCCAGAGGGACCCTGGGAGTGTCAGGCTGACTGACACATGTGATCAGAGTAGGTGCAGACGTAAATACTGGGCAGTGGGGAAGAAGATCTTTAGGATGTAGGGGCTGGCATGAAAAAGATTCGCTGTTAGCAGCCTTGATTTTAAATGATAGGCTCTCGAAATGGAAACATCTAGTTAGAGAAAATTTGAAACAGCGGGATTTGTAAAACTCAGCACCAAGAAAATGGAAGTGATTTATGATGGCAAATGCTCACGGGGATGCTCCAATTGCATTTCCCTATAGCTTTGACAGAGGTGGAGTGAGCAGGCTTTAGAAGAACCCTACCCTCATGCTTGTGCTCTCTCTCTCTCTCTCTCTCTCTCTCTCTCTCTCTCTCTCTCTCTCTCAATATCTCCACTAACCTAAGACACTTGAATTTAAAAATAATGACATTCTTTGCTATAGACAATTAGCATTTGTGTTAAATGTGAATAAATGCATTTTAGAAAGTTTTGCTGTTATTATTAATATCAAGCCCCTAGCATCCATCCCATCTCCAACTGGACTGCCTCCCTGACCCTTCCAGTAGAGAATTCTAGACCTGCCACTGCCTCTGTAGCCTTCCACTAAGGGCTCTAATAGATTTTATGATCACTGGTTTATTTACTAGCATGTAGTATGATTATTAGTCACCTCCAGGTCCCTGTGGTAGAAATGCTCATAAATATTGTATTCCTATCTGTGTTCATATATGTTCAGTCCTAATTACAAGACCCTCAAAATAATTGGATGAATAGGGCCAGTTCTTTGAGGAAACAATAATTTTTAAAGTGGAGACTTGAGCCTCTCCATAAATTCTCATGAAACACTCATTTCTGTGGCCAGGGTAAATAAATGACAATCAGGTCTGCCAGCTTTTTTCTGCTCCATGTTCAGATTCAAACATCTATCTCTAAAGACTAAGGATGTCACAGAACTCAAACTAGCTGTCGTTTTCACTGGGCAGAAGACCCAGCTTTCTCTGGGTAGTCTTAAACTTTAAGTTTCCTCAAGTGGCTTCATTGGAAAGATCTGCCCATGAAAAACAGCACAGGATGAGAGCATGATTTTCTGAATGCAAGTAGATGAAGAGATGGAGAACTCCCCCATTCCTGGCCCCCACTCTGTCTTAAAACCAGCACAGAAGTATCCACACAAGCACAAGGGATTAAGGGTCGAACTCCTACCCTTTAGCACAATGAAGATCTGATCAGAGTTCCCCAAGTTACCCAGGCATTAAATTCTCCACACCAGACCTGAATTTTAACTGTTCGATCAAGCTGCAGGGGGACAGAGAGAGACACGCTATAGTTTAAATACATCTTTTGTCCTAATCCCCTCTGAGCTGTAAAACCTGATACAATCGAGCTTTTATATTTTGCAAGTGATGAATGATTAACTAATACGCTCACTGTGAGGTTCAGACCCTGGAACATGGTGTTCTTCAAGCAACCGAACCTCTGAAACTGGTTTCCTCCCGCCTGTCCCTCCTCCCCACTCAGCCCTTATTTTCCTACCCGGAAGCAGGGGGTGGGGGCCGTGGGGGTGGGGTGGGTAAATTCCTCACATTTACTAGGCTCATGATAAAAAACACTATTGCTATGTCCGCCTGAAAACATCACATGTCAAAAGAAATTTGATTTGTCTCCTCCTTTCTCTAAAGGAGAAACCAATTTGCTCTCGTTGGAAAATCTCCAAGAGATCTACCTGGGTGTTGAGAGTTCTGTGTGGTATTGTGTGGCTCCCAGCCTCCGGATCCCCTACCTCTTAGTATCCCCCTTTCCCTCTTTATTCCCTCTCTGAATTCAACCTCCTTACAAGGCACAGTTCAAGTCCCATCTCTTCCAGGAAGCCTCTCCTGGTCGCCCCCCACCCTACCGGAAGCGCTCTCTCCCAGGAATGCTCAGTATCTGTCCTTGGTGTTGGCATCCATCAAACACTTGTCAACAGGTGCTTAGCTGTCCCTGAGGATGGGCCTTACTGTCCTTAGCCAGACTGGAAACTCTCAGAAGGCAATCACTGGAGACATGAAATCTTTTACTTGGCATTTATATGTATTCTTATTAATCTTTTACTGTGCCTACTTATTTGATCAAATCTAATTATAGGTTCCTCTAGAGATGGCACCCTGCCTGGCACAAATATCCCACATTCATTAAATATCTACTCAATTGACTAACAGCAGAATTTTCTAAAGGGTAAGAAGGGTAAATGTAACCTGAAAATGCCACAGTGTAGTTCTTCCTTTCTCGGTGCTTACAGTATGTTTGATGAGGCAGAAGAGAGGGGTCATAGGAAGAGGAGAGGTGAGAGAGGGGAAAAGGGCATTAGCTAGTTCTGAGAGATAAGTAATGGCATCCCGATTTCAGAGATGAAGAAATTGGGGGGGAAGCTCCATGTCCAAGGTCAGGCAGCTGGTAAACTGTCAAAGGGAGGAGGTTGCAGAAACCAAAAATTTGGTCCCAAATCATATATCCAGGGGTTTGACCGCTGGCCTTTGCAACACCATAGCTCAGGCTCCCTGACATCACTCAGCATCCTATTATGGGAATCACTCAAAAACAAGATGATTTTTCATGGCAAACATGGCCTCATACCCCAGCCCCTCACTTCTGCAGACATGGTGCTGGCCATCTGCCCTCCACCGTCACCAGCTGAGGAAGGCGCGAGCAGGAGGGAAAGGAGGCAGGCGGTGTGCTGGTGTTCAGAGAGCAGTGGATGGCACCCTCTCCTTCATATCTCGAAGCTCCTTTGCCTTGATCTTACTGACCAGCCAGCTACGCAAAGCCAAGGGAAAAAGCTCAGGAGTTGCTGGGCCTAAAAGGGAACACCCTAAGGGCATCCTGGGGAAGGTCCAGGGCATGCCCACCATGACCTACACCAAAGTCAAGAGGGCTGAGCATTGCATCCTGAACTTCCTTGTTTCTGCCCTCTCCCCAGCCCCACGCTGCTTTCCTGATCCCTGGTGGAAATATAACTGAGAGCATTAAAGAGCTCAGTGCCCCATGTCTTCTTCCTATACTGATCTGGATTAGGCTTGGGGAGTGGGGAGAGCAGTCAGTGGTTTCCTTGGCATGCTCGAGTGTGGCTTCCTTTCTATGTCCCTGAAGATTGGAGAAGGAATGATGGCAGGGAAGCTGATATGAAGATCCAAATCTTAACACCAGCTCGCAAGATGTGGCCCACCCATGATTTTATGATTTGGCTAAAACCAGAGAGAAATATTCCAGTGTCTGTGCCCAAAGTGGGGAATTAGAAGAGGTTACACCAGCCATAGTGTGAAGGAATGGGGTTGATGGGGGTTCCTAGTCACCTGACTTGCTTGTAGAAAATGCAGCTTTGGGGACCTTACCCCAGATTAAAATCTGGAGCTGCAGCTGAGAAACCTTTCCATTTAATAAGCTCCCCGAGAGATGCTTGTTAGCCAGCCTTCAGCTAGCAGCTACTCCACGCCACTCCCAGTTGCACGAGGCCCCAGCATGGATACTGGTTCTGTAACTCGTCTGCTGGGCAGCTTGGGAAGAGGCACCAATGTCCTCTGAGTCTCAGTGTCCTCATTTGTAAACCAGGGACACTGATATCAATCTAAACACCAAAGAATTGCTGTGAGGCTTAAATAAGAAAATGTAAATGAAATATTTAGAAATGATGCTTCATTTTATCTAAATTAGCTACTGTTTTTGGAACAAAACGTCTTCTGGTGAGATAGGTGGTGAAGCCAAAACGCTGGTGCGAGGAAGTAAAAATACATAGCTGGTGTGCACATCCATTGGGCAACAGAGAGCATAGCTCTGCCTGCAATTTTTGAAAAGCTTGCCTTGCGCACGGGGGCTTCTGTCCCTCCTACTTCTCTTCCTCCCCCATTCTGTTTTCTTGGGAAAAGACCTGAAATTTCACCTATTTATCCTGCCCCCTTGTCTTGTCACAGAATGACTTTCCCAGCTTCTAAGAAAACTCCAAGCCCTCTGGTGCGTGATCCCACCCTGCAAGGGGGCATACTGCCAGCCCAGGGGAAGAGCAAATTTATTTCTTTTCATGCAATGAGACGTTATGGGCTGCATATTGTTTTAATGCAGTGCATAATTACAGAAACTGCTCTGCAAATCTGTATATTTTATCTGTGCTTTATTACACCCGGAATATTCCCCAATTCTTTTTTGTCTGCATGAACCAGCTTAAAATATATTTTGGCATCCTTTATGTCATCTTGAAATTGAATAGCCAATTCTTACTGTAATGAAAATACTTATGTGCCAGCCTGGTGATATACAGCACTACACTCTAATTACGGCTGTGCTTTAATTAACCTGAATTGAAGAGTGTTATCATTAAACTGCTGGTAACTTTGAGTTATGGCTTTTCTTTAATTTAAAGTAGAAAACACAGATAATTAAGCCTCCAGATAATCAAATGCTTGAGGAGAGCTTCAATGTTTGGGGATGTCCCTAAATCTCATTAAATGTCCTTGCTTTATTGATGATTTCTACCTCTGCTGTATCATTGTGTTAAACGAATAAAGCACTAAGTTGAACGCATTCCCATTCACATCAGAATTTTCTGTTGTTGTTTGATTGTATTCCGGAAGCTGTACCGGACAAATGCTAATTCTCAGACAACAAGGTGTGTCTAAGCGGTTGGCTTCTCCTTGGGACGTGTTCTAACCATGAAATTCAATCAAGGAACATATTTACAGCAGCCACTAGTGTCCAACTCTCGAGCTGGCTCGGAAGGGCAGTGAGGCCTCACACTGCCCAGTGGGTCACAGTTGGCAGGCTTACCCATGCAGGGGGCAGGCCTGGGATGGAAATGCAGATCTGGCGTGGCGCCAGCATCAGGGAGGGACGGGCACACACTAATCCCCGCCTCAGCTCACACTGGGGCCAGTCTGCGTTCAGTAGAAATGCAGATCCAGGGTTGGCTCATCAGATTTTCAAGAAAGGCCAGAACTCTAGTTTTTATGGGAAATACCACTATTTTGAAATACTGGCAACTAACTTTTAAGAAATCAAATATGACAGAGGGAAAATCTGTGGGTCAGATTTACACTGTGGGCATCCCAGTTGCAGCTTCTAGGGAAAGCAGTCCTAACCCTACAGGTTAACACTCTTATGAACCGATTTGGTTCCCAGGAACAGAATAAGAACAGGTTAACACTCTCATGAACCTATTTGGTTCCCAGGAGCAGAATAAGAGAAGCAGTGGGAAGCTGGCTTTCAAGGGAGCACGCGTGTTAGATACAAGCACCAGTCAAACTAGGGAAAACCAACAATCATGGAAGAGGGCTTTGAACATCCCTTGCTAACGTCCACAGTGCCATAGGACCCCTCCAGGCACTGGCAGCTCTGCGGTGTGCCCATACCACCGCCTCATTAGATGTAGGAGGCCTCAACTGGCTTTTTATAGAACCAGCTTCTATTATAAGCCCAGAATTCCCCTGGGCTTTCTATCCTTGGCAGGCCACGCTCCAAGGTGGAGAAGGCCCCCAGGGACAGCCTCAGTGTTTTAGGACCCCGTGCCTCTGAATAGTTAACTTCTTTCTGTGGCAGAAAGAGAAATCGCTTTCAAAGACAGGAACACAAGGGAGTTACAAGAGGGCATCCATTTTCAGAAAATAACTCTTTCCGAATCAATTACCTATTCACTTTTCCAGTCCATTTAGCATTGAAACTTTCGCTTAGAGACAGGGTGAGAAATGTCAGTAAACAGCCAAACCATTTTGGATTGCTCGGGGTCTGGGCTCGGGGACAGACAGAGTGCACTTGCTGTGTTCACTGACAGACATCTCCAAGTAAGCCCCAAGCTACCAGGCTCCACAGCCCCTCTCCACTGTGCACAGAACAGAAAACCATGGGACAGGGGAACCCAAGGGCCCCAGGACTAGCCTCAGATCTCCCTTTCCAGAAGGTCGGTTTGGTTTGTGGGCAGACGGCACAGGGCACAACTTTTCTGCCTTAGCCCAGTGGGTTTCCAGATTCTCCTTTCTTCCCAGTTTTTGTCAACGAGACCCAGCTTATCAAATCTTTTGCTAAGGTGTAAATGGGTCAGACCAAATGTCTCAGCATTCCTTGGGAATTTGTGTTTCACAAGGAACAACACCCCGTTTGACTTAAACCCAACATCTGAGCTTCTAAGTGAAGAATCTGCGGCATCCTCACGGTGGAAGGTTCTAGCGGTCAGGGCTCCTGGGGCTCCTGAGTTCACACCCCTCAGGTGACCACCCATTCTACCTTGGGAGGGTAGGGGGCTGCCCTGGCTCAAATATAATCTGCTATGCCAATATCAGGAGAAGCTAAGCTTTCTTATTATTATAACATGGTAGTTGTCGACTCAAGGGCTAAATTGCTGAGGACCTTTTCAAGGCCTCCTTCTGATACATGTGGTTCTGCATTTCCGCAACAAATCGCAGACGCACTTTGAACAGTGGCTTCTCTGATGTCTCTATGATCTGAATTATTTTCAAGAGCGATCAAAATAACTTTCATCAAAGGGCTAGGGAGATTTGTTTTTGCCCTGGTAAAATCAGAGAGACATGGATTCATGCCTCCCTTCATAAATGTGTTTACATCACAGGGGCATAATTCAAGACATGCAGAAAAACTGCAGTCCATAATTTAGTACAAATGGTGGATCCAAGCCTGAGATGCTCAGGACTGGAGGGAAAAGCAGGTCCAGCAGAAATGCCCAAGGCAGGGGCCATGTAATGACCCACCTTCCCGTTCGTCACACAAGGCTGAGCACACAGAACATCCTCGGTAACTGCCTAGTGTCCCAAGTCTGCTGGGCAGAGGTGGGGTGTCTTCCCTTCTAGGGGTGCAGTAAATATCCCTGAGAGCCAAAAAGCATATGGTGATGGTCACTTACTCACAAACAGTAGGGAAGGACAGACCAACGAAGGCACTGGAGAGATATTCTGTGTACATTTCATTTGAGACCCCTTCCAAGTAGTATTTCTGCCATGTGTCTTCCTCAATCTAAAAAAGAGGAACAAAAGAAGAAGGTTTAAGGTACGACAATAGGCTATAAAAGGAAAACTTGAGTTCTCACATCTCTCAAACAAAGGAACGCACCAGCTGTGTGATGGTAAACTTCAGCAACCAGGAACACACCCACATCGCCCACAGGGAGCTTTCCATGACCCTGAACTCATAGGCCAGAAATACCTCTAAAGCACTTCTTTTTAAACCTGTAGGATTTACAAGGATGTAAAGTCATTGGCACTCACCATAATATTGGTGGGCAGGTAAATCGATGCAATTATTTTGGAGAGTAATTTTACAATTGTTATCAAAATGAATAATACTCTTTAGACAATTCCACTTTAAGTATTCAGAGCAAAGAAACAAGTAGACAAGTATATAAAGACATATGTATAAGAATATCCTTTCTATTCATGGAAAATTGGAAATAACCATAAATGATGCCTTTACACAATGGAATAAAGGGAAGCATTGAAAATTATGATGAAAATGTGTATCTGTTCACATAGAAATTATGTAAAAATGCATATTACTATATAGTGTGTACAGTCTGGTCCTGCTTTTTAAAAAATATTCTATCATTATCTGAATGTTTGTAAAGCCATAGAAAAATCTAGAAAACTTTATATCAAAACATTAACAGTTGTTATATCTGAGATGTAGAGTGACATTTTTTTCCCTATAGATTTCTGTGCTGTCTGAATGAAGGCTTTTACAATGAGTATATGCATATTACAATGAAACTACACATCTATTTCTAATTTGGGAAAGAAAAAAAAGAATATTTTGAAACCCACCTTGAATATCACAAAAAAATAAAATGTGGTTTCAAAGCGGTCTTAATCTAATTTTCATCAAAATGTGTTGGAGTTTTTTCCTAATTAATCAAGTTCAACTGGTTTTCCTAAGAGCCTTCTTCAGTCCAGGCATTTCTGGAAGGCTTTTACCTTGGAATCAATCTTTAAAAATTACAATGTAAAGAACAACCAGAATGCTTAGTCCCTCTGGGAGCTTGGGGATCTCACAGATTCCCATGGCAGGCAGGCTGGCTGTGTGATCCTTGGGTGTGTCTGTAAGCAGCCACCTCCCATGTTTGTCTCCACTGGAGGTTGGATAAGGGTGGGGGATGAAAGCGAGCTTCCCAGTCAACAGGAAGTGGCTCATCTTTTGCTGATGCTGAATTAAAAGGCATCTTTCCTATGGCCCCAGTAGTCACTAAACTGGGGAAATGCAATGCTTGAAGTTGAAAGAAGATAGGAAACCGTGGGACATGCACACCTACAATCTACTTGGTGACACTCTGGAATACAAAAACCAGAAATCATTGAGAAATAAATTGAATGCTCCCTGATCCTGTGCTATTTGTCTGCTTTATACTCAGTCTGAATGATTAGATTATGTGGGTTAACCTCATTAGTTTGAGCTGCTTCTAACCTACTCCCACACATTACACATTAGCTATGCAATGCTGCCGGGCATGGGTTGTTTACCTACAAATTGGTCTTCCCCAGAGTGGGGTCTTAAAAATAAAAAAGGGCACTCAACCACTTCTACTGTTAAACTGTATGATTTTAAAAATTAACTGCAATGTGTTTAGCTAAGCATGAACTTTTTAATTTCCTCAAATCATAAGATCTCAACTACTTTTTCAAATAAAAGATAGGCTTGACTTTATATGCAAAAGTCATTAATTCTAACTAATTTGAAAAAAGCCTTGTCTGTGTTAGTAAATAATTTGAAATATGGAATATCTGGGGCATTATATTATCATAATTTGTTTTATTTGTAAGGAGGATACCAAATGAGGGATTGCCAATTATAAGTCTTCATAGTAGAGCTTTATGGGCAAATAGTATTCGTGAAGCAGAAGAATTCAACCTATTCTTTTAGCAGAGACATTCCTTTCACAATGTGTTCCTTATGTTGCTCACTTCAATATTACAAAGGATTTTCAAAAATAATGAAAATATGAAACTTTACCTCAATTATTTCTGATTACTGGTGGTATTCCTCAACTAATGTGGTTGTAATATGGTCCTTTTAGTTATGGTTGGTATTTTCTTGCCTCTATGTTTTAATGGAACTACTCGTTAGACCAACTTTTATTGTAGGTTAATCACTAAACTACTTAAATAAGTAGAAACAGATTCTTTACAGGATAACAATATTATTCATGTTTGTCTTGAACTTAGCAAAAATTGTTTGTTTCACTGATTTATTCATTCAGCAAATATTTATTGAGTGTATTCTGTATCTTAGAACCCGTTCTAATTACTGATTGAACCCTATTTAAACTGGTATTTATTTTCCTATATTTTTCTCTTTGGTGGGAAAAGCACCAGATCTATCTGGCTAAGATATATGTCTCACCAGCTATATCTGACTTTTACTGATTTTTTCCACATTTCTTTTCCCGTAAGTGTGCCTTTGTGGCTGATTTAAAATGCTTGAGGACTGAAAGTCAAAACACAGGAAAAACTGTACTGAAACTTTTCTAGAAAGCAAAACGCCTCTTCCACATTCGTATGCACGTTCTCAGACTGGATCTACAAGGGTAGATATGGTAGCACTGAACAGACTGAATAAATGCTGAGGAGTTGACATTCACTGTCATAATCCTTTACGATTTCCACATCTTTAACACTATTTCCAAACATATAACTCAACATGTTTTTCGGATTTCTGATAAATGTTCCAAAAAAGACCACCAAAAAACACTTAAAAATTGTTAAGGTGGTAAATTTTATGTTATATGTATTTTACCACAATTAAATTTTAAAAAAACCCATATGTACAACACAAGAGCAGAAGACGCAGTAATTATTACCGAGACCCTTGAATCCCTAGGGCAGGAATGACAAGTTGCAATAGAACAAGGACAGGCCAATCCCATCAGGACAGTCAGGGAGCAAGCACCCAACCTGATGACATAAGTGTCACAAACCTATGCAAATCTCAATCATCATCCCAAGGCAAGGGCTTCAATGATCACTTCTTACTAAGGTTTACCTTCTATGTCTCAAGCATGACATCTTTAATTTATTGTGAAAAACCAAAAGCCAAACTTGCACATTCCTTTTATCTTTGTCAACAGTTATGAAATGCATTCTTAGGAAAGGAAAAATAAGTGTAAAAAATACGTTGAGTTTAAAACACTTGTGCTTAACACAGAGAAAATGATAGTGTACAAAGACACCTAGAGAGGGTGGAGAAAGTTATTGTCACTATGATTCCCCTTTAGCAGATGACAAAACTGAGGCACAGAGAGGTTAAATAGCCCACTGAAGGTCACAAAGCCAACTAGTGGTACAAACAGGATTCAGTTCATGCTCTTAACCACCTCCCATTATGCATACCTCTTGCTAGAGATGACAATGTGAATATATAGGGGAGTAGGGGTGCTAGGATTTGGGGGTGGGGACAGGAGTGTTGGCTGTATATAAGTACGTAAGCGGAAAATATCAGAACAGATGCTCCTCAAGGACTCAAAATTCTAAACCCTGGAGCCCATGACTTTGTGAGAGGTCAGCGAGAAATAATATTGATTGTGAGTCGAGCTAAAAGGAGAGCTCGGGCCTCCTCTCAGAGCATGACGGCATTAGTTCTATTCTACAAAATGGAACCATCCCAGCCTACAGCCTCTTTCCGAAAATAGTACACGCTGTTCTCCACATTTGTGTTGTCAACGTATTTTTTTTTTTAACTGTAGTGTGAACACATAGTTCCCAGCATAAAAATGAAGGAATGGGAACAAAATGACTTAGGGAAAGGTGCCAAAATTAATTTGCCAGCCATTCAGCAATCCGTCAAAGGCAAAGCATTTCCTGAGGCAGCAACTTCTCCTCTGACTGTCACATCAAACCCCAGCTGTTTCAGAAGAGTGCCTAGCACAGATGCACAGGTGATGGGCTGTGAGTCCTTATTCATCAAATCCCCGCAGTATCTTCAGGGAGAAAAGAGAACTGAGCCACTGGGCTAGCTCGTCCACACTTCTCGTGGTCTTATTTATCTACCTTTGATTACCTTATTTTTCAACTGGTCTAGTTCCACCTCCCAAGTAAATGGTTGTACGCCAATCCATGCACTGATGGCTCCACCATTAGCGGTACCTTCCAACTGGAACCATCAGCCTTGGCTCCGGGGAAAGTAACACCTTGATCCCAGGTTCTGCATGTGTGACTAGTGGTGAGGCAGTAATGACATCTTTTACATTTTATGCTTTCTCTGATTTGAATGAAACTGTGTTTCTCTAATGCTAACAGCCCGGTGAATGTGAAAAATCAACCCTCCTGGCTGGGGTACGTAACAACCATCATGATTTCTCTTCCCAGCAAAGACTCTGAACAACCGTGTTGATTGCAGCCAAATAATTTTGCAAAAAGTCCATCCCTACCTCTGGAGTCATGTAAATAATTCCAAAGATTATCATATGCCAATCCTCATTTAATTGAAAACAAGTACGCTGTTTTCATCCAAATATATGTTATATTGTGCACATCAAAAATAATGAACTGAAAGGGAGTTATAAAAACCAATGACCATTATGTTAATGGCTGCAATAAGAAGAAGTGAGTCATGACATACACATGAGCACTGCCCAAAGCCAGTAGTAGGAGGCTAGCCGAATAGCAAGTTGCTTTTACATCTATAATTAAAAAATTTTTTTCTGAATTCTCAGTTAATATTCTTCTTTTAAATCATCCAGTTTAAAATCATAGAAGTACTTAATAAGAATTAATTAGCCACATCTGAATGAATATTTGTTCCTATAAATTACACAATAAATTGTCACTGTCCTCTAAAATATGACAGTCTAAAACAAAGTGTGGTGACATGAACGGGCTGGTGTTTCTTAGATCCTGTAAAAACATATTTATTTCTACTAAAATAGGGAGAGCCCACAGGATGTGTCAAGCCCTTAACTACAATTATGAACATGGAATCATCATCATTTACGGGCCCTAGACTGCTGAGTGTGTGGGCTGGTCACTAAAACAGGTGGGGCCATTTATTCCCCATCCCTCAACACATGCCGTCACTGGGAAACATCTGATTTAATGATGCATCTGAGCATCTCTTAAGGACAACTGAGTGTTGAAAAGACTTCATCATTCGGCCTCCTGGATTCTCCCTCCTTTATTTCCTTCTAAGTTCCCATGTTAACAAACTTGCCCCCATTTTTATCCATGGGTAACTGGCCATGTCTTTCTCCTCCTGCCCCTTTCTAGCCTCAACATTCTTCTGTATAATTAGGAACTCTAAAGTCAACTCATAGAACTAAAACCCAAAACATTTGGACCTTGCTAGCTTAGGTCTTCACAGACACCAGGTCACAGGATGCCTCACCGCACAGCTCTCTGGGGGTGCAAGAAACTGGTGACGAAGTTGAAACCAAAGGAAAAAAGCAGAAGACATGGGGAATGAATGGTGTTTTGTACCTTTCCAGAATATATTTCTTTTCTATGCCAAATTACCTACCAATGCTGACTTCTCAGATGTGGACTCAGGTCAGCTGCCCTTCCGAGAGCAGCTCTGGACCTCAGCGACTCCATAACAGTTTGGCATTCCACAATGATGGTCTATTTCAGATTGCATTATTCAGAACGTGAGGACAGGATGAAAGGATCTCATATTTTTCCAAAGGTTTCAGGATAATGTCAATTAAAACAAATTATTTGAGATTTGATGGAATGCCAGATAACTGGTTGCTTCAGCACTGAACAAATAAATAAACAACTCCAAAGATAAATTTCGGGGTGGACTTGAGCCAAATCTCTTATTCCCAGGCTAGTGAGCTACGGACTATCAAATAGGATTTCTTCCATCAGACATTATGGAAAAAAAAAATTAGCCCACATGAGGTATTAAAGAGAGATTAAATGCAAAAGCATTCGAATATATGGAATTTCCCCCACTATGTTACTCAAGCTGAGATTATTTCTGAAGAGATCAAGAGTTTCAGAAGGACTGAAGGTAAAGGAGGGTTAGCAGAAACAGTAACATGAGAATTTTTCAAAAGAATTATTATTTAGAAATTATTTAAGAAAGTGTTACCTATGTGGCAGGAAATTGGTATTTTCAATATGTACAAAGGTACTCTATCTCCCGATTTTTCTCTCCAATGTAAAAAAGATGCTTATGCATAAAGGATATCAGACCTTTCTAAAGATTGGCCTTGTCGCTATCTATCCAACTAGGACTTTGGTTTTGCAATCTTACTAATAGTTAAGAACATCCTCATTTGTGCTTCTAATAATGAGGTTCTGAAAATACCACTGAAATCATTCTCATCTGAGTAGGGCGAACAGGAAGTAAATATTCTCAAGCAGAATCCTGCCAAGAAATCTCCACGAGGACACCTGCCTGCCAAGCAAGCCCCCTGAGGACAATTCAGCCCCAGATACAGGATTTTCCAGGACAGAGCTTCTTAACCCATGTGAGGGGAGGGCCCAGGGCTTTGTTTTTATTTCTAATATTCATTCTTTCACAGACTCAAATTTCTGCAAAATCTAACAGAAATGAATTTAAAAAAAAACAAAGAAAGAAATGAAAAGACAAGACATGCAAAGAACAAGTCCAAAATTCTCACCATTAGAGTTAACTTATCAAATTGCTTTAAAGGTTTGTAAGCATTCCCTCCCGTTTTCTGTAGTACTTAGCTCTTTGTGGATGAGCAGCAAATAGTTCGCAGACCCATCCATGGACCCCGCACCTGTGGGTGTGCTGGTCCCAATCTAACTTAGAAACTTAACATCCCACAATTTCTTCCAAGTTTCAGTAAAGTAGAATTTTTCTCAACCGAGATTTTCCAGAGTAAGCTGAACAGAACTTACTAACAGGTGTTACCTTAAACATAAAAGGGTGAAGAGGGGGTCCTAGGGTGTCCCCCCATTCAAATGTAGACTATTTTGAAGGCAGGATATTTTATCTGAATCTTCAGTTTCTGGAATGGTGCATGGGTCATAGCAGTAGCTCAATAATATTAGTGGAATGAATGAAATAAATTTGGGAAGCACTGGATTCAACAAAGCCAAACTGGGGATTCTTTTAGGGCAATGCTTAGTGTATTTAACATGTTAATATGAATTATAAATATCCAAGGGTGAGACATGGTATTTAGTCACAAAACCTCTTATTTTGAGGAGCAGTGCTAACCTACAAACATCCTCTCCCTGACTTCCCCACCCCTTTGTTTCCCTTGAGCCTACTTTCAGAAATATCTCTCTCTGTGGCCATTTCAGCTGTCAAAATCTAGCTCTTCCTACAAGTTCACATCACGCACCACCTTATTGCTCAGGCCTTTCTTCATGTCCCCACCTCAATGTGCTCTGCCTTGCCTTAATGGGAACCCTAGTGCCCACCGCTAGGGAAGATGGGAGGACTGGATGACAAGATCCAGACAGAATGCTTAGAACTACCTAGCCCATAAGAAGCAGTCAGTGCATGTCAGTTATCATGAGCTACTGTCAGACCAGCATTGAGTCTTCCAACATCTGACAAAAACTACAATAAAGTGGGCCTTGGAACACAAGCCCCTCCCTTATGCATTCAACTTTGTATCTTCTAGAATAAGCAGTACCGTATAAGGTGCTTACAAGAAGTGCTTAATTAATATTTGCTGGATTGAACTGAGCAAAACAAAGCTGGAGAAAGAGACACAAAAAAAAGCACAGTTTTTCTAGGCATCTAATCAAAAGTAAGCACTTCTGTAGCATTTAGTGTCAGACCATGAAATGAACCAATTCTACTTCCGAATGCTGAAAAATGCCTCATTCTTGAGATCTAATGGCAGCACATATAATTGGGTCCTTTTTAAACTTTCCAGAAGACTTCTTCCTGTGAGCAATATTTTTCTGGGAAATTTTGTCATCACAGAACATGTTTGGGGTACTTAGCAGGTGGCTTATGGTTTTCTAAATTCAAAATGCAGTCACTTGGAGGCTTGGATTTGAAAGAAGCAACTGTCAGGAACTGGTGTATCCCCACCAATGTGACTAAAATCTTTGCTCCCGCTAGCTAGCACTCCCGCGGTTATCCCTGCAGAAAGGCGCCCCTTTCTTCCCATATCTCATGACTCTGCTGTGTTCCCTAGGGGACCCCCCACTCTGTCTTCTCCTTGTCTTCACTTTTTGGATACCAGTGTTTCCAGTGAATCAACACTGGAATCAAAAACAATGCAAAAGGAAATAGACTGAGCCCAGCAAAGGCTATATTTGGCAATTCTATTACTTCTAAATTCCAAAATTGAGGCCAAAAATAACCATTGGTTGATCAATCATTCATTCATTCATGCATTGATCTGTAACTGGGAGAAGATGAAAGGAGTTAGAAAAGCATTTGAATCTGTGCTTTTGATGAGACTAACCACTAGGGTTGCCTATGCCTTTGCAGAATCATCAATATTTTGGACAGTTTGATGAGAACCCCACTGCATCCGCTGCTGTTAACACTCAGGATAATGTCTCACCATTGGGCGCATCTTAGGGCTTACTGAACAAAAGTCTTCAAGGCTCTGAGTCCAGTGCTTTGCAAACTCTGATGTGCATGTGAATCACCCAAGAGTCTGAGTAAAACCAATTTCTGGTGCCGTAGTCCTGGGATGGAGTCTAAGATTCTGCATTTCTGACAAGCTCCCAGACAACTCTGATGCTGCCCAAACAGAAACCACACTGTGAGTCACAAGCAGCTATTCCGGAAACAGTAAAGAGCAAGAAAAAAGTATTCTCCATCATGCCTTTGTGTACCAGAAATTAAGGAGAATCAATCACAGCCAAAGGATGTGAGTTAAAGATGAAAAAGAATGTTTTCCATGAGTGTCACTAAATATTGGAGCCCGTTACAGAGAAACTTTATAGATAATTAAGCACAAAATGGTACCCATAAGTGTTTGGGTTGCCATGGTAATTAGTCTAAACAATATTCCAGGGATCCAGATTTATCTAGTCTCTATCGACTCAGTGACCCCAATGATAGCTTAGTCTCCATTTCAATGCGGGCGGTGTAAAGAGAGAACAATGATGTGGCTATATTTAATTCAATTAAAAATAAAGTTTCAGAAAATGGCCCTGATTCGTATACCTCATTTCTATTCAACTTATCCATTTTAGGACACAGTGTTGAGCATGAGGACGGAAACGCTTGCCAACTCAGTCCCATTCCAGTGACAGCAGATTCTGGATACTTATGCCTCCTATCGCTGTACAATACGGCCTAATAAAGTCGAGCCAAAGAGACTAGATTTCATTTCAGAGGAAAGGGTTCGGCCATAAACTTTTGCTTTCTGGCTGAACAGAGCCATTCCAGCCGCAAGCATAAATTCTGCTAGTTTTAGGTATCGGGGTGATTGGGAAAGCCAAATGGGTTATTTGTGAGCCAGGTATCCAAGGCAGAAGCACCCGCTTTATTGTGTATTCATTGTTATCTGGAAAATCTCTTGCCAGGTAGAGAATATTTTCACAGCAAGTTAGAAATGACTTCAGAAATTCCCCTCTGCTGCATCCTAGAGTGGATTTTAGGCCTCATCAAAAAGACATTTGGTTCAGAAATTGAGAGTGGGCAGCCTATAAATTGCTGCGGTATTTAGCTGGGCTTAGCAGTTTCCTTCTAAGGGCCACCATGATCCCGCATGCAGTAGTAATGCAGGAAGTATTGAAGCACATTCAAGCTCTGGGTTCAAATCCCAGCCTCGCTGAGCACCCGTGGGTTAAGCTGTATAACCTCTGCAAGCCTCAAGCCCCTCACCTGCAAAATGAGAGCAACAAGAGTGCCGACCTCCCAGGAAGGCAGTTGAAATGAGGTAATGCAGGTAAAGTGCTTAATTCGCATAGCCTCTGGCAAATAGCTAACACTGAGTGCTTCCTATGTGTAGGGGCTCTTGTGGTTTCATCGCACTGAAAGATGGCTTTTAGTGAGCATTTACTCTGTAGATGTTCCATAAATGTCAGCTATCATTTTAAGTAATGATGACGGTGACGGTGATGATGGTGATGGTGATGATGAAGACGTCTCTACTGTCCACAAAAAGAAATATAGGCCAGTTAAATGTTGGGCCTGTGGTTCGTGGCTTCCTATTGTCTAGCTGCTGCTAGAAATGCCTGGAACATCACTGATCTCTGGGCTGAAGAGAAAAACTAAGCAGCTTGAGTTTGCCCCCAAAAGGTAGCAGCGTTCTTTGGAGGTCATTCCTACCCTCTGCCTTTCCGTGGCCAGCAAGTTCACTATGAATAGATATGATGATAAGAGATAGGCTAGGTATTTAGAGGAAGTGATGGTCTCCAAAAATAGAAGAAGGGTCATGTGTGGATAGCACTTTTATGATGATGAAGAAAGACTCAGCTTGGCTTTCTGAAAGGAGCCCTGAGTCAGCAAGACCCTGATGGGTAGACTGGGTTGGCTCCTTCTGGCTCCTGATCTTGATTCTTGCCCACACTCTTCACTGGGGACTCCTTACACTCTACTCTTATCCCTCATCATCTTTCCTAGCAAATGGCTTTGCTCCTTGTTTCCAACCTTGCCTCCCAGACTGACTTTGAACTAACACCTGGCACATCCTTGGTCCACAGGATAGGCACACTAATAAACTGGTGCTGGTTCAAACATTTTTTTTTTAAAATACTTGTTCAACTTGTATTTGGAGGAGAGGCTGGGCACTGGGTGGGGAGATAAGAGAAAAGAATGCCCACTGGTAAGAGCCTTCAGCCTCTAGCACCCTCAGCCATTCAATCCTGGCACCAGTTTTCATGCTCCCTTCAGCAAAAGAAAAGCCTGTGGTTAAGTGGAGTCATCCTTTTTAGAAGGCAAGTTTAAAAATACCTGTTGGTACTTGAACATGCCTCTTGGGAGATGGGAACCCATCCTTCCCACCCTAAACAGTCCATTAAGACCTTCCTTCCAACCATATGCCTGCTGAGAAGAGTTCTGGAAGGCACACTTTCCCCACTCTTGTTGCATTTGTAGGACCATTTTAGCACTTGTAATAGTTCGGTATTCCCAGGAAACTGCTATGCTGGGCCTCATCCTGCAGTTGGTATAAGATGAGAAGAAAGAAAGGACTTGTGATGATCCTGTTTGGGCAGGAAAAGGTCACTCTGTCTCTGTGCCTGCTGGTGCCATGTGCAAGTCAAGGTGGTAATACATTTCAGTCCTCTGGGCAGGCCACAGGAGGTTGCTGCTCTGAGATCTCCACAGGTAACTCATTCCAGCACACAGCTCTTCTAGTCACTGCCATCACAGGGCCCCGTCTTGGGCAAGGCTGCATTTGCCAGTTGGGCTTTCATTATATATGAGAAAGAATAACTAGAGCATCTCACTCACTGCAGAGGTCTGGGAAAAGCAAGACAGATGCACCCAGCTTTCACTCATACATGCAGATAAAATCTTCTAACTCAGGGGGAGGCAGGTTGTTGACAGAGAGGTTGAAGGAGGTGAAGGAACCAGTGTCATTTAGGTTGATGAACAATGCTGCTGCCCTAGAAAATGTATTCCAACAGAAAATTCTGCTAATCTATCTCACCACAGAGCCAGGGTCCTCCCCCAACATCAGTCATTTACACAGATGTCGGCAACATAAAATTGTAAGCAATATATGGAGGGGTACCTTTAAGCCATCCTAGAGAATGGTTTTATATGAGGTTTGGCCCTCTATCTTCTCCCATCAGTGACCCAATCCTAGCCCAGTCTCAAGTCTCATCGCAGTTAGAAACCCAAACAGTACCACCCAAACCTAAGAAGGAAGAAGGTTGTTAGGTGTTTTCATTGTACTGGTAATCTTTCCCACAATCCTCTAGGCTTTTCCACTTTTTAGAGTGGGTAAATATGAAGTTCAGAAAGGCTGAATGAGTAGTCCAAGGTCTTGCAACACCTCATGTCCTAAATCAGTCTGACGACTCTTCCCCCTACTTCATCCTTCTGCCCACTGCACAGCTACACAAGTGTCCTCATGCTGCACAAATGAGGGGGGTGAGGGCTGTGCTGGCCACCTGGGATAACGCAGTGGTTCCATGGGAATATGTGGATAGGGAAATACCTCCCCGGATCTCTGGATGACCAAGTCTAATACCTAACCTGATTTCTGAAAGGGGCACCAAGTATTCCTCTTTCATTCATTCTTCCTCACTAATCTATTCAAGGAGAAGAGCTACCTAATCACTGAAAGAATTGGCCTTTTCACTACCAAACTTTAGCTAAAATAAGAAATCAATAGAAACTCCTTAAGAAATTATACTTACCTTGTCACAATGTAGAAAAAGGAGAGACTGATTAAATCCATTGTCCTAAAAAGCAATGCCATAAATATGGAGGCTAGGATTAAATACACACTTCTTTCATCAGACTGATAACGAAGAGCTTTTGCACACCAAGGTCAGTGGGCACAGAGATACCTTACCTACTGACATGGTGTGGGGAAAAGGGAGGAAGTGATATTTCTCACTACTATGTATCAATTAATGCCATCCACTACCCAACCTACTTACCATACCCTAATGTACGCAAAGCACACTGTCAAGGCAGGGCACCTGTATTTCTTTGAACCTGAAACCCTAATCAGTGGGACTGCATCACTCTTGTTACTGTGAAATACATGTGGCCGTTAATGATAAAAACTACAAAAATTATGTCCAGTTGAAAGGTTTTATTGTGTGCCATTTTTCAAGATGGCAGATAGATGTCTAAATTGATCTCAACGTCATTTTACTGGTGTCCCAAAGTTTCTCTAAATCAGCCAAATGAATATGAACTTGAAACAGTCACCTCACATTATTCTACCAGGAGATGTGCTAGATTCCACTGTAATGCAGCTTTGCCACATTATGTTATTCATCGCTGCTGATGAAAAGGTGGATTACTTCAAACTCACCCCCCAAAAAATGTTTATTGAATATGTTGAAAGGACATGATGGTGATGGCACTGCCTTCCAGATAATAGTCTCCCTGATCTGTCTGTAAAACGCAAACACAGAATATTGCTTCTATTGTGATACCTGGGTTTCTGATTCTGGATAAGATGGCGTAAGCACACTCCACCGTGTATCTTCCACTGAATGCAGCTATTAAACTTGGACAGAATGCATGGAGCAACTATTTGAAGACCCTGAGAAATAAACAGTGGCAGGCAGACTAGGGAAAATGACTAGGGAAGTACCACCAAATCAGCAGTCTTTCTTTTGGTGTCCTCTGGCCTGACCTCAAGGCAGCCCAGAACCTGTAAGTGAGTACCAGGATGTGGACAGAGAAATCTCCAAGAAAAGCTCTCGTTTGGGCTCAAAGAGCAGTAAAGGGAATTCCATGAAAAGAAAATCATGGGTTTCCTTTTCAACTCTTTTCTCGTACCCCTGCTCCCAAGCATTGCCGTGGTTAGCAGTAGCAGGAGTGGCAATGGAGCTGAAAGGAGATTAAAGGATGTAGAAGAACCTTCTCTGGCTAGAGGATCTGGGTCCCACAACAGTGGGGCAAAGCTCTGTTGCTTTTTGTCTCTCTTTGTCCTCCCTCTGGTTGGCACCAGATGGGGACACAGCCACGGGAAAAGCAAACTAAAGCCCCAGCTTTCTTGTCAGAGGATCAAAAAGGAAGAACCCATGGAAGCTGAAAGCTTTCTTAGAGATCATCGAGTCTTGGGAAAGCAGCCCCTTTAAATTGTTTATGAATTCATAGGCTCACGCCGACCTGTGCATGGATGGACCTGACCCAACACAGCATATGCAGATTTTGAGAACTAAAGTACAACATAGACTATGACCCAACCTGAGGCTGATGTAGGACAGATCCAAATAGCACTGCCAATGCTTTGAAAACTCAACCAACATTGGAATCACAAGCCATAGAAGCTTGATCAGAACTTGCAGCCTAAATTCAAACACACCAATTTCACGCCAAAATAAAATACCAACATTTTTGTAAAATTTAGATAAGACCCAGGGTTGCATAATAAAATAATCAAAATATCAAGGATAGGGCAGGCCGAGTGGCTCAGTTGGTTAAGAGCTCGCTTAAGAGTGCGAGCTGAGCTCTGAGCAACGGCGGTTTGATGCCAGCCTGAGCTGAGTTTCCGTTGAGCTGCCAACAAGTGGCAGGATGGCTCAGCTAAAAAATAAAAATAAAATAAATATAAATATAAATAAAATATCAAGGATACAATAAAAAATAACTTGGCTTATGAATAACCAGAAAAATCTCAATTTGCATCCAATGACTTAGATGGCACTGATATTAGAACTATCTAATAAAAGTCTTAAAGTAGCTATTATAAAAATGTGCCAATAACTAAATGAGAACACTTTTATAAAGAATTGAAAGACAGAGAGCCATAGTAAAGAAACAAAATTAAAAAAAAAAAGGATCATGGAAATTCTAGAATTGAAAAATACAATAACTAACAAGCATACTCTCTGGATGGGCTCAATAGCAGAATAGAGATGATAGAGAAAAAAGTCAATGAACTTGAAGTTCATTGTACAATATAAATTGTGCAATTTGAAAAACAGAGAGAAAACTATTGGAAAAAAAATGAATAGAGTCTTAGGTCCTGTGGTTTATTAGAAAAAGGTCCAACATTTGTGTTATAGGAATTCCAGAAGAAGAGCAGAAAGAGTATGATGAAGAAAAAATAGTTGAAGAAATAGTGAATGAAAACTTCCAAAATTACACCAAAGACAAACCTAGAGCTTCAAGAATCCCTTCCCCAACAGAATAAACCCAAAGAAATAATGCTCAAACAAGCCGAGGACAGAAAACTAAAGACAAAAAGAAAAACCTTGAAAGCAAACCAGAAAAAAATGACTCATTATTTATAGGTTAACAATAATTAAAATGGCTCTTGATTTCTCATCAGAAACAATGGAGACAAGAAGGAAGTGAAACAACATTTTTAAAGTATTGAGAAAAGATATTTGTCAACCCAGAATTCCATAGCCACCAAAAATGTCCTTCATGGGGCCGGCCAAGTGGCGCATTGGTTAAGAGCTGGCTTGGGACGCCAGTGGCCCTGGTTCAGATCCCACATATGAGGGCCAGTGACACTGCTTTCTACAGCTAACAACAGCTCCATCTGGAGCTGGGCTGCGAGCCCCGGCGATGGTGTAGGCTGCAACCCCTGCTGCAGTAGGCTGCCATGGGTTACAATGAATGGCCGGCAGCCAGTGGGAGCTGCAAATAGCCGCGGTGAGCGACCATCCAGAGGCCGGCGACTGATCTGTCTCATCTGGGAAGAGCGCAATGACGATACAACATGGGCCAGTGAAGCAATGTCCTCCACAACTAGACTGAAGAACAAGAAGACAGCAACTTGTCTGCTCCCCTTCCCCGATTTCCCAATGCTGTTCCCCTCCCCCAATTCCACAATAAAATCTTAAAAAAAAAAATGTCCTTCATGAAGAAAGGAGAAATAAAAACATTCTCAAATGAAGGAAAATATTATTTGTTACTAGAAGACTGCGCTAAAGGAACCGCTAAAGGAAGTTGTTCAGACAGAATGGAAATGATACCAAAGGAGAAGTTGGAATATCAGAAATGATGATAGAACAATAGAAATGAAAAATATTAGGATCAATATAAAATACTATACTTCTATTGAGTTCTTTAAAATATGTTTGATGGCTGGAAGGAAAAAGTTATAATATTGTCTGATGGGGTTTTATGCATGTAGATATAATACACAATACAACTACAACAAAAATAATGGGGAGGGTAAAGAGACCTATAGGTTGGTAAGGTTTCTATACTACTCTCAAACAGATACATCATTGATTTAAGTAGATTTGAAAAGTTAACTATGTACATTACAAACTCAAGGGTAGTAAATGACCATATAAAGATATATAATAAATGCTATAGATAAAATGAAATACCAAAATGGTTCAAAATAACCTGAGAGAAGAAAGGAAAGAGGAAAGAGAAGAACTACAACAAAGGAAACAGACAGAAAACAAACATCAAAATGTTAGACCTAAATCCAAACATCTCAATAATTATATTATGGATAAGCCTAACACACCTTTTAATAGATGCACCCAGAATGAATATTTTTTAAAAGTAACCCCATTATAAGCTGTCTACAAAAAAAAAAAAAATCACTTAAAATTTAAAAGTATAGTTTGGTAAAAATCATGAGAAAAGACATATTTTTTTTCTATGAAAGAATTAATCAAAAAGAAAGCATGAAGGGCAGGCTGAGTGGCGCATTCGTTAGGAGCTGGCTTGGGACGCCAGCTCTGAGCAGCAGGACCCCGGTTCGGATCCCACATATGAGGGCCAGTGACACTGCCCTCTACAGCTAAGATGGTGAACAACAGCACCACCTGGAGCTGGGCTGCTGTGAATCGCCAGAGACGTGTGGGCTGCAGCCTCTGCTGCAGTGGGCTGCCATAGGCTACAGTGAGTGGTCGGCAGTCAGTGTGAGCAGCTGGCAGATGGTGTGAGCTGCCAAAAGCCGCCATGAGCCTGGTCCAGAGGCCAGCGACCAATCTGCCTCACCCAGGAAGCGCGCAATGACGATACCAACATGGGCCAGTGAAGCAACATCCTCCGCAACTAGACTGAAGAACAAAAGGACAGCAACTTGTCTGTTACCCTTCCCTGATTCCCCAATGCTATTCCCCTCCCCTAATCCTCCAATAAAATCTTTAAAAGAAAGAAAGAAAGAAAGAAAGAAAGAAAGAAAGAAAGAAAGAAAGAAAGCATGAATTGCTCTATTTACACCAGATTTAAAGCCTACTACACTTTAGACAACGCAAATTACCAAGCATCTTAGGGACAATATATAATGATAAAAAGATCAATTCACCTAGAAAAGGCAACAATCAAATGCATATACACTTAACAAGAGTTTCAAAATACACAAAGCAAAATCTGACAGAATTAAAATAGACAAATCCACAATCATAGTTGGAGACTTCAACACTCTTCTCATTGTAATGAGTAGAATTAGTAGACATAAAATCAGCACAGCAACAGAAGAGCAAACAACACCATCAACCAACTGGCTCTAATTGACAGGACACTATACCCCAAAATAGCAGAATACGCATTCTTTTTAAGCTCACATGGAACATTCACCAAGACAGATCACATAAAACACACTTTAACAAATTTAAAAGAATCAAAATCATACAAAATAGGTTCTCTAACCATAATGGAATCAGACCACAAATCAATAATAGGAAGATAGAAGAAATATCTCCAAATACTTGGAAATTAAGCAACATACAACTAAATAATCCAAGAGTCAAAGGAGAGGTCTCAAGTGAAATTACCAAGTAGTTTTACTGAATGAAAATACAAGATATCAAAATTTGTGGAATGCAGCTAAAGCAGTGCTTAGAAGAAAATATACAGCATTAAATGTTATATTAAAAAAGAAGATTCTGAAATCAATAACTAAGCTTCATCTTAAGAAACTAGAAAAGAGTAAGATAAACCCAAAGCAAGCAGAAAGAAAACAGAAAAATAAAGAAACCAAAAGATGATTCTTTGAAAAGATCAGTAAAAATTACATGTAGTTAAGACTGACAAAGAAGAAAGAAAACATAAATTACAAAATCAAGAATGAGAGATGTCATCACTACTAACCATGCAGACATTAAATGGACAATAATGGAAAATTATGAACTCCACGTACATAAATTCAGCAATTCAGATAAATTAGACTAATTCCTCAAAAACCTTAAGCTGCCACAACTCACCCAAGATTACATAAGTAATCCGAACAGACATATAACTATTAAAGAAATTGCATTAGTCTTTCAAAACCTTTGGAAAAAGAAATTCAGGCCCAGATGATTTCATTAGTGAATTCTACTAAGCATTTAAAGAAAAAAAATAATAATAATACCAATTCTACACAATCCCCTACAGAAAACAGAAGGGAAAGATTTCCCCAACTTATTTTATGAAGCCAAAAAGACCCTGATCCAAAAAATAGACAAACACAGTAGAAGAGATCTATTCACTCATAAACATATATACAAAAAAAAGTCTTCATAAAAATATTAGCAAACCAAATCCATCCATATATCTCAATCACACTACGACCAAGTGAGGTTTATCTTGGAATGCAGAGTGCCTGGTTCAATATTCTCAAATCAGTTAATGAAATCCACCATATCGAAATATTATGGGTTTGGTTCCAGACCACCAGTCTAACAGTCTAGAAAAGAAACATAACATGATTATGTCAATTGATTCACAAAAAGCATTTGGCAAAATTCAACATCCATTCATGATAAAATCTCTCATCAAATTACTAATAGAAAAGAACGTAAAAAGAAGGTCATCTGGGCCGGCCGAGTGGCGCATTGGTTAAGCGCTGGTTTTGGGATGCCAGAGGCCCCGGTTCGGATCCCACATGAGGGCCAGTGACACTGCCCTCTACAGCTAACAACAGCTCCACCTGGAGCTGGGCTGTGCGAGCCCCGGTGATGGTGTGGGCTGCAGCTCCTGCTGCAGTGGGCTGCCATAGGCTACAGTAAGTGGCCCGCAGCCAGCGTGAGCGGCTGGCAGCCAAGCGTGAGCTGCCAATAGCCGCGGTGAGCGACATCCAGAGGCCAGCGACCGATCTGCCTCATCCAGGAAGAGCGCAATGACGATACCAACAGTGAAGCAACATCCTCCGCAACTAAAAACTGAAGAACAAGAAGACAGCAACTTGTCTGTTCCCCTTCCCCGATTCCCCAACGCTGTTCCCCTCCACCAAATCCCCAATAAAATCTTTAAAAAAAAAAAAAAAAAAAAAAAAGAAGGTCATCTACAAAACACCTACAGATAACATTATATTTAATGGAGGAAACAGTGAATTTGTCCCCCCCTTAAGAGTGGGGACAAATCAAAGACGTCTTCTCACTCCTCCTATTCAATATTCTACAAGAAGTGCTCGCCAGTGCAATAAGGTTGCAGGATATAAAGTAAACACAGAAAAATAATGTGTATTTCTATGTACACCAACGAACAATTGCAAACTGAATTATTTTTAAAGATGCCATTAACGATAGCTCCCCAAAATGTAATACTAACAAAATCTAACAAAAATGTACCAAATCTGTTTGCTGAAAACTACAAAACACTAAAGAAAGAAGTTAAAGGTTATCTAAATAAATGGAGAGAGCCTATGTTCATAGATTGGAATCCATATTCATGGATGCCAATGTGCCCCCCAAATTGACCTATAGGTTCAACACAATTCCAATCAAAATACCAGTAAGGTTTTTCTTATAGATACACACAAGCTGATCCTAAACTTTATATGGAAAAGCAAAAACACTAGAAGAGCCAAAACAATTTTGAAAAAGAATATGTTTGGAGGAATCATACTACCTAATGCCAATTTTACACCACAGAGGAATATTCCCAGATCTTGAAAGCTGATGGAATTTGTTTGATTGGCTTTTTAAATTTTTTTTTAAATTGGGGAATTGGGGGAGGGGAACAGTGTTGGGAAATTGGGGAAAGGGAACAGACAAGTTGCTGTCCTTTTGTTCTTCAGTCTAGTTGTGGAGGACATTGCTTCACTGGCCCATGTTGGTATCATCATTGTGCTCTTCCCAGTGAGGCGGATAAGTCGCCGGTCTCTGGATGGCCACTCACAGTGTCTCTTGGCAACTCACACCAGTTGCCAGCTGCTCTAGCTGGCTGCCAGCCACTCATTGTAGCCTATGGCAGCCCACTGCAGCAGGGGCTGAAGCTATGCGGTCCCGGGGAATCACAGCAGCCCAGCTCCAGGTGGATCTGTTGTTCACCATCTTAGCTGTAGAGGGCAGTGTCACTGACCCTCATATGTGGGATCTGAACTGGGGCCCTGTTGCTCAGAGCTGGCATCCCAAGCCAGCTCTTATACAAAGCGCCACTCGGCCAGCCCTGATTGGCTTTTGAAGGTACTTGAAGCTGGTAGCTCTGTTTTTCCTTCCATTTTTTCCTTTGGAATGGGAATGCCTACAGCTGTTTTCCTATGGCTGTCCTACTATTATATTTTGGAGGCAGAATACTTGTTTTCTAGTTTTACAGATCCACAGATAGAAGGAATTTTGCCCTAGAATGTATTACACCCAGCCTCTTACCCATAACTGAGTCAGATGATGAAATTTGGGACTTGTGAGATGATGATGTTTAGATGAGGTTTTGAACTTGAATTGGTGCTGTAGGATGGAGAATTTTAAGGATATTAGGATGGGTGAATGTATTTTCCATGTGGGATGGATGTGAATTTTTGAAACCAGAAAACAGACTAAGGTAGGCTAAATAATGGCCCCAAAGATAGCCACACTCTAATCCCTGGAAACTGTGGATGTTACCTTGTATGACAAAAGGGACTTTGCTGATGTGATTTGAGTTAAGGATTTGGGGATGTGAGATTATTCTGTACAGGCATACTTTGTTTTATGGTTCTCCACTTTATTTGTGCTTTACAGGTATTGCACTTTTTACAAACTGAGATCAAGACCCCCCACTAGCAAAAAGATTATGACTGACTTTACTGCATTACTCAATTTATTATGGTGGTCTGCAACCGAACCTACAATAGCTCTGAGGTATGCCTATATTACCCAAGAGGGCCCGAACTGTAATCTCATATGTTCTTATAAGAAAAAGGCAGGTGGAGATTTGATTAAAGGAGAGGCAACAGGAGATGTGACATGAGGAAGGGGCAATGAACCAAGGAATGTGGGTGGCCTCTGTAAACTAGAAAATTCAAGGAACCAGATTCTTCTTTAGAACCTCCAGAAGGAACCAGCATCCCTACATCTCAGTCCACTGAAACTGACTTCAGACTTTTGGCCTCCAGAAAAGGAAGAGAAAAAAAAAAAATTGAATTCTTTTAAGCAACTAAGATATTATAAAAGCCATGGGAAATTAATATATATGGCTTCATTTCTCTTGGGTAGATACCTGCGAGTGGAATTGTTGGGTCATATGGATACTCTATATTTAACTTGTTGAGAAAACCAGTCAAATTCTCAAAATTAAGAGCTTTTGTGTCAAGAAAATAAAGACACAAGCTACAGACCAGAAGAAAATATTTACAAATCCCATATCCAACAAGATATCCAGAATAGATAAGGAACTCTTAAACTCAACAGTAAAACAAATAGCCCAATCAAAAAATGGCTCAAACACTGATCACATTAAATGCTGGTGAAGATATGGAACAATAGAAGCTCTCCTTCATTTGCTGGTAAAACTGCAAATTCGTACAGCCACTTAGGAAGATGGTTTTGCAGTTTCTTACAAAATAACATACTCTTACCGCACGATCCAGCATTAAAACTCCTTGGTATTTACCTAAAGGATTTGAAAATGTATGTCCACTCAAAAACCTGCACATGGATGTTTATAGCAGCTTTATTAATAATGGCCCAAACATGGAAGCAACTAAGATGTCGTTCAGCAGGTGAACGGATAAACTGTCGTGTATCCAGACAATGGAGTGTTATTAAACGCTAAAAAAAAATAAGCTATCAAGCCATGGAAAGACACGGCAGAACCTGAAAAGTGTATTACTAAGTGAAAGAAACCAATCTGAAAAGGCTACATACTGTATGATTCCAACTATATGACACTCTGGAAAAGGCACAACTATGGAGACAGTAAAAGGATCAGTGTTTGCCAGAGATTGGGGGGAAGGAGGTTCACCAATTATAACAAATGCACTCTAGTGGGGAGTGTAGAGAATGAGGGAAGTTATGCATGTGTGGGGGCAGAGGGTACATGGAAAATATCTGTGTCTTCATTCAATTTTCCTGTGAACCTAAAACTGCTTTTAAAAAATAATGCCTATGGGAAAAAATGGGCCACACACTTCACAATACAGGTGACAAATCAGCATTCGGTCAGCTGCTCAACATCATTAGCCATTAGGGAAATACATATTAGCCATAAAATATCACCACTATGCAGCCATTAGAATGGCTAAAATTAAAAATACTGACAATGCGGGGCTGGCTGAGTGGCTCAGTTGGTTAAGAGTTAGCTTAACAGAGTGAGCTCTGAGCAACAGGGTCACTTGTTTGATTCCCCCATGGACCAGTGAGCTGCGCCCGAGCTGAGCTGCCGCTGAGCTGCCAACAGGTGGCAGGATGGCTCAGCTGGTGAGAGCACATGCTCTTAACAACAAGGTTTCCAGTCTGACTCCTGCATGGGATGGTGGGCTACGCCCACCCACAACTACAATTGAACACAGCACCTTGAGCTGAGCTGCACTGAGCTGCTACCAGGCATCTGAATTGCTCAGTGGTTAGAGCATGTGCTCTTAGCAACAAGGTTGCCAGTTCAACTCCCATATGGGATGGTGGCTACGCCCACCCGCAACTAAATTGAACATGGCACCTTGAGCTGAGCAGCCGCGAGCTTCCTACCAGCAGCCGGATGGTGACTGGACTTGTAGCTGAGCTAGCTGCGCCCTCCACAACTAAAACTGAAAGACAACAACTTGGCTGTTCCCTTTCCCCAATTCCCCAACGCTGTTCCCCTTCCCCAATTCCTCCATAAAATCTTTAAAAAAAAAAAGAATACTGACAATGCCAAATGCTTGCAAGGATGCAGTTTGGTGGTTCTTTACAAAATTTAATATATTCTTACATTGCTGGTGGGGATGATAAATGGTACAGCCATTCTGGAAAACACTTCGGCAGTTTGTTTTCAAGCTAAGCATATACTTATCCTATGACCCAACAATTCTACTTCTAGGTATTTGCCCTAGAGAAACCTACGTCCATACAAACTTCTATACAAATGTTTGTATCAGCTCTATTCACTATCACCCCAAACCGGAAGCAACCTAAATGCCATTAAATGAATGAATGGGTAAACAAACCATGGCACATTCATAAAATGCCATAATATCCAGCAATAGAAAGGCCTGAAATATTGATACACACAATAAACTGGATGGATCTTGAGGTAATTACACTGAACGAGAAAAGCCAGTCTCAAAGGTTATATACTGTATGATTCCATTTAAAAGACATTCTCACAAAGACAAAATTATAAGAAGAGAGAACAAATTAGTGACTGTTAGGGGCTAGGGAAGGTGCTAGTGACTGTATGGGGAGAGTATGATTGCAAAATAAGAGCATGAGGGAATTTTGGGGATATTGAAACTGTTCTCATCCCAATTTCAGTAGTGATTACATGACTCTACGTATGTGTTAAAATACATGGAACTGTACATGTGCATGTACACACACACACACACAAAATCAATTTTTCTGTAAGTTCATTTTAAAAAGTAAAATTAAAAAAGGAGATATCTGGACAATTAAACTTACTTCTGGGGGAGGGGGAAGATAGAAAAGGGTAAAGGGGATGAAATATATAGCGACAGAAGGAGAACTGACTTTGAGTGGTGAACACACAATGCAATATAGAGACTATGTGTTACAGAATTGTACATTTGAAACCTATATAATTTTATTAACCAATGTCACCCCAATAAATTTAATTTAAAAAAAAATTACTTCTGCATCTTAGTGGCACCACACACTTTAAGCATTTTCCTGTAATAGAAAACGGCCAGAAGAAATGCTAGGCATGCAACTGGATTTCTCTACTAATCTTGAGAACATCAATTCAATGCCCCACCACCTGTGCCCAAATTGTCTGAGTTACTTGAATGCTTTTATGACTAGAGGGGGCCTGCAAAGCTTAAGATTAGCTACACCTTTCCCCTTAGAAATGTTCCTTTCTTCCTTGTATCAGCACTTCTGGATCCAAAGCTTTCCTTACTGATACCTCCCTGTGTTGGAAATCCACCATCTTGCATTCTGACCCACTTGCTCCTTCCTTCAGATGGTTGGGACTAAGCTTTTTAGCTCCCTTACATTTCCCCTCATCAAGTAGGTCATCATTTCCCTCCCCTGCCTGCTCAGCTGCAACACTTGACTGAATTCTCCCACATGACAAGGTGTTATGGTCTAAGGAAGATAGCTGTGCCTTGTCTTTTGCAGGCTAAGGCATCACGAAGGGAAAGGCCAGACATATGTATTTCCTACCTTTGAAAGATCCATGAATTTTTATATCGTGTAGTTTGGCATGGTTGGGTAAACCTAGGATTCTAGTTTTCAAATACTGCAAGTGATTTCTAGTCTTGGAAGCTATTGATTTGAATACAAAACCAAGCAGTGTTTAGATCTGAGACATTTCTCTAGGGAAAGCAATGTCTAATGGTGGGGAAAGCACTGAGCTAAGAACCCAACAATTCAATAGCATTCTGGCCCTCACGCTACCACGGTCCCCTCGGCTGTGCAACCGGAAGTTGGTCATCTTCCTGTTTCTTCCTACTCTACAGATGAGGAAGGGTCAGAAATGCCAGCTACTTTGCATTAAGCACATTTCCCAAATGATAGTCAATAAAATGCATGTATATCTAGTCAAATAAAAAAATAATTTAAGTACCAATGTATACTGTATAAACTATAAAGTGCTATGCAAACTTAGGGCACTATTATAGTTTTAAAGTTCTTGACAAAACACCCAATGAATCAAATCAATGGTGGTTCCTTGTTTTCCTTGATATGTATATATAGAATAGTTACTCAAAGGAACTCAAAGGTTCGTCATCATTGTTCTCAGCATTGATCTACACTTGGTATCCATCCTTCAGAGTGATGATAGCCAACAGATTGAATAAGGAAATTCAAGATTCTATTCCTAATGGTTTAATAGAATTTTGAGATTTTTTGCTTGAGAAATCACAGATGGTGGGTGGCGCCCATAAAACCTAAGTTATAAAATTGGAAGGGGAGAGGCCAGGTGGACTCAGCCTGTGAATGCTCAAGTGTACTCAGAAATGCATGCAATTAATTAAAGGCCAATAATCTCTGAAAGAGCCTGTTTTGATGTTAGACCAGAGACTGGAGCAGAGGGCCTTATGTCACATGTGTGACAATATCCTGCCAGTTGATTAGGGCCAGGGTGAGTGTCAGCTTCTCCTGGATCTCACATGGAGTCCTGGCCATTGCAATTTCTGTAGCTCCGTCCTCACTGGGCACAAGGCAGTATCTGCACGTTATGTAATCTTTTTATGCTGCCTTCCCCTTTATTCAGTCCATGCCAAGAGCCAAATAAAAGAATCCATATGTGATTATAGCTATAAAACCAAAAGGAAAATATTAGACAAAAATATAACATTTGGGGGTTTCTAAGTTTGTTTTACCTTTAATGCTAGGCAGACAGTTTACACAAATCATTTTGCTGCAAAGTAAAGAATAATGAGTTAAATGTGTTCCCTGTCACCATCAATCATGTACGTTTGCCTTTGATTGACCAAACACATAAGACACATGAAATGACTTTCTAATCATGTTAGAGGGAGGGAGGGAGAAGGGGAGAAGATGAGGAGGAGGAATTTCAACCTTTTTCATTTTGTTCTGAAATTCCATTGACATTTTCTGGCAAACTTCTAACATGCTGTATGGGCTTCTCTTTGCTAATAATGTTTGCCTTGAGAATTTGTAAAGGTCTGAGAACTCTTTAATTCAATGTTCTAGAAATTACCAGGGCCAGAGGGGTTCAGAATCCCTGTTAATAGTTCATGGATTAATTCTCTCTTCATTTGAAATCGTTTCCAGGGAAGTTGCTTTACTTTCAGGTGGGCATTTGTCATCTTGGGCAGACTGGGAGGCACTGGGGGAGGCGGGCGGAGCCGCTGATCTGAGGAGATTCAAGTAGGAAGAAAAGATGACGCACAGTGTAGTGGACCCAAATAGGATACTGGGGTTTAGCAAATTCATTTCGATGCATGGATGTTTATTTTGATTTGTGAATTTAAACAACACACTGACTGGATTTTCTGGCAGTCAAAATGGTTTATAACCAAACCTAACCAGCTTCCATGCGTCCTCGCCAAGGATTATAGAGCTTTGAATTTCAAGTTTCTATATGGAGTCAAAGCTCTTTTATTTGGCAAGGAAACCACGTACAGTAGCAAAAGAAGAAGTTTTCAGCACCCAAATCACCCCAAATTATAAGTTGCTGGTCCTGGCCCCACCCAGCTGTCTATATTAAAGACAGGCGAGGCTAGCTGAAGCCAATTTATTTCTTTATTTATTCAACATGCATTTATGAAGCTGTTATGAGTCAGGCGCTGTTCTAGGCACCGGGGATTTGGTGAGCAGCCCCAGGCTTCATGATACTCACGCTGCCTCAGGGAAAAGAGGCAATAACCAAAAAACGCCATGGAGAAAGACAAAGCCAGGAGAGTAGATGAGGGTGTGGACATATGGGTTGTGGAGTAGAGAGTGGTACAAATTTTTTAAATGAAATTGGTATTTTTTTCCACATGGAAACTTTATTCATCCCATGAAGCCAAGGAGAGCATATAGAAATTTCCTAGAAAACATGGTGAATCAGTACGTCTGCTCCCTGAAAGGAGCCTGAGAAGCCCCAACAAAATCTTTGAACTTGGTCACTTTCTTCTAGATTTTCCTATATTTGCCAGGAAAACTGTTGAATCATAAAGCACCCACCTTATTAGAGATATGTCATCTTCCTAGTCGGGAGAACTCAACATTGTGAACATGTCAATTTTCCCCAAGAAAGCCCAGAAACAAACCCACACATATAATGCTCCTGATAGGAAAAAACAAAAATTAAAAAAACAGCCATGGACTCCTGAGGTACTGATAATGCACTGTTTCTTAATCTGGGTCCTGCTTACAAGGGAATGTTGACTTTGAGAACATTTAAAAAGCTGTCCATTTATGAATGCACACCCTTTAGTTTGTATCTTATACTTCAATTAAAAGTTTGTTTTTAGGCCGGCTGAGTGGCGTGGTGGTTAAACGCTGGCTTGGGAAGCCAGCGGCCCCAGTTCGGGTCCCACATATGAGGGCCAGTAACACTACTCTCAAAAAACACAAAATAAAAGTTGTTTTTAATGCCTTTTTAGAAATGTAATTTGAATTTTTTAGAGAAAGGTCTCACTGAGAAATTAAAAATGAGCAAAGACATGAGGGTTTGATGGAGGGGAGCCATGCAGCTACCTAGAGGAAAAGTGTTGCCGCCAGAGGGAATGGCAAACACAAAACCCCTGGACCAGCCAAAGGGAGTATGGCTGACATAAAGAAGAGCACTTATGAG
Organism: Aselliscus stoliczkanus; assembly: GCA_033961575.1. Classification (NCBI taxonomy): domain Eukaryota; kingdom Metazoa; phylum Chordata; class Mammalia; order Chiroptera; family Hipposideridae; genus Aselliscus; species Aselliscus stoliczkanus. The sequence goes on along the minus strand of CM066729.1, from coordinate 130,702,850 downwards.
ATGAGGCCAGTGAGGTCACAGAAATCCGAATGCTTAGGATCTATAGATCTTTTCAAGGACTTTATTTTGTAGGATGGGATGCTATGGAGAGATACATGCAGGGGTGACAAGACTTGATTCATGCGTCAGAAGGATTGTTCTGGATGCTTCATTGAAGACATACAGGAGGGCAAGGAGGGGTAAGATCAGAGTGTGGAGACCAGGTAGAAGGTTGGTGCAATATTCTAGGAGATAAAAGGATGGTGGTTCAGAACTGATAGTAAGAATGGAGGTGGTGAGAAGTGCTCAGATTCTGGGCGTATTTGGAATGTTGAACCTGATTAAATGTGGTGCACAAGAAAAAGAAAGGAGTCATGGATGACTCCAACGTGTTTAGTCTAAGCAATGGGAAGGATGGCACTAGCAATAGTACAATGTGGGGAGTAGCAGTTGAATAGATGATACTGGGTTCAGGGGAGAGATTCTGGATGGAGAGACATACATGGGTGTCATCTACATATCTAGAAGTTATGAGAATGAGATTGCTAAGGAAGTGAGTATAACTATTGGAAGGCACTCTCCACTAATGAGGGATATCGTAGAAGTCACTGTCAGGGCACTATCGGTGAATAAGGTGACATCGCCCATGGGTATGAAATAAGCAACAGCTTTCATCTGACCATCTAACTCACACCACAGGTTTACTTTGTCAGGACAGCCCTTTACTCTGGCACCACTAGTGTTCCCTCTTGGAAGCAGAAGGCAACGTTGATCCCAGCCTTATCAGTTGGAGCCCTGGCCCCCGTTTAAGAGATCCTGTCATCCACCTCTTCCACTCCATGCAGAGTTGAGCCATGCTTCCAGTGTGCCTCCCTCACTGGGTGAACACCTATGGTCTGCAGAGCGTATGCCCATCGGCCAATGAAAACAGCTTGTTGTCTCCCAGAAATACCTATCTAAGTCAATTAGCTTTACCCCCAAATACAGTAATGTGTGATGACAATTCCTTCTTGGGGGCCTAATTAAGTTCCCCACAATGACTCATCGCAGCCTAGGCTAACTCCTAATCTGTCTTGATACAGTGACTTCTGCCCTTGCAGAGATGGCCAGAGAGAAAGGCCAAAAAGACTCAGAGCATAGGGCTGTGTAAACATGTGCATACACATCTCAATCTGAACAGAAGCTTCTGGAAGCTTATCAGTGCCTCCTAGATACAAGGATGACTCTGACTAGCACACTGCCTGGAGTATAAGAGGTGCCCAGGGAATCTCTATTAAATCAACAGTTTCCATAAAATAAACTACAGAAAATTAAGATTTGTGCTACGATGAAGGTGCTAGCTAAGGTCCCCTCTTACCACTGATCCTATTTCCCCTTGGTATAGCCAAGGACGAACCTGGAACCAATTTGCCTGGGTTTGAACAACTGAGTTTGTCATTCCAATGTTATGTCTTCAAGCAGGTTGTCGAACTTCTCTTATAATCCAGTATCTGCCACTGTAAAGTAGGGTTAATAATAGTGCCAAGTCTGAGTGGGTTGTTGTGAGAATTAAATGAGATAATTCATATAAAGCACTTAGCATAGAGCTTGGCACATAGTTAAGACCCAGTATCTTTCAGCAATTATTAAAGATTCTTGATTTAGATTTCCAAATCCTGAACCACGTTTTTGTACATGCATATATACAAACATACATATGCATATAAACATAACCCAAAGTAAAGGGTATTGAAAATGATTCCTTTGGCTACAATTATTGCTAGAATTATGTATTGCTGAAAGTTTATCTCAGCATGGTAATAACAATAATGAACAACTGGTTTTCATGACCAGCAAAGTCCACCTCAGCCAAGATACAATCTGAATAACATGGGCCTGATTTCCCTCGTGCCTCCTCATTCACAAGTGGAAAATGTGACTGAAAAGGCTGCGTTGCGATCAATATTAGGAAACACTTCACCCACAGTTCCAAATCTCATAAAGTAGGGAGAAATATAAAAAGTACATCACATATTTTCTCCATGTTCCTAACTGATTTACTCAACCAAGAAATAATTATGGAATTCATGCCATGCTCTAGGCTATGTGAGCAGAGAGAGACAGAGAAAGAGAGAATAAAATGTAGATTAGCAGAGGTAAAATAGTTGGCAATCCTAAGAATGATTTAAGTATGCTCAATTTGAAGACTTAGTGCAGACTGAAAAGAAATTTTAAGAATTAAGCACCCTCTAAACTCACATGACACCCCCACACACAATTTACCATGTCCAAGGACAGCTAATCCTAGTAAGAATAATAGCACAGTTCACAAAAACAGCAAGTCAAGCCCCAACTTGAAACCAGATATGTTGGAGGGAAAGCTAAGTATTGCATGGTAAGACTCTAAAACACACACACACACACACACACACACACACACACACACACACAATCAATGGATCTTAAACTACATCCAAGTGAGGAAGCCAAGTAGAGGGTAAGCATGGCCACTTATTCAGGGATGAGGTGATGGCAGATAGGCTAAGTAAGTTCAATATCTTGGTCTTCACAGAAAAATTAGGAAGACTCTCACTTGACATGACAGACGGGTGGTAGGAGATCAGATAGTGGTAAATGAACAGTATATATATTCCAGGTGTGGTTGATACTGTAGATGCTGGTAAGTCACAGGAACCAGAACATTTGCCCTCCATTCTTCAAAGGAACTAAAGGGCAAAACTGGGTGCTGCTGGACAAAATGCTTAACCCGTCACAGCAAGAAGCCACTGGGCCAGAGGATCCCTGAGTGCCCAACCTGAGCCTCTTTTATAAAGGTATTGGCTATCAAGTTAGCGTGGGTTTGTTAAACAAATCCCAGCACACCAGCACACATACGGTAGAGTGCATGCCTTGAAGGTTAAGTGGAACAATTTAAGAGCACATAGCCAGAAAAAACAGTCTTTAACAGCAGTTAGAAAACTTATAAAACTTCATTAGCTTCAAAGATGTGGGCTAAAAATATAAAGAGATTCCCAAAATTTTAGATCAATTCAGAGATGACATATCCAATATGGGAGCGAGGCTTTCAGGGACAATAACTTGGGGCTGTAGGGTGAGGATCTTTGAAAGTGGCACTGCTGAGGAGATAGGCAAGTGCTTCGCCATATTTCCTGGTCCCTCTGGATTGGGTCTCTTTTGTAACTGCCATATACCAGTAGTTCCTCTCTCTTTTGTTGAGCTCTCTCCCCCCTCACTTTCAGTCTTGACTTTAAAAGACCAGTCTTTTAAAGACAGTCACTGTGCTTCTGCCGATGATGTATCATCACTGTTTCGATCTTATTTCCTCTCTCTTCTTTCAGTATGGACAGAGTACAGAGCATTCTGCTGAACCAAGAAACAGACACTGTTCCTGCCCAGAGCAAGGGACAGGGTGAGCTCACCCCCCCATCTTTGGCTTCCAGAAACACTAAATGTTCTCGAGGGATCACCAAATGCCACCACACCCCTAGCCCACCTCCCTCCATCCTAATAGGCTTGCCTGTCCCCATAAAGTGCTGATAAAGTCTCAGCCATAGGTCATGGGGGACGCTGGGGAAGAAAGTATTTTCTGTAAACTATAATCCAGTTATAGATTTCCTGTTCCATCTGCCCCCCAAATAAAAATAAGTAAGGACTTTGTGACCCCTAGAGTAGTCAGGAGAGCATCATTATGGTGTTCGCTATGACCTAAAAGAGACAAGGACCTGGGATTTGGAGGGTAAGTGTCCGGAAATGACACTATAGAATGGGGAGCATGTGCTTAAGACTGTGTCTATTTTAAATGAAAAAAAGATACGAAGGGAAGTTTTGTTATTTCCAGGTCATGAGCCTGGTGAATTCCAACACAAAGGCCACCTGAATGTCATAAGCCCTTATGCAGGGAGCTACCTCCAAACACAGAGGAGTTGGCCCCGGACAGAAATAACATGGTAACATAACCCTGGGAGGGAAATGTGTTTTGAGTTACACCAGGGCTAGCCAGGCCTCTCCCACCGGCTCTTCCTAAATAGGAACTTGGCATTGGTTGGGCTGGAAGGGATGCCCTTGGCTGCAGAGGTGAGGCCCTTCAGAGTCTTGAGGGAAATTGGACAGAAGTTCTTTCTCCCTGCTGGTAATAACACTGAAGAATCGGCGTCACATCCATTTTATTAATTTTCCTGACAGGCGGCTCTCGTTTCCATGCAGGCACCACAAAATCAAAACATACGCATGTCAAGTGCCCCATGTGAGGAGGGGCCCTGCCAAGGCCATGTTACATCAACATGAGGAAGCCGAGCCCAGGTCCTCAGACCGTGTGCCTGGTCTTGTGGGCAATTACTCTCTGGAAGAAACCACCAGAACTTAGTTGGATGAGCCGGAGGGTCTCTCTTGGTGACAGCGCTTTGTCCTGGGTCTGGGTTCCTGGGGTTGGACATAAGAGCCCTGGGGGACACGGGCCTACCTCTGGGTTTTGGGTGTGTCTCTAAGTCCAGCCCCATGGACCTCCCTGCCTCCTCCATTTTGTCTGCATTCAGTTTCATCCAGGCATGGGAATAGCGGGCCTGGATTAAAGAAGACATTTAGAGGCATGCAAAGTCCTTATTTGTGAGCTGGGTCTTAGCTGGGAGTTCAGTGCAGTTGAGGTCTTTGGGCACACGGTGACTAAAAGAATAGTTTTAATCAAGGCATCTGCTGCTTAAGTGATGGGAGCAATTCAAAAACAAATTTGATGGCCGCCGGCCGAGTGGCGCGGTGGTTAAGCGCTGGCCTGGGAAGCCAGCGGCCCCGGTTCGGTCCCACATATGAGGGCCAGTGACACTGCCCTAAAACAAAACAAAACAACAAATTTGCTCTTTTACTATAAATTGGCTAAATAATGTACATTATGGGGGCACAGCAGGTAAGGACCTAGAAAGATACCCTGCTCGAAGTCACACGACTTGTGGAGGGTCAGTGTGAGCACTAACATGGGGGTGGTTCATGGCCCTTCCTTCTCACAGCTTCCAGGGCCACTGTCTCCTCCACCAAAGACCTGATTGCTGGTGGTGGATACAGCAACAATGGCATCAAAAGGCTGGACATCTCACACCTTTGATTTCAGAGCTTCTGGCCCCCTTTGCAGGCCCTCCTGGTGACTCATTAATTTCCCGCCTCAACCACTACTCATTCAGGAAGGGAAATGCAAGTGAAGGAATGTCAGGAAATGGGGATGGAAGCCCAGATCCTGAGCTAATGGCCATCACTGCCAAATCAGAAAGACCCAAACTAGATAGGTTTGACTGCACTGGTTTGCAGTTTGACTGTGTAGGCTGAGAACAATCCAAGGATGAGGGCTGGTGCTATCATTATCGGGCACAAGAGCCTCTTAGCAGGAGCCTGGACCCGGAACCCCGTGTCCTGGAAACATGCCTGTCCTGGCCTGGGAGGACAGAGGTGGCTCTTTCTTTGCCCGAGATGGTCCAGCAGGCAGGGGCCACTGTACAGTGGCTGCCCAGTCCACTCTGCAGGGTGAACCGGCTGACAAGGAGATGAGCATACCCAGACCGCCCGTCTCATGGTGGAAAGGGCGCCGCTGCAGAGGGCTCAGTTCATCCTCTCACTCTCCGTTCAAATAACCGTGGCATGTCAGCCCTGCTGGCCTCCTTGATTGTGCAGAAATAAATAAATGAATTATGTTGTTGGGGTTTGGGCTTCAGCACAGACACATGGTCTGCATTTATCCACACAGTGAGAGGTCCACCAGCCACTTGATGTAAAAGAGCAAAATGATAATTCTTTTCTTTAGGCGCTCTGGTGCCATATGGAATGTATATAAATCATATTTTTGTTTTAACAGCGGAGGCTTTGTTGATAGATAAACATGTGGTTTATCTAAAAAAAGAGAGGATTGTGCTTTGAACAATCATTTAATGGCCGTGGATGTGCCAAATAAAAATAAAAACATAATTTTGAAAGAAGTTGGCCTCTTGCCCAAATCTGTAACAAGGAATTTCTCCTTAACCAAAGTGGTTAAAGCCTGTCGATCTGTTTTGAGTTTAAGCTGTGCTCTCTACTCAACCCCACGACAAATTGAATCCGGGGCTAATGTGCTCTAATAGGACAAGACGTTACCTTTATGAATGACCTCATGGAGAAGAGGTTGGCGAGCATGGTGGAGAGGCCCTGAGCCAGGCAGCTCTGGGCTATGAACCCCAGCTTCAGCTCTGCAAGGCAGATTGCATCATCACCCTCTTTCCAGTTCCAGCTTGGGATGTTTAGCAGATGGGCCTGGAGGAAGAAAAACAGGTATGAGACCTTACTTTGTTAAATGTTCAATTGTTTAAAATCTCCTCTGGGAACTGCAGCATTGCCCAATGGCTTGGGGTCATCCAGACTCGTCCTTTCTTTGCTTTGCCTGGGTCTGGTGTTCCGTGTTTGACTCTATTTTTCTCTTCATCAGGCTTCAGTTCTCTCTGGAACATTGCTTCTGCACCTACCAAGCCCAAGTCCTCCCCTGCAGTTTGTCCTTTAGCCAAATCGAGTCCAGAGGGAAACGCCCCTTGTGACAGACACATCGGCCCATACTAGTAGGATGTCTGGCTCGGCTGTTCATGAATTGGCTCCTCAAATAGGCTCTAAGACTATCAGATGTCTGTGTATTTCCCATTTCTTTTTTTTTTTTTTAATCTGCCTTCCTAATATTTCAGATCAGTGGTTCCCAAGCTTGAGCAGGCATCAGAATCCCCTGGAGGGTTTGAACACATACATCGCTGGTCCCTTCCTCACTTTCTGATTCAGTGGGTGTGGGGTGAGGCTGGAGAACTTGCATTTCTAACGAGTTGATGCTGAGGGGACCACACTTTGAGAAGCACTACCCTAAATCATCAAGCAACTCACAGTATAGACACCTCACAATCTCTTGCGGGTGGACTGATCCTGTTCAACAGATAGGTCAAACACTGAGGTTAGGACCCAGAGGCAAGCTCATCCAATTATTTTTAAGTGGCATGAAGCAGAGAGTCACAGATGATATCCTGGATAAAAGAATCAAGATTCGAAAAAGTTTTCCGGAGTTGGAAAAATGGGCAAAACCAACCAGAAAAGATTTAAAAGGCCTTAATGTCAAGTATGGCATTTAGGTTAAGAAAAATCAATTATATAAATTCAAAATGAGAAGACCTAACTTGGCAGCAGACATAAGAGGAAAGGGAAAAAAACAAACTTAAGTGTGTGGGTAACTAAAACCCAAAGAGAGGCCAACTGCGTGACAAATTATGGAGAAAGCCAGTGTTTGCTTGTTAGAAATGGTCTCCAGATCAAGAGAAATGAATGTTTCATTCTGTTGTGAACTGGTGAGGCTAGTTCCAGAGTACCTGATCCAGTTATAACAGTCAAATTTATTATAAGAAGGGAAGCTGACAATCTGAATGACTTCCAGAGAAAAATGGCAAGTGCAAAGAGAGGTGTGGGTTCTGGAAAACATCTTTTGAGGAAGAAAGCAAGCAGTGTTCGGTCTGAAGAAGGGCCACACCTTCACAGAGACAGGATGGTTACCTTTGTATATCTAGGTACTGCTGTGGTGAAGAGAAATTAGGCTTGTCTGGCTTTGTTCCAGGGGCCAGAATTAGGACTGACTGGAGTACATTACAAGAAAGCTTTTTTTTTTGCTTGTTTATAAAGGAACTTTCTAAGTATGCAATTTGTGTAACAAATGGAGGAGGCTGCCTCCAACAATGCATAGTTTGTCCCTAAAACTCAGAGAGTACTTCTCCAGGTCTCAGTAGAAAGTCTTCTTGCTTTGCCTGGGAGGCTGAAGGAGAATACTCTCTAGGCTCCTGCTAATGCCAAGACTCTACAGCCCTGAAATTCCCCTCTCTCTCCAGATATCAGCAAACCTGAGGAGCCCCAAGGAGGCTTCCCTTCACTCACAGGACAATATACATAATTGTAGTAGAAGGAGATGAAAGACTCTATCACGGAAACAAAGGGCAGGTTCAATGACTCCATGCCCTGCTTTCGGAAATAGCATTCCTGTGAAATTCCTTCTTGCAAAATAAAGTTCTGTGATAATCTCATGAGTCGTAACCCAGCAGGGTTTCCTCCTGGGAGAGATGACTGGATCCTTTCTGATGAGAGCAGTTAAAATAGTCCCGTGTGTGGGCCGCAGCAGATGGCAATTTCTGTCAAGCTGAGCATCACAAACCTCCCCCACATCGTACACGCAACCCAGTAACTAGCCCTGCCCTTTTCCTCATTTCTCTCCCTGCTCTCCCCTGGCTTCAGGCCTCTTTCCCCTCTACTTCCCTGACATCATAGAGAATAATATATCAGTCGAAGTGAAGAAATATTCATTTGATTTACATCATCTGAGAAGAATGAGGAGAAATTAAATCTAAGTAATGACCAATGAAATCATCAAGTGTGAAAGAAGATTTGGGTGGTCCAAATCCCAGATAGACACCACACAACCTTCATGGCACCTTCAAATAAACAAACAAAACCTCTTTCCAAGAGGGTCTGACACATCCTCATGTGCCATCCAGGGTAAGAAGTCCAGGCTTTTAGGCCTTGGGTCCCTCATGTCCCCATCTGGTTTTAGTTCCTTAGACATAGTTTATATGTCATTACACAGGAAAGTCATTTGTTTCATTTCTCTGGCTGCCACAGCCTCCTTTTTTGGCCCCCATATCTTCAATCGCAAGGCAGGAACTGAGGGATGTGCCCAAGGCTGGGCCCAGGGACTTCTGTGTGCATGAAGTAGAGAGGAGATGGACCCAGGAACTCAAATTTTGCTTCGGGCAACTCTGTTTTTTTACATTTGAGGGAAAGATGGGTCCAGTGGAAAATGCCGGCATTGCTGCCCAGGAATCTAGAGGTAAACCCTCTCTCATCTGGAGAATCAGACCTGCTGAGGAGGGTCTAGCCGGCCAGGGCTTCCCTGTGTCTGCTACTGGGCCACTCCTGAGGTCAAGGAGAAGGAATGTGGAAACAGGCTGAAAAACAGGGAGACATGGATCCCAGCCCCGGTTCCATCTATCATTACAAATACGACTGTGAGGAAGCCACCAAGAGGAGCAAAGAGGGTCGCTTCAGAGAATTCACTTTAACACTGCTGCCCAAGTGTAAGGGTTTATAGTGAGAAAGCGCCAAGAACTTGTATCTCCAATGGGCCGTTAGGACTTGGCATCCAGGTCAGAGACAAAGACAAGTCTGCTGGGGGGAAAAAAAATAATCCGGTCATCGCTAAATCATCAGGAGCGACATTTTCCCAAGATGTCATAGACCATTCTTTCATGGAAGAGATTCAAGCCCTTTACATTCAAATCAGAAAAATGTTCTGCGCCATCACCAGATTCTTTCCATGTTCAGAGATGGCCCGGCTGAGAGGTTTGTCTCCATGAATTCTAGTGATATTAAACAGATCCACTTTGGAGAATATTGATCCTTCTATAAGGATTACTTTGGGGAACCACAGTTTGGTTCAATGGGCTGTGGTTCTGTTTAGAGAAGGTGGCAGATAGTAGTTATGTCTCTTAACCCACTGGCTGCCAAGTTACCACGAGCTGTCCCCATCAGAGCTGCTGTCTGAGACAAAGCTTAGACCCCCGGTCTGAAGTCACATTGGGATGCTAAAATGCACAGATGGTCAAATGAGGACTAAATGAGATAATGGATGTCAAAGCTCTTTTAAAACCATAAAAAGTGACAAAAATGTCTGAGATTATTATGATGACAAACTCAGGACCAGTTTTACATGGAGAGAAAGCAGGCAGCTTCCCCACATCCCTCTAGGTCCTAGAATAGCACCATCGTTAGGTCATAAGGGAATGAAATTCTTTATGTTTTTGGTCTTGTATCCAATTATGGAATTAATTATCCCTTAGAATATGTTGACAATGACATATGTTTACATGTACATACCAGGTTTTTTCCTGAAAGCAAATTTTATGGGTGGAGATCTCTGGACATCTCGTCATGGATTAAAGGGAAGTACCAAGAGAGGAAGAAAAATAACATTGTAAGGGAAAAGGGAGACACACATATTAAAAGGTAGGAAGGCCTTAGGAAACAGAGCAGAATTGTGAAGCTATACGAAGACTGTCTGTTTGCAATTCTACAAAGAATGAGATGACAAATGATGACCAGTGAGCTTTCTGTTCTTTCCTTAGAAGAGAGAAATGAAATGATGGAGAAAAAGTCACTTTGTCCCTTGAACCCTCACTAACCTTAAGCGGAAAACTTTCATAAGTGATTTTTGCCTAACTCTAAAACCCAAATAGATTAGGGTGGTCCTAAACAAAATGTGTTTCAAGCAAATAATCATGGATGGTCAGTTGATGTCTTCATCATTGTTTCTGAATAACTGTAATGTAGAGGTTTGTAAATGACATTCAGCCTGTGACAATCACGTGCATACTGACCAGGTGCCATCTGGACCCTAGGTCCGCTGAGCTACTCTGACTTTGACAAGAATCATAGCTGAAATCCTCCTTAATTTCTTGAAGATGCTCCATCAGCACTCATTGGAAGGAGAAAAAAGGAACTGACATCCCTTTCTAAACATACAACATTAATTTTCCTATTCAATCTAAAGTCAGCCAAAAAAATCTAAACAACAGTTTAAAGCACTCCCACACTAAATGAAATTTCAAATCACGAATGAAAGAAGGAAAGTTCGTTGCCTCAGGAGCTGTCACCAGCCACAGCCTCGCTAATAAAATTCAACTCCACCAACAGGGCTGCTGTCAAAAAACTTCTCCAGACTGATGCTTGGGAATTACCAATATCCTCATGTTATCTCTTCAGTGTCCTTGGGTTTTCCAGAGACATACAGGACAATGTGACCTTGGGTGCCCATCACCAAACCCACTGGCTGGAGTGCCACAGTTTCCGCAGTGGAACCACCTGCTGAGGGCTGGGCAATGGTTGGCAGTGGGCAGCAGACTCGAGTGGTAGGCCAGTCATAGACAGCAGGCTCCACTCAACAACAGCCTCTGATGGGCCTCCACACAGCAAAATGGGGCAGCACTTGCCAGCAATTAAGAAATAATGGCATGGTACTGGCACATTTGGCAGAACAGGGTCTTCTCTGGGTCACCTGGCTGCCTATTTCATAGGGAATATGGCCTGTAGGATGGGACACACTCTCACTCATAACTCAGCAGGGAGTTATTCTGTTCAGACAGGACACCTGGTTCCAGGTATGAGCAGCCTCCATTTCTGAACGTCATTAAGGGGAAAACTGGTTCCATGTCAAACAGAGAAAGATGCCACCTTCCCTCCCCCAAAGCTGTTTTCCTGGGAGTTTAATGACTATCTGAGTGAAGAAGCATTGCCTCTGAATGAGAGACTGGACTCTGGGAAAAACATGGACACCACTGCTTGCTTGCTTTCCAATCTCCCTTATAAACTATAAGCTATGCTTAATCTCCACAAAGCCAACTATTTTTCTGAATTCAACCATGCAATTCTCATCTTGAATTTGAGGATGCCATGCTCTTCATTCTCTCTACCCAACATGTGTCTCATTCCCCAAAGTTCACCTGGTCTCAGATAGAAAAGTACTAGCATTCTCTACACTTGACTGCTAAATCCTTGAAGGCACAAAGTAAGACTTCTCCTTCACCATATCCATGGGGGGTTAGGGGGTCAGGCAGTTGTTGACTACATAGTAGGTACTCAGTACATACTAACTAAAGAAATGAGTGCAGCCAATAAAAAATGGAAGTTGGAATGGGATCTAAGAACGCATTAATAAGTCTGAACCTAGGGGTCCAATAGACGGTTCCTGAATGAATGAATCTATATGCGAAGGAGCTCCCTTCCAATGACCAATTGCGAATACGATGTTTAAATGAAGAAATGTCTCAAAGGATGCTTTTACCCACCTCCCTCTTTTTCCAGACCTTTAGATTGCATCGCTGTGTGTGCACATGTGTGTGCAGGCATGTGCGTGCGTGTGGCTACACAGTGAGGGAGAAGAGACTGGACTCACATGTGCACCTTTGAGCCTGGGATGGGCTCTCAGTGTCTTACCTTGTTGTGATACTGCAGCATCTGAGTGATGATCCTTATCTTCGGATGGTAGTTCTTTATGGAGATTACTCTGAAAAAGAAAGAACCAATGCTGAGGCAGGCTTTGCCCTTGGAGTCTGATGAGGAGATTAATTGGATGACATCCAAATGGAGTGAATGTGGGGCCAACACCCTGGGCCATCCTGAGGGGCTGCAGGCATTAGGCCAAGTTAAACTGTGTCTCCACTACCATGTCCTGTGGTAGTGTGAAAAAGAAACCACAAAACAGCCACAGGCTGTGCCCTGGGCATAAAAGAAAAGGGGGTTCTGTGTTGCCTTGGTGATGTTATGTGAGTATGTGTGTCCTGGGGCTGGGGGCCTCTGGAGCAGGGGGCAGGGCCTGTTGCATATATGGGCATTTGAAGAGAGCAAGTTCAACTCATGGGACCAAGAAGGTTTGCAATCTCATATACCCTGGGAATGAGCCTAGAAACAATTGCCTCTAAGTCCAGTTCTCCGAGTTAACAACTTGATACCATGATGGACCAATCAAACAAGCAGCCTGAACAATGATTCTAATTGTCACCTATGCTCTTAGGATGGGATCAATGATTCAGCCTTCAACAGCTAACAGCATCTCAATGACGACTTTGACACTGGTTAGCGATAAGGGGCAAGGCCTTTTGGAGGTCACAATCTGATGAAAAATCTCCCCAACTGCCCTCAGTCCATATTCAGGATTAACCATGGCCTGGCCTCCAACCCTTGCTTCTGCTCCCTGTGACACTGGCTGTGCTGAAAGGGAAGGGCAGGGAGCAGAGGAACAGAACACCTGGGCTCCAGCTCCAGCTATTGTGCTAATGAACTGAGTGACCTTCAGGAAATCCCTGGTCTCTCCATGACTGTTTCCTCATCTGGACATTGGGGGCAACAGTCCCTGCTTTATTTATTTCACAGGCTCAGTATGCGCAGCAAATGAAAGGCCAGATGTAAAAATGCTTTGAAATCATTAAAAGCTCTCTCCACGTGTAAGTTATGGTTTTTGTCATTACCGACTCTGTCAGAGGTGACATTGTACATTTCCTTCTGTGACAAGGAAGGCTAAAGAATGGAATTCCACAGAAAGGCCCACCTCCTAAGTCTAATCAGAAATGCAAGAGCATTTATTAGGACCACCCCTACAAACTTTCCACCAAGGAAAGCTGTGATTCAACCCTTTTTGTGCAAAGATGGAGAGAAGGCAGCCAGGGAGCAGCTTTGTCTGAAAAGCTACAACGTGTGAATTTAGGAAATGGATCATGCATAAGCCTCTCCTGCACAAATTCACCCTGGGCTTTTGCACTTGAAGGATTTCATTTTATTTTTGAAAAAGTGTTGTATTGGCCCATGCTTATAACTCAAGGACTTTGAGCCTCTGAATTCAGTTCACAGCATCAGCCAGTTTTCTGCATTAGCTCATTTCAAATGGATCTTTGACATTTTAATTTCAAACAGGGCAGATTGGTCTCATTAAACTAAGGAGGAAGGAGGATGATACAAATAAGGGAAAGACAGAGCCCATTTTTAACCCTGAGCCTCCCATATCCTTTTGCTGCCTGGGCCTTCACTCTGATTCTGGTTAATGAATGACTTAATTACACTTCTGATACTACCTTGTTCCGTAATTTTTATGCCTCGGCATCATGCCAATCACCCTGGTAACCTATATGTCTTCATATTAACTCTATTGTAGTCAAGGCTTAAATAAAATAATTGTGATTAAGAGAAATGTCCATTTCAAAGCTATTATCATTTCAATTATTCACTTTTGAAAAACTAAAAGGCTGTGCCAGCCCCAAACTTCATTAAGCCTTATCTTCTTTTGGTTTTTTGTTTGAAACTCTGAAGCTAATGAAGCCTAGTTCCTTAAAGGCTACATTTTTATCACTTCAAATGACACAAAAACAAGGAGAAGGATGAAAATCCTAGTGCAAGGAAAGGGCCAACTGACCTACCCCACCTTAAGCTGAGGCTGCTGTTGTCACTTCTCAGCTGTGACTGGTTAAGGGATGGACCCAGGTATGGAAGCATGTCCCCACTCCACCATCTTCCTGCAGCCTGGCAAGCCCAACGCTGACAAGAGTTCATGCATCAACTTCCTTAAAATGACTGCACTAAGCAGAGTGCCAAAGAAAAGAGAGGGAAAGAAAGAGAACATCGTGCCAGATGTCGCTTGCCAGACACCAGGACCAGATGCTGCGGGGAGGACTTGCTCATCCAAAACGCATGGAGGAATTCTTCCCCCGCCTCACTGATGGGAAAGCTCATGTCGCTTGGGGCCACTGATGAAAAGCAAAGACAGGAGATGTGAGCACTGTGATGATGCGAAGGCAACTTCCCAACCCTCCACCTCGGTAAATTCCCAGGACACAGGAAGCCAAGCTGCAGGGAGAGGGGGGATCTTTGTCTAGACCCAAAGGATGGCTGTTCACAATTAGGCATAAGTTCCTGGGAATACAGTGGGAGTGAAATGTTTTCTCTTAATTCATCTCTTCTCCTGCTCTCTTAACTACTCTGCAATTTATGCCGCAGGAGGGAAGATTCCAAAAGGGTTTTAACTATCTGGAGCAAAATATCTTTAGTCATTTCATAGTCACAAGATGTCTGGAATATAGGTCTATGAAAAGAACAAAAATGGAACTGTTTTCTTCTGAAAGAGTAAGGAAGAGGTATTGGATGGAGAATGGCCATTGGCAGGCCCAGCCCATTTGCAGGAAAGGCACTGGACAGTGTTGTTCTCCAAACAGCATCCCCCCAGGAGATGTCCTCCAAAAACAGTTAGTGGGGGGTGTGGACAAACAGCTTTGACAAATTCTCTATAGATCATTATCTTAGGAATTCCCATCAGTATGGAAAGCATGGAGAAAGGTTTCAGTTAAGAAAGCTATTTCACTTTGGGAAACCGGTTGAAACAAGCTAATTGGTGAACAAACTCCTCTTTGTGGGTGATATTAATCAATGTGCTATAGACATACTTGGAAAGCTCTCACCTGGGGCTTCTCAACCTGGGCACTATTGACCTTTGGGGCCAGATAATTCTCTGCTGTGGGCTGTCCTGTGCATTGTGGGATGTTGAGCAGCATCCCTGGCCTCTGCCCACTATCCCCTAATTATGACAACCAAGAACATCTCCAGGTATTTCAAAATGTCCCCAGAGACAAAATCAACCCCAGACCAGATATCTCAAGCCCTCTCCCTTTTAGGGAACATGGTACGTTATTTTAAGCCTGTGCCCATCTAAATTTATCTCTTTCCTTTTCTAGTCCTGTCTAAAAGATCTCGAACTCAAGACTCCAGAGCTCCCATCTTCTAAGGATGAGCTTCCTGTTGACAATACCTTGTGTCACTGCCCTCCACACCCACCACAGCCTCAGCTCCCCTGTGCCTAAGCAGGTGGCAAGTGATAGGGTGGCTTACAGGGGGGATGGTGCTCTGGAGAGAACCCGAAGGGCAGCAAGTGGGCCAAGGGGCACCAAGCCCAGAGCCTTCCCCGGCCTCCCCAAGGTTACCTCATGATGTTGGAGGCATCTTCAGCGTCGGGGTCAGCGCAGTACTTATTGGCAAGGATGAGGCACGCATCTGCTGACTCTATCTAAGACACCAAAAGGAAAATCACAGAACACAAACATATAAATAGCCATGCTTGGTGGCAGTCTCTCTCTGTTGACAGCTCTTGGAGATCTGGTGCTTTGCAAGGAAAGGGAAAATAAGACTCCTGGGAGATTATAGTTTTTGTCAGAAGTGTAGGTTGCAAGTTCTCGTTATGGTATAAACAGTTCGTCTTATTGCTGTCGGAGAGTACAACATGTACCTTGGTAATTATACTGTTCGTTTTGCATAGTCTCTTACATGTGAGCTTTCCAGATTTCTTTAAATGACAATGAAGTAAGCCTTTCTGTCCCCTCCCCACCTTCAGCACTATTACCCTAATTTTCCCAGGTGGGAAATGGAATTAGGTGGGCTAAACCCCATCTCTCAGGTTACCAAGTTAACTGAGTAGTTGGGGATTCAGTAATTTAGACTCCGAAGTCCTTCATCTAACCTTTTTCACATCTTAACTGGGGAATAAAAGGAAATGAGAACCCTGAATCAGATAACAGCTCAGTACTGTTTAGTATTCAATTAGCATTCAGGTATTCAAAATACAACAAATCTCTTAGTGTATGAAATGATGTATTACAGATGATCTCAAAATACAACCCACTGACTTATCTAAATATGAGCCAGAAAAGATTTATTCCTTTGAGGGGATCATGAGTTGTGCTAATAGCTGCTTACATCTAAATTAGGTCCATAAACAATAACTATTTTCGCCATGTTCTCATAAGATTTCACATTAGCCATAACTTGGATCACGTCTAGTCTAAGATTAACTGGGCTCTATAAGCATAAAAGCGCTCTTGCTGGCTCAGGCCTACAAGCTGTCCCACTGGTATGTTGTACTTAACAGGCGTTCCTGCCATTGGTGGGAGTGTGTGGTTTCCTCCATGGTATGTCACAAATTGTCTCTCATTTTCTTTAATAATCCTAGGAATTTACCCAAATCCTTTTGGCTTATTCATGTTTGCCAATTACATTATGTACTGAATTATATGCTGACTACAGTGAGCATTTCAATGTCAGTGGATTCACAATTTGAATCTATACCCACTGGCATGCAAAAGTATTGAGCATACTTACAAAACTGATATAAAATAAGTAAAGTAGCAGATGCCATTTTACTCAGTCCCTGTCCTTTATTAGCCTCACGTTCTAGAAAGAAAGCTTAACCCATTGCCAACTGATACCAGACACCTGCATGTTTAGGTTTGCACCTTTGGTGGGAAAAAGTGAAAAGCTCAAAATATTGTATGGCATGGTAAAATTTTGTTTTATAACAGTTATCCTAATGTTCTTTTCTGATAGAAACAATAGATTTCAGAGTTATGCCACGTCCAATTTAAGTATTCAAGACGGGAATAACTTGATTATTATGTTATATATGAGACTACTGAGTCCATACAACTGGTCTACTTCCTTTTGCAGTGCGGATATTCTGCGACTAGCAAAAGAAGTTTCATATAATAAGTAAGGAATGCTCACAGGTGACAGTCTACCAGGCGCCAGCAGAGCAAAGCCTTAGGACCAGTGGAAAGGTGATGTCAAGGTTGGTGGTATCTGACTTATCTCATTAGGGGATTGGAGGCGACTCAGCCATCCTGCATGTTCACCCCAGAATCAGGCACCCCTCTCTTAGATGGAGTAAAAGCAGAAGTCACTTCTTCCTTCTTACCTTGACTCTTGCAAGATCATGTGGATTGAGGACTGAACCCTGATAAAACTCCACCTGAGTAAAATGTCGTTTGAACAGAGCTTCGAGCTCCAGGTTGGGGGAAATGCTGTGCAGGGAGAGAAGAAACAGCCATTAATATGACAGACTCAGCTATTCCAGCCCCCATGCTCCCTTCTCTTGGATTTCAACAGAGGGAGGCCTGCGAGAATGCTTTCCCTTTCAAAGCAGCTCCTTTCCTCGCCATAAATAAAAGGCTCGCACTCAAGAGAAGTAAAACCCCAGCCCAACTGAAAACCAAAACAAATACTATGGTAAGATAAAGATGCTGACAGCCTAGGCCGGCCGAGTGGCTCGGTTGGTTAAGAGCTCGCTCAAGAGTGAGAGCTGAGCTCTGAGCAACAGCGGTTCGATGCCAGCCTGAGCTGAGCAGCCGCTGAGCTGCCAACAAAAGGATGCTCACAGCCTTCACAGAAGCTGGGGCCTAAGGGCTGAAATGTCTTCAGCGTCACTGTGAGAGGAATCCCTATTTTATGAACAGAGAACCTGAGGCGGTGACATCAGGGATTAGCCAACGGTCCTCCTGGCCCAGCCTCTGTTGTTCCTCCATCAAAAGCCTTTTCCCTGCTTCTCCACAACGTGGACTTCTCATCCCCCAGGGCCTGGATCAAAAAATCTCACCTCTGAGCTGCCATGCAAAGTTCGTTTACTCTCGGTACTGTTCTTGACTCATACAAATGTACGCTATTCATCATTCTTAGTACTAAGCTATAAACACATCTTTCCTACTGGAGGGCAAGAATTAAAACATTAAAACATTGGCTTATTCACTCATTAATTCTGCAGAGGTGAAAAATACCTACTCTCTACATGGTACTGTGACAGGCACGGCAAGATATTTAATTAGAACCTACTAGGTGCCCAGGATTGTGTTAATCAACATGTGACTAACATTTATTAAGTACCTACCACTAATAATAATTGTTAACATTCTGAGCGGTTACTATATGGCAGACACCATTCTAAACACTTGAGAAGTATTAATTCTTTTAAATCTCAAAACAACACTAAAGGAAAGTATGTTATTATTTTTTTTTTTAAAGATTTTATTGGGGAATTGGGGGAGAGGAACAGCGTTGGGGAATTGGGGAAGGGGAACAGACAAGTTGCTGTCCTTTTGTTCTTCAGTCTAGCTGTGGAGGACATGGCTTCACTGGCCCATGTTGGTATTATCATTACGTTCTTCCCGAGTGAGGCAGTCGCTCGCCGGCCATTATTGGAAGGTCGCTCATGGCAGCTCACAAAACCTCACACCCGCTGCCGGCCAGCCTCACTGCAGCCTACACTGTTGCCGTCGATTCACGGCAGCCCAGCTCCAAGACGAACTGTTGTTCACCATTTTAGCTGTAGAGGGTGCAGCATCACTGGCCCTCTCTGTGGGATCCAAACTGGGGCCCTGCTGCTCAGAGCTGGTGCCCCAAGCCAACTCCTAACCAATGCGCCACTCGGCCGGCCTGAGGAAAGTATGTTATTAACATAAAGCTTCGACAGGTTAATTAACTGGGCCATCCATCCACTATGATGCTGACACTGATAGACGCTGGAGACACATAGGTGAATCCTAGCAATGGAAGCATCAGTAGCCAACCTGTTGATTCAGACTAAAGCCTTGGGTAAGAGAAGAGCAGCTGCCTGTGCAAATCTGACCAGTCTTCCAGATCCATTGCCACTCATGCTTCTTTCATGAAGCCCGCCTTAATAATACAAGAAGCACTGGTCTCACCCTGATACAGATACCCCATGTAATTCTGCCACTTGATTAAACTGACTTCAGTCAACTAATATAGGACCATTGTTGTGCTCTAATTGTTGATCATGTGCTCATCTTGAAATGTCCAACCAATGATGAGGGCAGAACCCACACACTGCATTTCTCTTGAACCTTCTAAAATGCTCAGTCAAAGACAGGACCCATAGCTGGTCATCTGGGGCTAAGCCCTGAATTGATCTGTGGGCTCTGCTCCTGAGCCCATGGCCTGGCCTGTTGTTTCAGAACTAGGAGAAGTCAGTGCTGAAAATGCTGCTCCTGAAACATGGTGGCCAGTTTGCTATTCTGTGAACAACACCCAAAGGAAGGAGAAGAATGGGAGCTTAGATGGAAGTCAATGGCAGTGGGCTCTCAGAGGGGAATTGAATCCGGGATGGTCAATCTCATATCAAGCAAACACCAACATGTAAGCTTTGTCCCTCCAGCCACCTGGGGTTAGGGCTGGCCCCATGACGGCCCAACCTCCATAAAAGAAGAAGATGGTGCAACCCATGTCAACATGCCTGAGCCCCCAATTCTCCACCCCTGCGGCAGACTACCTTTTACCTAAAAAGGGATGAAGCAAAGCTTAAAATCTCAACAACATCAAGCAGAGGGGAGATATTTTGCTTTCCCCACCTATAAAACAAACATGATAGGACCTACCTCCTAAATTGATAATGTGACCTACTCTATTTTATCTTGCATGATATCAGCTAATATTTATTGAGCACTTACTGCATGCCCAATTCTGCTCTGTATACTTTACATGTATTACCTCTTTTCACTCACACGATAGCCCATGATGATCTCCCCATCTTACAGATATGGAAACTGAGGCCCAGAAAGGTTAAGTAACTTGTTCAGTAAGTAACTGGTTGAGTCGGGATTCAGATCAAGTACTGAGAGTCCAGAGCATGTACTCCCTCTGGTGATTAAAGGAGAGACTGTATGCACGGTGATCAGCACAGTGGCCCACACTGAAGGTTTCTAGGAATCACAGTTGTTGTTCCTGTTGTTATTATTACCTTATATCCTGCTTCCTGCTATATGTGTGTCTCGCTTGGTCACTATGTCACCCCTGCACTCATACAGCATCCACAGCACACACCTCATCATTCCACAGCAGACACTGTAGACCTGGATCATATAGATCCAGGCAGTGGAGAGGACATCATGATGTGTTTGATCCATAAGGAACTCCACCATTGTTTGCCAGAATTGCCTCCACAGAGGCAAGCACTGCTTTCATCATGGAGGTCAATTAAGTTCACGAACTTTCCACCATATAAGTGCAGAGTGGAAAGTTCGCGAACTTAATTGTCTGATCTTTTCATATTTTCTTTCTTTTCTATTGGTCCATATTGTCCTAACTGATGAGGGCAGCAGGGATCCTGGCAGAGCCAACTCTGCCCTGCCCCCACAATGCCGCCCCACCACCCACACCACCACTCCTGCAGACACTCAGGTGTCCCCATCAGGGTGTCTGGTTGGGTGGAGGGTCTTGAAACAATCGGGCCCTCTTACTTGTGAAGAAAGACGATCTCCACGTTGACATCGTCCCGGTCCTTGTGCAGAAAGTCCTTCAGGAAGTTGGAAACACTCTCCAGGGTGATGTGGCCACAGACCACAATGTGCCTGAATGGGAGAGGCCGGTTAGCTGAGGCTGGCCCAGCGATGACCCAGGCACCCACCCCCGGCAAGACAGAGGAAGTGCGCAGCTGCAGGCAAGCATTCAGTGACTCCCGAGGCCGCCATAAAAGCCCAGCTCCCATCCCCAGAGGGCTGTGAGGCGAAGCTGCGGTGCTGGCAGGTGCTCAGCGACTCCTGGACAGAAAAGGCATATGGCTTCTCACCTGATGCTGCACAAAATCCTATTAAAAGCCCAACCGTTTGGCCAAGTGGTTTTATGCATTTAACAATAAGTGACATTATGCTTGCGTTTAAATGCTGCATTATCAAGTCCCTTGCAGATTCATATCTCTCCCTTTCTGCCCACAAAGCGTCCTCCCAGGAGATTTACCGAATGAGTCTTGGTTTATGACATAGAGCTTATCAGGTAATGAGATAACAAATCTTGCTGAAACGATGATTTTGTGTGTAAGAAAGCGAACTTTTATCAGGGTGGCTAATGTGCGGCTTGACACGTTATGGGCTCTGCTGGCCATAAGCAGTAAAAAGGAAATTTTGCATTTTTCTGCCATAACTCCTCTGACAATGGGGGCATGTAACACTTTACAGTAAGTGAGCATTACTCAAGGCTAAATGGGGATGGGACGCCTATGGAATCGGAGATCATGCCGCAGATCTGTGCATCCTCAGAAGCTGCTTCCTTAGGGGGCTGGGGGTTTTTCTGAGAGCCAAAAGAATTGACCTCAAGACAGGAGAAGCCAGGAAGGCATGAGGCTGGTATTGTCTGCCTTGCTCCAGGGTGGTCCAAACCACCCTGTTTCTGATGATGGTGGTCCCCGCCAACGAGCGGAGCACCTCAGCCAGAATTGCTGGAACAACAGTGCCCCCAATATTTTTGGGCTCCTGGACCAATCTGATTTGACACCGGACTATATTGTGGCCACTTACATTGGCAACATGATGCTCAATCAGGAGTAAGCACTTTAGTGCAAGAGTTAGCCCTAGGTCCAAGAGTCGGGCCTGACTGAGAAGAGGAAACCCGTTGGCTCTGGGAAAGAGGCTGCAGCAAGGGGCTCAGCCCAGGTCTCTGTGTCCCTCAAGCTGACAGTGACAGAGGTTTAGTCCCTGGCTGGGATTTGAGGCATGGGCAGGTGGCAAACAGGAAGCACAGTCATTTTGTGGAAAAAAATTAAAAAGGGCCAGGTCCCTTGCACTTCATAATTGCTCTGTGCACATTCCAATAAAGGCAGAAAGCTCATTGGCTGGAGGCAGCTCATAATAGGAGGCAGCGATGATCGCTTATGCAATGTTCCATTAGATACCATTACAAGAGTCTGCCCTTTCCTTGTAATTTGGTGCTTGACTAAGGATGTGAGAATAATGCAGTAAACTCATTGGTGAATGGATAATGATGCAGAACAAAGAGTAAATCAATAATATGCACGATGCAGTTAATAATATCGCCATTATGGACTGTTATTGTTACGGTGGCGCACTTAGCGATCAGGCAAGCGGAGGCCATCACAGGGAGAGGAGAATGTCAGTGGGCTACCTCAGAAGACACATTTCAACATGACCACTTTGCTCTCTAGCCGGTACCTGTTAGGTTGAGGGAGGTCCCTTGGCCACCCATCCAAATGTTATGCCCCAAACCCATGTGACTAATTCCTCCCTGAAATACACAGTATGTCAGAATACACAATGTAAATGAAACACTTGAATGGCAGGCATTTTTATGATGCCATACCTTAAAATGTTCCTTGTGGCAAACGTGTATCTATATGGACAACACAGGCTGAAGGTGAATTTGCATGTTCTGAATGAGATTTGTGATTTTGAAATTGCCAAGTGTGTTCAGAAGGTGCCTGAGAAACAGACCCTCTCTCCATGTCCAACCTCTCCACAAATGGCAGTGGGGCTGCTTGGGGCAATTCTAACACTTTCCACCCACACACTCCCATGATTGAGAACAAGGTCAGCATGAATCCCACGTATGGGCATCTCCAAGGACTGATATATGGTTTCACCTGAAGGTGAAAGTAAGCCAGATTTCATTTCCTACTCTGCCACCAGGATGTGTATGGTCCCAGGTAAGCTTCTTATCCCCATTAAATAGATGAGGGAGCTGAGAGGTTAAAACCCCCAGCTGGCCTCCCGCGCCAGACATTTGCAAAGCTCAAAGTTCTATACCAGCACAAGCCTGGTTATTATTCAAAGCTGGACTCGAATCAATGAGAGGGCCGGGGAAATGCCTGCACATTCATCCTTCCTATCTTGTACGCAAAGAGCTGAATGAACATCTGCCAGCATTCCCTCTTCCTCATCTGAAATCATTCATCTCTGGGACAGATGTACGAGACGTGGAAGGGAAGGAGATGAGTTCACCCTCTCACCCTTGAATCAAAGGCTCAGCCAGCTGATTTATTCAGCCTTAGAAAGAGTCAGGGTTCTCTTAGTTCAAAATGTGCTGGGTACATATAAAATATATTCCAATGCAATCAATATTATCCCTTAAGCCTTTAATTAGCTTTCACTTCTCTTAAGAAGTAGACAAATGCTGGCAGGAGAAGGGAGGGGAAAAAAAAAAAGGATTGACTTTTCTCATTTGGTGCTAGCTGTCCAATACCATTCTAGACAATTGAAAATATATATCTTTTAGCTGCAGCATGATTTCTCAGATGGAGAACAGTCTTTATCAAAAAGGGAGGGGAAAAAAAATCTCCCTTCAACATAATTGGTAATTTTGCTCAGAAAAAGCAAGATTGATTGAAAGCAGATTGCCTTTTTGCCCAAGGAGAGTTATTAGGTACATTATCATGGCAACCTTGGAGAACCCATATTGTTCCAATCTGTCCTATATCTGATTTGAAGATTTACGGCTTCCCCCTTTTGTGCCAATAATCATTTCCCTCCATTTTGTTTCCCATATAGTGAAAGTTATCAAGAAGCCCACATCCTGAAAATGTTTGAATGCAGTTAGAATTGATGGGTGGGGAGAAGGCGTCTCTCGAGCTCAGCTTCTGCCTTCGAAGATCTGCTCCCACCAGCCCGCATCTGAGGGAGCGCCGAGAGCCCTGCAGGAGTGCAAGGGATGGATGGTGAAAGGGGAAAATTTATTTTCCGGAAATAGTTTCAGGACTTAAAAATTCTAGAGGCAGTAGTTTGGGGAAGGATGTTATTGAGGGGAGAAGAGAAGCAGAATTTTTTGTATCTTCAACGACTGAAAATATAATTGAAAACGTTCTAAGGCTGAGAGCAGGGTGTGCTGTCCTTGGAAGCAGAGTGATCGTTGCTCACGGTGCATGATTTGAGGAATGCCAAAAAGATCCTCATGCAAAATGATCTCTGTCGGGTTTCATGACACCTACAAATCTACCATGGGAGATTGCTACTTTGATAGGCCTGGGCTAACCCAGCTTAGACACTAAATAACTAAAGAGTCTTGGGCAAGGTCCCAACTCCACATTTGACAACTATGAAGTCAGAGTCTCTGAGGGGCTGGAGCTAGTACCTGATGCAAGAGGTTATCCTGAGGATTTATTTAAATAGATAATACATGGGAAGGAGCTAGTGAAGGGTCTGGTCCACAGTAAGCGTTATTAAATGGTGGGATTCTTGCGATATCTGTAAATCGGTATGTAACAGATATAATGTGCTCTGTGGTCCATATAATCTCACCTAATCCTCAAACAACCCTGTGCTCCTATTATCTGCATCTCTTCAGATAACCTTTCTGAACCTCAATTTCCTTAAGTGACGTGTTTGAGATCTCACAGCAACCAAAAGGGACTTGCCCAAGAGGCGACCCAGGTCTCTGACTCTAATTCTCACTAAGAAGAAAGTGATGATGTGGAAAGGACACAGGCTTGTGTCTTTCAGCTTCTGCTCCCTGGTGACATGCAGGGCTGGGCCAGTAAGAGATCCTCCTGAAACATGCGGTGGGGGTTGTCTGAGGGGTCCTCACTGGGCCAGGAGAGAGGCTCAGTGTGGGGACCGGGTGGAGAGAAATGAACTGTGCTTACAGCTTCCCAGTGATGTGGTTTCTATCACTAGATTCTGGCTGCACCTGATCGGCCAGGACAGAAGGCTCTAGGCAGCAAAGGCCCAGTGACAGCAGAAACTCTAAACCTAGTTTTTAACTTAAACCATACACTTTGGCAAGCCAGGGACTGCAAAGCGATGCAAATGTCCATTTTAGATAACATACTCCAACATGTCCAGCTCAGGGCTTCCTCACCAGCCCAAGGATCCAGAGGATAACAGAAATCTAGACGATCCAGTGACGATGGCAAATATTTATGAACATTACACTATGAAGGTAGCTAACACTGCTCCCATCTGTGGCTCTGGATTTGAATATTTTTAGAGTACTGGCAATCGTAATGACTGATTACTAGCGGGCCTGGCCATGTGGTTTGTGAAGATGGCCAACAAACCTAAATCAACAGCCATGTCTCATCTGATGGACTTTTCGGTTTTTAAAGTTTTTTTTTAATTTAGCTCTGTGAACAAATCTTTCTTGGGATAAACTAATGTTAATGGTGGTGATTAAAAGATCCATCTCAGATGCACGAGGAAACATCTTAGGTGCCAAAATAGTAGCAGATGGCATTTTGTGGGAAGGAGTTACTCATCCAGTGTAAGCAAGCAGGGCTGGTTTGGGGTGAAGGCCCCGTAAACACAGGCTGGATTGAATTAGGAGTGGGTAACACCGGTGGGTCATGGAGCAAGCATGGCATCAAGGGGTTGAGTGTGACTTAAACAGAATAATGATGCTTGATTATCATGAACTTTGTCAGGGCTCAGCACAAAACTGCCAACGGCTTACTCCATGGGCGCCTCTTCACAAAGTATATATTGATGTACCTCTCCCTTTCTTAACCCTCTTCACCACCAGAATGAAATCCCACACATTCTCTTCAGTCACTCTCCCACCTACTTCTTCTTGGACATAGGCCAGGAAAGTCAGAATGCCCCGCTTGGGTTGGAACCTCAGTTTTAGAGCTCAATTCCATTGGTGCCTTTCAGAATGGATAACTTTGGGAATTGACTTATGGCTGGAAACATAAGAGGAGGATAGCGAGAAGGCTGCCAGGCAAAACTATTCAAGGCTCCAAGGAATGAGGCATCCAGAGCCACTGAGGTTGAGTTTAGCTCAACGAGAACGAAAGTCTACACACTTTTTAAAAGACTCAGGTAGTGTTGCTTAGAGCCAATAGCCTTTGCAAAAGGCGACAGTGACAATGACGGGCTCCCTTGCATGTTCTCACATTTGTCTTCATGACAGAATGGCCCTTGGAGAATGTTTAGTCTAGTGTCTGCATTATTCTGATGTGGAAACTGAAGTCCAGAGACTCAGTGCAAAGTACATGCCAGGGCAAGGGTAGACCACGCCCCATGGAGCAAAGCCTTCTACACAGAGGAGGCAGCTGGTGCCACTGGAAGGAGCCCTGGGGCTGTGTGACCCGGGGTCAGTCACTGTAAAAAGAGGAGTGAATGAATCCTCCCCGGGTCCCAGTTCTCTGCCCCCAGCCTAGTTCATACCATCATCCTGTCTTGTCTAGATGTCGGCAACAGCTCCCTAATTCAGTTCCCTGTTTACTCTCCCTATCACTCCATGCCTCCCCCTCACCAAAAAAAGAAAAGTGAAAGAGGGAGGCCAGAGGCAAATCGGACAGCAAAAGGTTCCACCAGGGCAGAAAGGTCTTATATCTCTCTTTAGCAGAGCCTCACTCTAGGAAGACAATGTAAAATGCACAGCTCTGGGCTGTTTATTTTTAAAGATACTATATCCATTTTTACTGGAGAACTTAAAAAACCCATAGCTATCCTGTCACAATAAATCATACAGAGTAAATTGAAAATCCTATACAGCTTTTCCTGAATACATTGTGCTCGCTTTGTCAAAGAGGTAGATGAAATGTGGCATATATTGATCTCAATGTCTCTGTAAAACTATAATATTTATATCAAATACATATGCTAGAATCTCTTCTGTCTTTGCTGAGCCTTCTAATCATGCTTTCCTTGTCTCACCTCCCCCCAACGCCTCCCACCATTGGTAGCCATTGACTTGATGGGAATGCATTTTAAGAAAGACTTGTCAGAGGAATTCAGCAGCGATTTATCATGTAGAAAGCAGAGTGGAGTGGCAAGGGATCCCACAACCCACATCACACAGTGGTCAGTGCTCAAAGGACTGCCCAGAGGAAGAAGGCTAAACCAGCTCCTGCCTTCCCACTTCCTCGGAGAGCCTGTTCCCAAGGGCTGCCCAAAGGACTTGCATATGGGGAGGTCATCTGCAAACAAAAGCTAACTCCAGGCAGTGTGCACCCGTTCCTTCCACCGCCCCCTGGGTCCTAGCTAGGATCCCCGAAGCTGTCTGGCCTTTTAAAAACTATTGACCAATGGACTAGTTGGGGGAGCGTGCTTGGCAAGGACACCCTATGCCACAGTAAGCACTGAAAAAATGTAACTATCAGCTCACCGCAAGCCAGTCAGAGCAAGGGCGGGTTCTGCCCGCCTCAGCTCCGCTACCATGTTTAAAGTTTGTGAGAGAATAGGACAGTGTGAGGACAAAAATGAAAACAAAACAACTGTGAGCTTGTCATCCCAAACCCTGCTTTAACAATTTCCTGTTAAAACCAACGAGAAACAAAAGCAAACAAACAACAACAACAAACCCCAAGGAGCTTAGGAGATAAGATCATTCGTACACACAGCCACATCTAGTACTTTGTTAATCACAAAGCAAGGAAATGCCTTCTCCCTCCTAGTGAGGAAGAGTAAAGTCATCATCGGATCCAGCTGTCCATAGAGCTGTTCCCGACGAGACAGGCTGTTTGGCTGTTTCCCTAAATGGGGGCAGAAGGCAGAGCAAATAGGTCCCAACAGCGTAGTAAAGGCACCTCTGGAAAACAGCCCCAAAGTCAGAGGACAGACTACTGGTAGCCCCAATGGAAGGATGTCCTGACGAGTTCAAAACTTTCTGCACGAAGAGGGTACATCTTATCATATGCAGGTGGTCAGGACCTAAACCACCCCATTGGGATCTGTTTCTGCACTTTCCCCACTCCAAATCACAGTGAGACCCCCTTTATTAGATGGTACATGAGAAATGATCCCATATGTTTTGTAGCTGGTGGCCTAAAGGGAGTTTTGGTCCAAGTCTTAAAACTAAATTCTGGGAGGTTAACCTCCGTATCGGAGACATGGGTTCCATTTGCCCGTCCAGTATGCACCCTCCCCTTTGTCCACAGTACCATTTTTAATTTAGGGAACCACTCCTCTCCAGTCAGACAGAGGACTAAGTTCTTTAATCAAGGTTCTCTGCCCATGCTAGGACAACCGGTGCTTTTCAATCTTGAGTGAAATGACAATAAGTGCACGGTGGGGACTGAGGCATCCGATGGCAAACCCTATAACGACGGCTCCAGGTTCCTGCTTGCTGGATCCTGGAGTTGGCTGGGCTTGTCTCAGTCCTTTCTGGGATCTGGCTCTTCAGCCTTCCTCTGAATTCCATACGGTACTCTTAACCTTTAGATATAGAAATCTTTTTCTGCTTAAATCACCAAGAATCAATTTCTGTTGCCTACAATCAAAGAATCCTCATTGGTAGATTTGTTTGCCTTGAATTTTTCATTTAATTCTCACAGTAACCCAGGTAATTATGACCACCATTTCGGTTTCTTTTTCTTTCCTCTTTCTCCCCCTACTTCCTTCCTGGAAGAGGAATTATGCAGCCTTCTTAAGTAAGCAATTGCCCAGCTCCCTTCCTTGTGTCTCTTCCCAACACCCTCCCTCCTCAACATTTTATTCATCCCATTACTGCAGGCTTGGTGGCCTCTGGCCATTTTTAAGTAAGCCAACTTCCCTTGACCTGGCTCTTCCAATCCCAGATGGCTCTCTACCTAACAGAGAAATCCTGGTACTGTCCTTTATTCAGGTCAAGGCATATTTGTGTCTCCACTTGGTAATGCTGCTTCTGAAAAGGAGGGACCAAGAGAAGAGAAGATTAAGGCAAAAGTCAGGGATACCCTTTGGGGCTGAAGGTGGAATAGAGGAAGAATGAGCCCCAGCAAAGAAATAGTTCTTAATTTTGCTAGGGAGAGTAGGCCTGCTAGCTTTGATTTGATTTGCAAATCAAACCCCGCCTCCCTTCCTAATACCCCTGGTAAATCAGGCATCATGGCCCTAGAGCATATGCTGTTGGAACTGACCCTCCCATAATGACAATCAAGTTGACACATCCTGGCCTTATTCTCCAGCCACACCCAAGGGAGTTGCCCCAGCTAGCATATGCTGCTACCAGTTTCTGAGTAGACCCAACACACTTGCACAGGCCTCAGAAGCCTCCAGCCTCTGTTACACACACAGCTGGGAGCAGCACACAGGTTGCAGGTCTTGCTGAGGCATAATACACCTCAGAGGGAAGGTACGGAATGGCAGAACTCAGAGTAGCACCAGCAGCTCCCTCACCCTTCCAAATTTCTCCAAACCCCTCTTTTACGGGGTCCATCATGAGATCCATTGGTTTTTGGTGCATCAGTCACCTGCTGTTACCTTTGTCCTAAACTACTCCGATAGGCACATTTAGCAATGGTAATTATCAAATGCTTGTAGCCTTGAAAATGCTTGTAGCATTCATGCTTGCTTTATACCTTCATGATTTTATTGAATAGAATTCCTGCCAAAAGAGCATTTCACTGGGATCGTGTTCCCATGTAGTCAAGCTTCAGTTTGGCTGGCTTCTTAGATGATTCTGATTGGTAAAAATATCTCAGGTACCTTCTAGGACAGCAAGCATCACATTTTCTGGCTCATTCTTTTAACCACAGCACCTAGCACAGAGCCTGGAACATGGCAGGGGCTCAAATAATTGTTATTGAGCACATATGTTGAATGAGAGCTTTCCTAAATCTCTTATATAGTGGACATTTGCCTTTGATGTCGGTGGCTAAGGTCACAAAACCTCTCACAGAGATGGGCACACATGTATCTCTGCACTGCTCCATGTCCCCTTACTGGGAGAAGAGATGAGGTTGCTTATACTGACAATTGGTACCCACATTTGGAGCAGTCGTTGTGGTGCCAGGAGTGGTAACAGGCCATTGTTATTATGCAACACGAGTACTGTATGTGGAGGCAGGGAACCTGAGAGCCACAGAAGCAGGTTTCCATGAGTTTCACAGAGCATTAGTCCCTATAGATTTTTAATAAAAAGAGACACTGGACTTGGCCAGTTGTAAAGTTTCCTGGTTTAGTTTCAGTGTATGATGGCAGCATCTGTGAGATGAACCCCAACTCTACTAGGAGTGGCTTTGCACAACTCTGGAAAGACTACTATCAGAATGAAAGACATAGCTGGAAGACAGAAAACATGGCGCAACGGAATCTTGGATGGTTGTGTTTGTTCTTTAGATTCGAAATCTACCCAGCAAGGACTCATCCAATCAAATGTGAGGCTGAGGAGAAAGAATCTTCAGGGAATATAATTAGGAAAGTAATAGACAGGATTCTTTTTTTCTTTTTTTTGAAAGAAAGAATATTTGAGAGCAAAAGTCTAGGCTTGAATATGACTTTTTGTTTTTCTAGGCATGCGGTTTCATCTCCCACCTACATTTCTATTCTTGTTTTCAGAACAATAGCTGGAACATTTTGATAAATGTGTGGAAGGGAAAGGAGACAGCAGGAAAGTGGGGGGGTAGGGTGCGGGGGGGAATTTTCATTCCATTAGTATTATCAGGAAATTGATTTAATATGCATCCAAGTCTCTTTAAATAGAGCTTCAAGTTTGAAAGGGACTGAAGATGTGGCTTATAAGAATCCAAAGCAGATGCAAAGAAAGAAGCGCCCACATCCACACCCACCAAGACTCCTCTCATCGGAAAGGCATACTTGGCATATTACATTATACTACACAGCATCTAATTGACACTTGCTTTTGGTATCTGCCCCTTGGTACTGAATTTCAGAAGTAGTCAAGGGGTCATTGTTCCAAAGTATTAGGGCAATCTCATTTTTTTCCCCTCCCCAAAAAGTTTAATGCTAATCAAAGCAGAATGCCTAATCAGTCCAAGATGGCCTGTCAACTTGAATTATCTGTTTGTCTTCCTATTTACTGTATCTGTCTGTCTACAGTTCTTCATATCTTTGCGAAGATCAGTTATTGGGGCCTGTGTTTCCTTCTGACTTGAATGGCTACCAGATGATCTTTCCTGGTGATATGTTGATGATTTGCTAATTTATGGCTTTTAAAATCTAGGAATCTGAAGACATTGCTGGGGAGTTCAGGCTGGGGCTCACATGCACCATACAGGGAGAGGGCTGAACGGCTTACTTGTCAAGGGATGGAAACTTGTGTAAAATGCAAAGCTTCGGTCACATTTCAACCAGAGCGATGTCTGTGAGACAGAAATCATAAGCAACATCTCGTAGGGAACATCCCTCCCAGGAGCAGGGCCCCCCCACTCCCTGTGAAGACCATGGAGAAGTGAGAGTGAGTGTAGCCCAAGCTCCATGAAGGTGGGACAGGAAAGGAGTCCTGTGGTGCTCAGCATAAGACAACCCACATCCTGTTCCCAAGCAGTAGGATTGGCCTTCTTGGAGGAAGACTGTCACCTCTAGGTACCAACGGGGAGGCTTCAAATAAGCTCTGAATTTGCATTCTCTAACTCACTTTGGTGGTCAAGTAATACGTAACATGGAGCTCAAGAGAGGTGTGGCATATTTGGAGCTTTCTGCAGGTGTGTAGAAATACATCTTTCTCCATTACCTGGCATGTAGCAAGCACTCAGCAAACAAAAGTGGAATGAATGAAGATGAAGGTGGGACTCACATTAGTTCTATTAGTTGGGGGTGGACTATAGGAGGTAGATTAAATGAGTCTTTGCCACAGGAGCCCATTTAAAATTCCAATTCTTAAAGAAAAAAAAAAAGGCCTAGAACCACAATGGGTAAAACCTGAGTGTGGTGGAGGAAGTAGAATGGAATTTCATCTTGCTATAAACCAGTCAGGCAAAAGGGACTAGAAAGTGGTCTCGGAAAAGAACAGAGGATGTGGAAGGAGATGAAGAACCTATTTCTGAGGAGAGGAAAGATGTAGGGCCAAATAAGGACCCAGGGAAAGTATGTGGGATGCCTTCTCTTGATGGGTCAGCGGAGGAGCACTGTTCAGACAAACTAAAGCC
Organism: Aselliscus stoliczkanus; assembly: GCA_033961575.1. Taxonomy (NCBI): domain Eukaryota; kingdom Metazoa; phylum Chordata; class Mammalia; order Chiroptera; family Hipposideridae; genus Aselliscus; species Aselliscus stoliczkanus. The sequence continues at coordinate 130,670,944 of CM066729.1, read as the reverse complement.
TGAGAGAGAAAGATTTTAAGACAGTCCCATGGAGATAGAAACAAAGACCAATGGTGGCAAGAGGAGTTCACGAAACACGAATTTTAAAACCTAGCATGTTATGTTAGCTCCTCTCAACCTAGGGGGTAACAAAAGCTGGGTTAAGCAATCATTGAACAGACTGTAACATCCCCTCCTCCAAGATGTCACCTCCCTGGACCACTTTATTACAGGTAAATAATCCCTGTTTTGCTCTATAACAGAATCTCAGCCTTCAGTTTTGTCTCCACTTTTGCCGCACGCATTAGAATTGGTACCTGGTATCTTCTTTTGTCATACCCTTGCTTGTTGCCTGCAACCTCCTGGAGACCGTAACCTCCACCAGGACAGGTTCCATGGGTAGCTTCTCATCCCTGAATCTCTGGCACCCAACACAAGCCAGCACTGTGACCGGCCAGGGGTACCCAGCGAATGTCTGTGAACTGAATGAGCGACCCAGTGGAGATGATAACAGCAGTGGATAGTGAAGCAGGTAACTACCTGTGCTCTAGCAGTGCTTACTTCTTGACATTTTGTTCTAAATTACTGAATACTCTTTAAGATATAAGCATTTATGTGAAAGAACATAATAAAGCACTCTCTTCATTTTTCAGTGGAAAAGCATGATAGATTGTGCCCACCTCTGTGGTGTCTGGGATCCTTCTTACCACCCTGGGGACACATCTGAGGTTGACAGCAGACTCCCTCCAGGAAGACGCAGCTTCCTGAGGGTTAATATGCCCATTCAAAGCTCTGAAATAAACCCAAAAAGTGAACCTCCAAGAGGGGCGCCTGTTCCTTTAATTCTCACAGGCAGTTAAGAAACTACCACCAGGGATGCTCTAAGCTTTGCTGTAAACCAACCAAAGGACTGAAGGGAACAGGTGGACATGCCTGCCAAGGCACAGAAAGCTGCCCAGGAGGGAGTCTAACTCTGGCAGATCACTACAATTCACCATGGCTGGTAAACTGGGAAGTGAGCTCCTCAAAAAAGATGGCACCGGGAAAGGGCTGGAATGTTGCAACCCACAAATAACACCCAAATCTCACTTTGGTCAATGGTCCATCTGTCCATCCTTGAGAGCCCCTCTCATTGTGGGAAATGTTCAAGAGGTAATACATTTCTCATTGAACTAAAAGACAAAAATTAAGGAAGAAATGGTTTTTGTCCCCTCTCCACCTTTTTGTCCTTGACTCTGGGGCCAGGATCCTTAGAGGCAATAAATGAGCAAAAGGAGGAGACAGGCCCAAAGTGATACTCCTGTGTTTCTCTTCCTCTCCATCACATGCAGTGTTCTGGCCCCACTTAAGGGCGGAGATGGAGGAAAACATACAATAGGATCACTGAGTTTGGGGCGGAAAGGGGTATCAAGAGATGATCTAGAGAAGCAACAACATGACCCAGTGGAGTAGACTGCCCCCAGGGCTCAAATTACATCTACCCTTTACTACTTGTGTGACATCAAGCAAGTCACTTAACCTCTCTGTTCCTCAGTTTCCCCACACACTGCAGATGGAGATGAGGATAATACCTTCTCTGGAGAGTGACTGTGAGGACTGAGGAATATGCAAATATTTTTAGTCAATATTATTGTCAGAGAGGCAGTCCTGGGGCTTTGGCTGTATTGATTCACATTTTCACTTCCAGAAGTATGTGGCACTCCTCTGTCTACACAAGGAAGCCACAGCATTTAAATTTCACAGACAGCTTTCTAGAACTGGAGCTTGAGCTGATTCATCTGTGTGATAACTGCTCCCCCAACCAGAAGGGGGACCCAGCTTCTTCATCCAGTCAGTCAGGGACATTTCCTCTAAGTACAATCACATTCCCTTTCCTGTCTCTCTTTACTTATACTTTGTCCTGTTATTCATTCTTCTCTTTGTGTCTTCTCAGTATTTGGCTACCAGAAATTAGGAGAATAATCCAAACTCATCCCATTCTCCCCTGTCCCAAACACCTGGCCTGGGACTGCCTTGGTTTCGGTCCCAGAAGCCCAGCATGGGAAATACAAGATCTGGATGGCTCCCCACCCAGGCAGCCTCTAGCAAGGGGGTTAGAGCTGATGGATTCCTCTCTGTGGCTGATTATTTTCCATGGCCCTTGGCCATGTGACCTCGGACCATGATCTTGTCAGTTCTCATAAACTAACCAGGAATGGGCTGAGTCACACGCAGAGAGGAAACCCCTGGGGAAAACGGCAGGGGCTGTGGAAAGAAGAAGAGCAAGCTAGGATTCCAAAGGCCATGGGAGACTCACCCCTCCATTCCCCCAGCCCTGAGCAGCTCTGACATTACATGAGAGGAAGGACGAAGAGGTAGTGTCCTCCTGAGGTAGTCTGGGCTACAGGGGGAGTACCCTTTTGAATAAAACTAGGGGACTCAGCCCCAGAGGCTAATTGTCCCCAAGACCTCTAAATTAGGAAGACTGCCTGGTTTGGCCATTCATCAAACCCTTGGTTGCTGACACCCAAGTCCCTATTCTTAGGAGCCCCAGTAAATCATAATAAAATAGAGAACAGCTGACACTCATACATGTACCCGGCCCCAGCGCACCAGTGGTGCACTGCAGGCTGTGGATGTCTCATGTGAGGTCAGGTGTGGGATATTGATGAGAACGTTGGCGTAAACCACGTAGACCCTTGATGACGTGACGATAGTGAAGATGGTCTGAGGACACGATGTGAAATGTTTATGTTATGCCAAACACATAGATTAAAACTGAAAATGAGGTGCCAACAAAACAAAATCTTCATTCTCCAACATCCTGAAGTTGGGTGTTGCATAAACAAAACCCTGAGCTTCTCTGTCCAATTTTTTAATTTTAATTTTTTGTTACTTTAAATCATCTTTGGATTTCAAAGTTGTGTGTCTTCATAGCATTGGGTCACGGGTTACCTTGAGTTCTCTGACAAGTTAATGCATTGTTAGGGAGGTTATTTCTGAGTAAAATATGCACACATAAACAAATCCCTTAACTATGTATATGTTTTAATTACTTTCTGGGCATTCATTTGATTAAATCCTAGGGAGTAGTGTATATGTATATGTGTCCACGAGTATAGCACATATATTTATGCATACAAAAAACAAGGGGCGAAACATGCTATTTTAAGAGTCTGAACTCTATCTTTCAACAAAGTTTAGCTGCTTTCCTTTTGCAAATGCATTTAATTTTATCTGGAAACTTTTTGACGTTAGAAATAGAACAACTGTAGTTTCTCATTATGTTTGCTGCCAGAATCCATGCTTGGTTGCTCAACTAAAGACCTTATATTGCTAATTACTACCACATGCCCATATCCCAAGCGCAAGAAAACTTATTGATTCTGACAGCCCATTCTCTCAACACTGAATTCCAAATGAAAACTCAGATTTTGGCCAAACATAACATTTCATCAATCTTGTTCTACTGACTGGAAAAACAACATCAAACAAAGGGTGCTAATGGCCCTTTATTACCGTTCCTTTCCCAAGCTTATATTTTCTGATGAAAGATCTAAGTGACCAAAGGGCTTCTTTAAACTACTTAGTAATTAGCTTTTGAACCAGGAAACAATGCGTAAAGTAAAGTGAACAGTCCCAGTGTTGATGACAGAACCTACTCTCTGTCCCCCAGGTTGGGGGGAGGGGGACATTGGAGACCCAAAGAGAACATTAAAAGAAAAGTGTGCATTTTCATAAAGGGAGAAGAAAAATAAGAGAGAGAGAGGGAAACAAAAAACAAAAAAAATAATGAAAAAGCCAGGCTAAAAGCAGTGATAAAAGATTATAGAAATGCAGGCAGGAAAGCTGTGGGAAGTCTGTGATCTGAACTCATTACCAGGAGGGGGCTTGAGTGGCAGTGCCAAGGCAAAATGATGGTCCGGATCAGACCAGGCTGGGGAGTGAGCACGGGTCTGAGGGCCTCTTCTGAGTCACCCATCAACCAAACCTGCCAGCCCCCAGGCCCACCCAGCATTTGACTAGGGAAAGTATTTACCTGGAATAAAAGTCAAGAAATATTTTCAACATGGACTTCAGGGCAATTGATTTGATTGACTCCCTCCAGGCAGCGATAAGGAAATGCTGGCTGGACAGTGGCGTGGGGAGGCTGGAAAGAGAGCCCCAACCCTCGGAATGCCTTCTGCTTTATGGCAACCTGTCCACACCTTAGAGGTAAAATGGACAGAGAAGCTGTTTTCCTCTTAGCTTGAAACAAATGACCAATGGGGATCTCTGGATGTATTTGGCCTTTTGGATCCAATCAGTGGCCCAGAAATCGAAACAGCTTGGTTCTAATCTCATCCAGGGCTGTTAAGATAATAGGAAGAGGAGGGTTCCATTAGAGGGAAGGTGGAGGAATGCACTGCCTCCCGGGAAAAGAGCCAACTGGCCTCCTCTCACCCACTGTCCTTTGTTCCTTTGAAAGCAAATGGGTGTCCTGAGGGTAGTTCAAGAAAATGAGCCTTTTTCCCCACCTCCTCATTTTCTGAAGGGAGGACTAGACACCTGAGCTCAGGGTGTACTGGAATTGCCACAAGAGAAGAGGCTCACTCCATCCAACATGACTGTCAGGAAAGGAGGAGGCCATGATGGAGGGAAATATGACAGTACCAGTTTGATTTTCTCTTAAAAACCAAAATAGGCTAGTAAAGAGTTCATTGGAAAATGAATTCAACAACAACGACAACAAAACCTAATTCCATGATAGAACTTCCTTGACTGGGAAGGGGCATGAGTGGTGAAAATATTCTGCATCTAAATGTGGGTGAGAATGACGGTGTGCACGTACGTACAAATTCCTCGAGCTCTGCATTAAAGTGTACAGCCCACTCTATGGAAGTTAAAACAGAAAGAACAACTCAAAAACAAAACAAAAACAAACCCAGAAACCTCAAGAACAAACAAAGCTGAGTGTCCAAGAAAAGGCTTTTTAAAGAGACTAAAAGACGGTTGCTGCCAACCCTACCTCCCTCAACATGGGGTGGTGACATCCTTCCATTTATGTAGGATTCTGGTTGATAATGGATCTGCATATTGATATTGATACTGATAAACCTGAGTACAAATCGAAATAGTCTCTAAGTAGAACATACTCAAGTATTTGAAACAAACAAAAAAAAAGAGACCGATCAGAAGACTGACACACCATAAATATAATATTTCTTGCCCAAAAGGAATTTCAACTGAGTAATGAGTCCCTCTGAGGACAAGCTCCATGCCTCCTGGCTAAAGAGAACTGGTTCCCTGGTGGCCACAATGCCTGACGATAGACAAGGTGACTTTGATCTTGCCTTTGCTAAGTCTTCCCTGTTGGCGTATAAGCCCAGGTTATTGCTGCACAAAACCCCCCACAGGATGGCGTCATCTTAGCCTGAGGGACCAGTGCAATCGCTAAGCCAGTCAGTGTGAAGAATGAATGAGCTTGTTTTACATGTTAGTAACCAACACAGAAAATGTGGGCCCAGGTATATGTGGACCCCTTCCAGGGTAAGCCCGGTATGTTTCTCGGAAAGATGGATGGGGAAGAAAGCAGTGAATTGGGAACAGGCCTAGGTAATTGTCCATGTGTGCAAAGCTGGGTAACCTCTGACATCACACACCCCAGAACGTGGCCCTTCCCCTCACAGCAGCACCGGGTGCAGTGAGGGAGGGGCAGGATTCCGGGGCCACAGGGACTCTTTCTTGGAAGCCACTCAACCACATCTTTTCTGATGCAACTGACTTACTTTCTGCCTCCATGTTTGTTAAAAGTCCCGCCGAATTTATTCCGATTCAGGATGAGAGCAGCAATTTCGGGCACGTAGCGCGCAAACATTGCCTACATGCATGAAACAAAGAAACAAGAGCCAAAAAAAAAATGGCATGCAGAGAGGATTCTGCCGCAGCGGAGGCAGCAAAACCTCTTGGCATACTTACTTTCTTCCACTAACCGCACTATAGGAGCCCCCGTATTTCTTGCGGTTTCCTATTAACTCTATGATTTCAGGGACGTAGCTGGCAAACATGGCCTGAGGAGAAGATAGGAGACAGAAGAGATACTAAAAAGACAGGCCAAAGAAAGGGGATGACCTTTTCAGAAGGGGGGCGGGGATGCTAAGATCTGAAAACACAAAAGGATTAGAACTGCGGAAATATATCTAATACGTTGGATTATTTAAAAAAAAAAAAAAAGCACAAAAAGAGCAAGCTCCTGAGTATATACAGGACAAAACAAACATGAGCCAACCTAGACAACTAAAAAAAGAAAAACAAAAACAAAATCACAGTGGAGCAAAGTACGAAGGAGACAGGAATAAATTGACATGTAACTCTTCTTCCTGAAGAGAAATAAGTAAAGGGGATGCATGCTGGGGGAATTACACACACACACACACACACACACACACACACACACACACACACGCACACACACACATATAAATGCACATTATTGCAAGAGAAGATCTCTCTAGCTAAAATTCAAAGGAGAATCAATGCCTTTATGAGTGATTAAAGACAGTAAACACCAAAAAGTTTTTAAAAAACACAAACTTTTCCTTTAAAAAAAAATCACTAAAAAAGCACATGAGGTAAATTTAGGAAATCACATGGGAAGAAAGGATAGCGAGGAGAAACACAAATCTGCCATGTTTTGTCCAACAAACATTGTGCTTGTGGCTGAATATGTGGGTCTGTTACCTACAGAGATCTCGCAGATGCTATGGAAACACTTGCATTAACATATACACGCACATGTACATTTATATACATTTTTGTAAATGTATATGTCATATGCATACAACACAGAGAGATGTGTATGCATAATGTAAATGTGTGTGCCGTGTACATATGTGGAGGCCGTGTGTAAAGTAGGATTTTAATCACTTACATCATACACAGCAAAAATCTAAACTTAAAGTGAGCTACTTTGAAAGACAAAATGCAGCAACTGCCAATTTGTTGCCAGACATCCCCTTTGAAAATGACATCATAACCAACCGTTAGCATCTGCATGGACCAGGAAAGCAAATAAGCAAAACTTTCTGACTTACAAAGGGGGAGGAAAACTATTCCAGGTGTTACAAAGAATGGAGTCAACTGGCTATTTATGAAACCAACACACAGCTCGTGTGGTGATGTCCACCTGGGCGAGGCCAGTGGGCTTTCCATCCTCTGATGTGGAGACCCTATTCTTTAAGGCAAGCCCCAGCCACAGTGTTTGTTGGAAGTTTGGGGAGGACTATGAAGGGGTGGGGGAGCTCTTGAAACCGCAAACTGTCTACAGAGTATCGACAGCATCTACCAGGGTCAGGTGACAGCAACTGTCCTTGCAGAATATCAGGTGCTGAATTACATTACCAAGGGACAGACCTGTCACTTAATAAGTGAGCATCACTTTCTAAAAACAGGTTAGCTCCTGGCTAAATGGCTGTCCCTGACAAGGGCAACATGCCTGGGTCTCCGGGAAACAAGTTTGATACACCAAAGAAATATGAGGAAAGTCACCCTCAAGCTTGCAACTTACTTAGTCTGACTGTAATACTAAGGCAACCATTTGCTTCTAAGGCAGAAACATGCTATCAAAATACAAAGCTTTAAGGAAACAGATAATGGAAAATATTAATGACCATAAAAATCAACATCATAATAAAGAGTTTTTTACCAGTCCCCCGAGGATGAAGAAGACCATGAAGAGACGCCCAAGCGTGGTTTTTGCATAGACATCCCCATAACCAACAGTGGACATGGTGACCATGAGTAAATAGACACATTCCCAGTATGTCAGAGCCTGGTTGTTTTGGAAATTTTCCCACGGGTCCCCTGAATTCTCCACCTAAAGCAAGGGGACAGGGGAGAAAAGGAAAATGTTATACTCGATATACAATAAACCCAGAACACAGAAGCTCCAGCAGGATGCTTCCAGACTCTTCCTGAGCACAAGGTGTTTGCTGTCCTGGGCTGGGCTCTGTAAGTGAGGGTTGAGCAGGTAACAGAGAAAGTGGAACGGCAGTTACATAATCATGCCTTCTTAGCTGACGGCAGCTGAGAGGGAGATGGATGGAGGTAAATACCAAGTCCATTTTCCTTCTTATTGTTAAAGATCTGAAGCCAGCAGAATTTTAGGGCATTGCTTTGGCCACGTTTTATAGCATTCCCTTCAAGGAAAGAGCCAGAGAGCCCTGCTTTGACCTTTCTTCATGAGTTCCTGCTCAGTCTGAGAAGGCCCAATTCATGTGGCCCCCAGAGATTCTAGACCCTCCCACAGAGGGCCTCCACCTGTCATCATTTGACCAAAGAGATGCCTGGTAGGCCTCCCTTCTTCAGATATTATGATGGGTCCCATACAGTATCTCTTGGAGCCTGACTCTGTCTCCCTGCTTTGCAGACTGTCACCATTGGCTCTACCCTGCAAATGGCAGGAATTTCCCTGGAAGCACAGAAAGTGAGCTCATGAGAATAATTTGCTTTCACATAACCCTTTAGACAGAAGGCTAGCAAGCTCTTTCTGTAAAGGGCCAGAGAGTATTTTCAGCTTTGCAGGCCATACAGTTTCTGATCTCCGTAGGGACAATTCAGCTCTGCATTTATAGGTGAAATCAGCCAGAGGCAATACTTTTAACTAAGGAGGCATAGCTGGATTGGGAGACCGTTGGCCCCAGGGCTGTAGCTACCCATCTGTGCTTTAAATGTGACAACACACTTTCAGGCTTCCCATCATATTTGATCTGTCAACAAAGCTGTGAGGCAGGCAATAGATACTTTAGATACTCTGGGGGGTGGGGGGGAGTGCTAGATATCCAGGTCTATCCCAGATCCCAGCCCTGTAATACACTGGAGGACCAATGCTGTGATCCGTCAGCATGGCCAGTAGTGGGGGGCAGGCCCCCAGGCCTCCAACTCTGCCTCTGCAAAAGGTTTCCTGGGCCTGGCCTCTTTTTACACATCAGCACTTGTCCTCAAGGTGCCATTTTCATAGTTTTCCTGGTGAAGCAGAAGGGACTTCATACAGTAGTAGTTAGTTGAAAACAACTAGCCCCCCCACATCTGTGACTTTGGCACTTAGCAAAGTTGGGGTGACCGGTTTATTTCAGCCAAGAATCCAATCCTATCAGCATAAAGAGGTAGCGTGGGGAGCCATCAGATCTAGTGACTGAATTGGAGCTGGGGCTTCCATTTGGGCTGTGCTCCTTTGGATAACTACATATGTCCATACATCCCAATGGTAGATAACTAAATACATTCCCCCCCACCCCCGCCCATCTTTATGCACACAGAGGCTCAGCAAGGGAAGGGCATCTTTACTCAAAGCTTCAGGGTTAAATGAGGCTCCTTCCAGTTGTAACAGTTTGTGTTGGCATGAAACACGCTTCCAGTACTAGCTGTGTTCCCCAAAAGCAAGAAAAAAGTCTGCCTTGGGAAGGTGAGAACAGCTTGACTTCATAATACAAGGCTTTCAAAGCGTCACTAATATAAAAGAATCAACATTTTTGAGATACAAAATACCTTGACAGGTCATCAGGCAAGAGAATCAAAGGTGGCTTTTGTAAGGGGGAATGTAGAGAAATCGAGGGATCTGAATTTGTGGTTTAGGAAGTGATGTGTGTCAAACTTCCAACCTTGTCCCCAAGATGTTTTTGACATTTGCTGAGGAAGCATTGCCATCTTGTGGATTACTGAGGTTATTGCAGACAGAATGAAAATGTCCCGAAGCCCCACTTTCATCACTGCCGCTGAGTTGAAAAACGCAGGATAATAATGCAAGCATTACTCACCATTGGGAAGCAGTTTGGGGTAAAAGGGTTGGAAACACACACAATTGTGCAGTTGCTTCTCCTTCTCCAACATTCTTCAGCTGGGGCTGAAGTTACTCAACAGAGAAAAAATTCAAGTAGTAACATGACTCAGGGAGGGGCTTGCTCCAGGAAAGCCAGAGCTCAATCATCTTAAGGGACACTTACCAAATGGATGAACCCGGCCGCTGTTAGCCACGTGCTGATAAATATGGATAGCAGATTCACCAGCTTGATGGAATTACTGTGCAAAAGGGGCAACAAGCAAAATCCCAGCGTTACAAAAGAAGTCCCTGGTGGGGCTGCCTTTCCAGAGTGACAGTGGCCTTCGAGGTGACAGGCAGCCCACCTCTAACTCCCCAGTGCCCTCCCTGACTGAAAAGGGAATGCCGGGAAGGTGGCATAAGTAGGCCTGGCCAGAGCCTATACGAAGGTTATACCGGGGCTACTGGAAGTGGTCCTTAAATTAACCCCTCCAATTGTGTTTAAGGTTTGTTGTTTTTTAAATTAACTTTACTTTGAAAATCTTTATATCAACAGAAATATTGAAAGAACAGCAGAATGAACACTTGTATGCCCTTCACCTAGATTGGCCAGTTAACATGTTGTCATATCATTTCCTTTATCTCTATCCTTTTTCTTTTATATATATATAGACATAGATTATTTTTTTTTTTTGACTGAACCACTTACAAGTATATTGTAGCTATCATGACACAACCCCCTAAATATGTCAGCATTCAACACCTCAGAAGGACATTATGCAATCAGAAGGACAACAGTCATGCTTAAAAACGTTATGAATTCAGTAACATCATCTAATCTGCACTCCTTATTTAAATTTCTCCAGTTGTCCCAAAATTATGTTTGTTGATGTTTCATTTTTCACCCTGATCCATGAACTAACCAAGGTTCATGCATTGCATTTGGTTATGGTATTGCTTTAATCCAGGGGCCAGGAAGTTTTCAGTAAAGGGGAAATTAGTAAATATTTAGGTTTGTCTGTTACAAATACTCACTGCTATCAGAGCAGCATAAAACAGCCTCAGACAACTTGTACAGGAATGGGTGTGGCTGTGTGCCAATAAAATTTTATTTACAAAACAGGCAGTGGTCTACATTAGCCCATGGACTATACAGCTTGCCAATCCTGACTTTATTTTCCTTTCATCTACAATCTACCCATATTTTTGCTTTTTTTAAAAATAACATTTAGTTTTCTATGCGCCCATGTCAGCTGTCTTATAGAATATCCTGTATTCTGGGTTTGTCAGATTGCTCCCCCATAATTAGATCTTGTTTAAGTTCTTCTATTAAGAATGTCTGCCTGGGGCCAAGTGACTCAGTTGGTTAAGAGATCCCTCAAGAGTGAGAGCTGGTTGGATTCCTGGCCTGAGCTGAGCAGCCACTGAGCTGCCAACAGGTGGCAGGATGGCTCAGCTAAAAAAAAAAAAAGAAAAAAAAAAAAAAAGGGCCAGCCGAGTGGCGCAGTAGTGAAGCGCTGGCTTAGGAAGCCACCGGCCCCGGTTCAGGTCCCACATATGAGGGCCAGTGACACGGCCCTCAAAAAACAAACAAGCAAACAAAAAAACAGAATGTCTGCCTAGAATGGCGTCACATCAGGAAATCCCAATTCGGTTACCCTAGGTCCAGTCACCTGGTTACAGTGTGAACACCAGGTCTCCCAACAGGAAGGCACCCATTTCCCTGTGTAATTCATTTGCTACCTGTGCAGTGAGGCTCAAGACCACATGCATGTCCTATTCCCCAACAACCTTACACCTAATCATTTCAGCCTCCAGCAGTGTTCCATGAGCGGACCATTGGAACTCACTAAATTTAAGCTCCCTGCCAACAGGGGTCTTGTCTGTCCAGATCCTGGGAACAGTGAGTTCTTGGCACATAGTAGGGCCTCGATGAATATGTGCTGAGTGAACTGGTGGTCTCTTCCTCTGCAATCTTCCCACGAAACTTCACCTGCTCTCTCCCACTGGGGTCTAGCTCCTTGAAGGCTGTTAGCAGGTTACTTCCCTGTCCTTGCTCCCTGTAGACTAAAGTGCTTTATCCAAACTCTTTCCTTCCATCTTCAACACACTCTGAAGTTCCAGGCTCTCTTATCGCTATTCTTCTACATAAACTCTTGGAACTCTCCTCATACCCAAACCCACTTACTTTTTTTTTTTTTTTTTTTTGAGGGCAGTGTCACTGGCCCTCATATGTGGGACTGAACCGGGGCCGCTGGCTTCCCAGGCCAGCGCTTAACCACCGCGCCACTCAGCCTGCCCTAAAACCCACTTACTATGTCTTTGTTTACGCTATTACTCAGTTGGAAAGTGTTTCCCATCTCTGAATCTTTCCCTTTCTTCAAAGCCTGATTCAATCCCACCCCCCCTGCAATACAAAGTGATGACTCCTCTTGACTTTTACCTCCAGTCACTCACTGGTAATTGACCCCATTGTCTGAAGACATATTTTATAATGTTGTTTTAGATTGCAATTTGACTTTTATGTTCTTAACTGCATCTTGCAGAAAAAAAGCTCTACTTTCTACCTCTTTCAGTCTCCCCATTGCAGCCTAACATAATCCGCAGGGTGGTTCAGCCCATCCTTTTTTTTTTTTCTGTTCACATACAAGTTTAATGCAACAATATCTCCTTTGTGCCACATGATATAAATAATTCTGTTTTCAGATTTTTTTAAAATATAGAAATGGTGGTACACTGAAACAATAATACTGATATTTGAGTACCTTAAAACAGCGTAGGTGCCACTGCCTACCAACAACAGAACAGATAAGGGATTGTGGGATAGCCTTACAGTAGAATACTACACAGCAGTGAAAAATGAATGATCTACCATTACAGGGTAACAAAAGGTTACTGGCAATAAGGATCTCTGCCTCTTCCTACCTCTCTCTCTAGGGGAACCAATGATTTAAATGCCAAGAGTTTAAGATCATAGTAATAGTAATGGCTAACACTTTTATTATGTGCCCCACCATTCTAAGTGCTTCACATAGCTTCACTCATCTAATCTTCATCCCAACTCTATGAGGTTATCCAGAGGTTAAGAAATTAACCCAGGTTCACACAGTCAGCAGCAGAGTTGAAATCTGAGCCCAGGCAGTGTGGCCCCCAAACCTGCCTTCTTGGTCACTACCCTGGAGAAAAACAGTCACAGGCTGGAGTCCATCCGCAAGTCCCCTTGATTGCTGTACCTCGCCCCACACCCTGTGCACAGGATACCAGAAAGGTCAGAGTGTCCTGCCCCACGGAGGAGACAGGCTATCTGAACTTATTGATCTAACCTCCTGAACTGCCACAGAAAAGAATGGAAAAGGAGAATGCTGATGACTATGTCTCTACTGGGGCTACCATGTGGAAGGATGCAGGGTGGGGCTGCGTCTGTGGGGAGGCCAGGGCGGAGGGAGGAGCCGTGCAGCAGAGGTCAGGGTCAACGGCATAATGCCAGAGCCCAGCTTTCTTCCCTCCTTTTTTTTCACCCCCAATCTTTATCCTTTTCTGTAACTAAGTAAAGGAATCCATGGTTTGACTTTTCCAGAGTGGGTTCTGACAGTTCAGGAAAAGAATAAGCAGATATTTTCAATTTTGCGGGTGAGATGGATCTTTTGAAATGTGTGCAACTTCCTCCGGGTTGAAAAACTGACTAGAAAAGTAACTGAGATGTCCATTCTGTCTTCCTTGGTCATTTCTAGAGTTGCCAGGTTAGAAGAACGGACTATAACAATTGCCAATATGTATTGAGCCCTTATTACGTGCCAGGCACTGTGTTTAGTTCTTCATTTGCTTCAGATTTAACCATTTACTGTTTGATACAGGTACTACCATTGTTCCCACTAACCAAATAAGAAAGCTGATGCTTAGTGAGCTTAAGCAGCTTGCCTGAGGAAACGTGGTTGGGAAGTGGTGGGGTCAATTTTCAAACCTAGGACTGTCTGACCCAAAGCTTGCTGACCTAAACAATTTGGAGAGGCGGTACAGAGAAGTTGCATGGACCTCTGTTTCTATGACTCTTTGGTTTGCTCTACATCTCTTCCTCCTATTGGATGGGTTGGGTGTCAATCAAAGATCCGCCTCTCCCTCTACCTGAGTGGCCTGAGCCAGGCTGGCCAGTGGAGGAACTCATAATATAAAGAACTATGAGGTAGGGCCTACCAGAGGCATTTCTCAAAAATTGAGTAGAAAACAGAGAATTTTTCTCCTTCTGAGATTTGGGTATAAAAATAAGCCTGGAGCTTGCTATAGGGTCATCTGCCCTGGAGAAATCCTGTCTGAGAATGAAACCCAAAAGAGATGGAGAGAAAGACAGCATCCTGATGACAGAATCTGAGCCCCTAAATCAGACATGCCTCCTCCCCTCTTGGAACCCCAGTCATACCAAGGCTAGTTTGAAGTGGACTCTGTCACTTGCAATTAAAAGCCATCTGCCTACAACAGAAGGGATTGACATCCAAAATGCTCTCCGAGAACCCAAAATTGCTCAGGTCTTTAAAATAGGTCTGGGACTGTCTCCATCTGAGGAGAGAGGGCGGATTCTGTACCACCCACTACTGTACTAACCAGGACGGTCAGTTCCATGGCTCTGGACATTCTGCTGTGAATCTAGCCCAGATCTGACAGACCTGCCAAAGCCTGGTCTGCGACCCTTCTCCAGACACTACATGGCCTGCTACCACCACCTCACCTCTAAGGAGTTTCTCTAGCTGAAAATGGAGATCACCCACTGGCCAACATAAGGTTGAAAATCTTCCATCTAAGCCTCTCCCTAGAGCAGAGAGATGCTGTAACTCTTGCCTTTGTATTCCCTACAGCAGCCGGCTAGCCCCAGAGGCCTACTCACTGGTCTTCCAGAGTCTTCTTTCTCTGGAAGAACACCCCCTCCTCAAGCAGAGATTAGCAGAGTGGAAATAAGACAAACGGATGGAAGGTATCCATACAATGAGCCCGATCAGGTGAAGCGACTGCACGATTGTTGGATGAGTGAACACTGTTGCGGCTAGATCACCACCACATCCTCTCTCCAGACAGTCTCTCAATGGGGAGCCAAACCCGAGCAGACCCTCCCCTGCCTCTGCCTCCTACACTGCTCTCTTACAGTGGAGAGTGAGCAACAGGTCAGGAACAGCGAGCTGGGGACAAAGGGAGAGATCTCAGGGAAGCAAGTTATTCACCCAGAGGATAATTAAGTACCCAGCTGGTTCGCTTACAAACACCCAGCTCTCTGGGCCTGAACAAAGCAGTGTTCCCCAGTAACCACGCAAGGCCCTCTTGAGATATTAAAAGTATTGGAGTCTCTGAGTCTCTTGGTGCCTTGGAAAAACAACCTAAGTATGGTGATTATTAATCTCTAAATGATTGTCACAGTGATATTAATAGTGCTTAAGGGAGCTCTTGCTGTGTGTAGAACATTTCATCATTGTTGCTGAAAGAGCTCATATTCAGCGATGAAATCTGATTATTTTTATGGCATCAGCATCATTACAGACCCATAGTCTTAGGAATTTGCTTTCCAAATTAAACTCTATGACCAGGCAATCATCTAAAAGCTCTTCACAAAAGACACAAGATTAACTCTTGGTACAGTTTCTCCATACTCTGCTATGTGAGCCTCACCAGGTTGCACGGGGCTCCTTTGAAGGAGTGGGCAGCAGCAGTAGAGACAGGGTTGTGTGCTCTGCATGGCAAAAGAGATCCTTGGAGATAGTCACCTACTTCATGGCCAAGCCCAGGGGCCTGAACCAAACATGAAGGGCCCAACAGTTAGAAGGATTACAACTATTCAGATTCTAGCCCCCTTCCCATGCCTTGAGGAAGGAATGAATTGTAATCTTGTCATGTGAATCTAATTCATCTAAAGAAAACCATTCTCTGAGTTTTCCGTTATCATTTCTGAGTCCCCATCTCATGAGTTCACACTAGCCATTAAAGAAATTCACACCTGGGCCGGCCGAGTGGTGTGGTGGTTAAATGCTGGCTTGGGAAGCCAGCAGCCCCGGTTCGGGTCCCACATTGAGGGCCAGTGATACTGCCCTCAAAAAAAAAAAAAAAAAAAAAAAAATTCACACCAATGGGCACAGTGAATCATCCAAGGATAGGCACACAGACCTTTCTGTTCTTATGGATCAGAGATCTTTTCCAGGACTCTGTAGATACTGGGAAGAGAGTCTGTCTCCACAGATACTGGAGAATGATAGTCTGTTCCTGCCTGGGATTGCAGCTGTAAACCCAGGGCTGTCAGGGACCATCTTTGCCCTCAGTATATTTAACAAGATATGTTTTGGTTAATAATGAAAATGTCATCTACTTTCCACCAAAAAAAGCACAAATGTGTTCCTGTTCTGCCTGTCCACTATCTACCTCTCTGTTTCTGGCTGAGAGTACTACAGTCAGTCAGGTGCCAATGGCCTTATTCTGTTTCATTGTTACTTTTGCTGGACAGATGTGAAATACCCACCCCTGAAAGTTATCTGTACTCTGCCACATTGAGATGAAAGGTCTGAAGTTTAAAACATGGAGTAAAGCAAAATCAAGTCCCGGGGGCCAGCGAGTGGCTCAGTTGGTTAAGATTTAGTTTAAGAGTGCGAGCTCTGATCAACAGCATCGCCGGTTCGATTCCCACATGGGCCAGTGAGCTGTGCTTGAGCTGAACTGCCGCTGAGCTGGTGAGAACACATGCTCTTAGCAGCAAGGCTGCTGTCTCGACACCCATATGGGATGGTGGACTGCGCCTGCCCCACCCCCTGCCCCCCCGCCCCCCGCCGCCCACTGCAACTAGATTGAAAGCTGCAACTGGATTTAGAGCTGAGTTTGCACTCTGCACAACTAAGACGGAAGGACAACTTGACTTGGGAGCTGATGGGTCCTATAAAACACAATGTTCCCCTTCCCCATTTCTCCAACACTGTTCCCCTCCCCAATTCCCCAATAAAAATCTTGAAAGAAAAAAAAAAAAGCAAAATCAAGTCCTGTCAGTTTTGCCCCTTAAATATCTCTAGATCCCTCCTCCTCGGCTCCGTCTGACTTGCACTGCTAATGGCCATTCCCTAACATTCCTGCCTAGACAGCTGCTCCCAGATGAGTCTCAGGCTCTAGGGTCTCAGATGCTTCAAATCCTCGCTCTGTACAATTGGTGGAATGGTGACTATTTCTACAATGAAAATCTGATCACGTTCTTCTCTTGCTTGAGGAAGAGAAAGCTTCCACAGCTTTCTCTTGCTGTCTGAGTCAAATCCATAACATCTAAGAACTTCATGATTTGGCCACTACCAGCATGGCCCTTTGCAGTCCACAGAGTACAGAAAGTACTCTTATAGGAATTTAATGCTGGAGCCACTTCTGAGGTCATATATGTATTACAGTGATTTTAGTTCCCCAAATGTCATGCTTTTCTATATTATTGAGATACTTACAATGAGTATATTGTACTTTAATAATCAGAGGAAACAGTAGGACAGTTTTCTTTTTTTTGCATCACTAGGTGATCCATGGTGGGTGCGTGTGTGTGTGTGTGTGTGTGTGTGTGTGTGTGTGTGTGTTGTATGTGTGTCTTAGATCCTTAAACATTTCTTTAAATGCAATAGGCTAGGTCTCCTTTCTGGCCCCACCATGTACATGCATACTGTCCTGTGGGGAGTTAACATAAATGCACTGAGATGAACTCTACCCCCATCTGTTAATACCTATGTGAGCATTACAAGGTTGTGGAGTTCTTTTGGTGAGTGTGTGAATACTAAATAAGATAACTTGTTATAGGATATTTTTAAACATTAAGAAGTGGCTATTTTGCCATATTTTCTACCATCTTTTGCCTTTCCCTCATGCTTTAGTCAACTTTTAAAATAAAGAAAAAAAATTTGTTGGGGAATTGGGGAAGGGGAACAGCCAAGTTGTTGTACTTCAATCTCAGTTGTGGAGGGCGCAGCTAGCTCACTCCAAGTCCAGTCGCCATCCGGCCGCCCGTCGGTAGCTTGCAGCCACTCAGCTCAAGGTGCCATGTTCAATCTTAGTTGCGGGCGGGTGTAGCCACCATCCCATGTGGGAGTTGAACAGGCAACCTTGTTGTTAGGAGCATATGCTCTCACCAGCTGAGCCATCCTGCCACCTGTAGGCAGCTCAGCTCGGGCGCAGCTCACTGGCCCATGTGGGAATCAAACCAGAGACCCTGTTGCTCAGAGCTTGGGCTCTTAACCAACTGAACCACTCGGCCAGCCCTTTGGTCAGCTTTTTGTTTGCACTACTCTTGCCAGTGGAGAAAGTGGCAGGAAGTACCAATGAGAGGACATAACCACCCTAAAACAAAGACTTTTTTTACTTTGAGTACATGATTAAGGCCTTGAATTTCTGGCTTTAATTCCTTTGCAAAAGCGAGGCCCAGAAGAGAGAAGTGTTTTCCTGACCATGCAGCCATCAGATGACCACAAAGATCAACCAGTCGAGGCAGCCTGACTTGAACTGCCCAGCTGACCTAGAGAATCACCAGAAATTTTTAAAAAAGTGACAATTATCGGGCCGGCCAAGTGGTGCGGTGGTTAAGCACTGGCCTGGGAAGCCAGCGGCCCAGGTTCGGTCCCACATATGAGGGCCAGTGATACTGCCTTCAAAAAAAAAAAAAAAGTGACAGTTATCTTGAGCCTCTGAATTTCAGGGACACTCGTCACTGAACAACAAATAACAGATACGAGACTCTTTTTTTTTTTTTTTTTGAGGGCAGTGTCACTGGCCCTCATTTGTGGGACCCTAACCGGGGCAAGAGACTCCTTTTTTTTAATATATATTTTTCTTCATAAAGTCTACACCACTATTGATAAATCAATTTATGATACTTATATAGTTTTTTAATTTTAAATATAACCTTTAAAATTATATTGTATAACTGTTTGTTGTGATGCATATGATGCAACTAATATTTGTACATTGAAACTTGCTAAATCTATTATGTCTAACACTTTGTCTTTAGTTGCTCTTGGGTTTTCTCTGTAGAAAACCATTATTTGCAAAATGATCCACGTTGCAATCATCAATGTGTACTAATAACAGAATGACAGCCTTTAAACAGAGCTGCTTCTTGCTTTGTTCTGACTGTAGAATAAATGTCGTCTCACCTATGAGTCAGTTTGCCAGTTTGCAGGGCAACTGAGAAACTGCCAAAAGTTCAGACAATGGCATGGAGTCTCCCAGTGTCCCCTTCAATACATCACTTTCAGGACATGGGACATTTTAGGCACTACTGTTGGCTTGGGAAATGGCCCTGATGCTGTCACGTAACTGTGATTTGCCTCTTTCATCTATGTTTTTTCTCCGTCATCCTGTTCACTCTGGTTTCCTTTTGCTCTCCTTAATATTCTCTCTCTCTCTCTCTCCCTCTCTGTCTCCCCACACCCCTACCCCCTTTACTTCTTTCTGTCCTGTTTCTTCCAGCTCTTGGCCAAGCAAGGCACCCAAAGAACAGAAAATGAAACTGAAATTTCAAATCATTTTTGCAGTGTCCCCATCACTACCTAATGCCATAGATCAGAAGGGATGGGCCACCAGAGAAAACCAGACAAAATCTCCCTAAAGATGATTACAGGGCTCCCACACTTTTGGAAGGTCACCAGGAAAGCAGCAAGGTACACAGGAGTCACCAGAAAATCGCTCAAAGTCTAAAACCCTACAAAAACCAAGGCTTTCATTTCCCTGTGGGATCTGTGCTTGGGGGTGCACAGAAGGAAGGAGCCGAGATTAGCCAGCCACCTGGAGAGAGAATGGGTTCAGAAAGTTGTCCTAAAGCCTCTAGAGTTCTTTCCCTTCAATGCAGTTTTAATCCAAGCCTGCGATCTGGCCTTTGCCTACCCTCCTGACCTCAGCTTTGTTCTTTCCAACGACAGAACCTCCAGTCTCCTGGAGCACAGAATTATTCCGAGCTCTCCCAAGGGCCACATTCTCTCATTTGCGTGCATCTTCTTCGAGTGGAAGTCAGCCCCACCCTCCTTATATCTCACACGCCTAATCTCCAGCACCTAGCTTTCTCCAAGGCTTACGCAACACACCTGTGCCTTGAGGCGGTCCTTGACTGCTCCATACTTCTGTTAAGCCCAGCTTAATTGCTGTCTTCCAAGCCTCACTTCCCCAAGTATACCTGTATCTCAGCACCAACCACACCATCGCGAGGCTGTCCCCCGCCCCCAGTGAGCTCTCTATCCTACCCCACCACACTGAGGGCACCAATGGGTGCTCTTTTCAGGCTTGCTGAGTTGACTCCATCACCTGGTTGTGACCAGAAGTGACAGGAACTGGGACAATCTAAGTGGTGGGGTTGTGATGACAAGCATCCCCTGACAGTAAAAGGAGTTCGGTGGAAAGCGGGATTCTGGGGAAATGCTACTTTGGGCTCAGGGTCACAGATGCCCCGCCTCCAGCAGCTTGCCACCCCATGTCACCTCCCTGAGGGAGCTCTCTCCCCATTTGCAGAGTCACCTCCTTCCCTAGCTGGCTGCTTCAGCTCTCTTCCTGCAGCCCCCGATAATGAACCATTCATAGTATAGGCTTGTCAGGTGGACCACTCACCAGGGGCCCCAGTGCTATTTCCTGCAGCCAATGGAAAGGAATATTTTCCAAGGAATGGGAAATGGGTGGGTCTCTTGACAAAAGTCCAGAAAGAGATCTTTTATTCGGATAACTCATCATTCTCCCAAGTCCCGAAAGGGGCCACGTGGAATACAAGGAAGGTGAGAACACAGTTCTCTCCATGTTATTCCTCCCAGAAATGCACTTTCTTAAAATCCTGATGTAGGAGAATTAGAATCCACCGAATTTATGAGGTAGACATGAAACAGAGAGGACGGGGCACTATACCATATTAGAGAGTGTGGATGGCTCCACATGACACTGTCCCCACTAGAAAAAGACAACTATCTCTCTCTTTTTTTTTTTTTTGAAGGCAGTGTCACTGGTCCTCATATGTGGGACCCAAACCGGGGCCGCTGGCCTCCCAAGCCAGTGCTTAACCATCGTGCCACTCGGCCGGCCCAAAACAAGTGTCTCTTAAAGACAGCCCCTGTGATCGGCACTGGGTACTCACTGATTCTGCCCTAAAAAATAAAGTCTAGTGGAGCACACACGATACAGGGAAATACTGAGGACTGCTCGCTTTGTTGATCATTTTAATTTCAAGAGTCCTAAGAGTCCATTATACAGAGGAGCCATAAAAAGGTAGAAATCAAGGTTATTGTCACTCAGAGGAATTGTAAAGATGAACGATATTCACTCTGTATCAATGCTATTACATACTATTCAATAGAGGGCTGATAAGTTCTGATGCCTGGATAATGAACCTGCAGGCCGGTGGGGCATGCCATAGAGGACTTCTATAGCATTAGGTGCTCACTTTCTGTGTAACTTGGCTAATAGCAAGTGAATTTACCTCGCATTCACACAGATGAATAGTTAAGGAGGCGAAACCAATTTGGGCTTCAAACAAATCCAAATAAAAAAACAGAAAATACTAAGACCCCAAGAGGAAAGCCAATGATAGCCTGTTACATTTGCTCGATGTGACAGATTTGGGAAGCTGAGTCCCAGCTCGTTACTGGGAAAACGACGCTGAATCCAAGGCCCCCAAAATGCAGATGTGTTCATTATAAATCACAAAATAGAGATGCCCTGTTTTTAATCATTTATCAAACACGGTAAGAAGAAATGGAGATGTCAGAGGGGTAGTTGATTGGGGGAGGGGGCTATCACTTTGGGAGGGGTGTAAATGTCTAACTAGTACATTGTTTTGTACACCTGAAACTAATAAAAGAAAAAAAAGGAAGACGAAATGGAACATTAGCAGTGAGCGTCTTAAAGTGTAATTTCCTAAAAGAGAAATTCATGACCTGTACTTATTCTCCGTTAGAGTATGTCTAACTTCTTTTATTAGTTTATTCATCAAGACAGGCCTGGGTTCAGGCCAGCTCTGAGAACCTACAGGTCATCAGGAAAGGGGTCTCTGGGGGATGATTCCTCCCAGTCCAGTAGTGTTTTCCAGACCATAACACGGTTAACAGAAATAGTCATGGAGCATTCGGCAGGAGGTTTTTAGGTATTCCCCAAAAGGCAATTCGCAGAGCAAACCCCAGGGGCTACCCTGGCTATAAAATGAACATCTAAAATGTACTTTGAAATAAAATGATTTTCTGTTTGCCGTATGGGGTTTGTGATTGCCTCTCAAAAAGCATTGCTTGTATTGCTTTTACGGCCAGGTTCAATCTCTTATTTAGTGATGTAATAAAGGGGCAATTTAGAACTGGGAGCAAGGACTTCCAAATCAATGAGCTTGTGTATCCCTCATCCGCTGTGCACTCTCCCCATGACGCTGTGGCTGATTTCCTGATTTCCAGGCAACCCCACACAGTCCCCCAACCTGGGGACCTTAGGCACAGCTGTTTGTCTCTCTCTACCACAGAGTCCCCAGCTCTGCTGACGAGAGCAGCTCAAACCCTCCCCTGGACTTTCTCCAGATCTCTGGGTTATATCACTCTTCTGTAAAAAACAGACTAACTTGATTGTGATGAAAGCCAAACACACCTGATAATTACAAGGGGTACTGGAGATGGTAGTGAGAAAACAGGAGAAAGAACCTCTTACCTTGTTTTAAGGATATTCAGAAACTGCAAAATTTCTGAAAACTGGATCAGTCTGAGAGCTCTTAAAAATCTCAAACCTGGAAAGAGAAATGAAATAGAGACATGTTATTTCAGTGCATGGTTTTAATATTCACACTCTACTGTGGGATTTATAGCAGCCATGGTAGAAGAGTACAGAAGTTCTTGCAGGGGATTAAACCATTGGTACCTTGGACACAGTCCTTCATTGCGATTTCTGACTGGTTTAATCTCAGCTGGTCAACGGATTTTCTCATCAAAGGGGCCTGTTTGGAGCCGCGGTGGAGGCCGGTTGAATGCGAGTTCTCATGTGTCGGTCTGATTTAAGGCAGTTTCTAAGTTACCTAACTGTCCGAGAGGATTTTGTCTGAAAATTACTGGGAATAGCTCAGCGTAACCCTTATGCTAAAAGCAGATTAGCAACTAATCGGAAGACCTTATGTCTTTGATGGATTTTTAAAAATCTTTATCTTCAGTACCGATAAAATGGAAGAGTATAACTCACAGTGCTCTCTGTTTGCTAAAATCACACACCTCATAACTTCAAAATTCAAAACTATGTAATTCCAGTTTTACTAAGTGTCAATACAAATGTTTCTCTTTTCTAAATCAGCAACTTCTCAAATGGAGACCAGCCAGTGTTTCTAGTTTCTAGGTGACCGATGTGGGTCGGGGGTAGATACATGCAAGGATTATAGAAAATTCAAGTTATTATTGTGTTTTAATAGCCAAGGGTAAGTGTGTGTGTGTGTATGTGTTTGTGTGTGTGTGTGTGTGTGTGTGTGTGTGTGTGTGTGTGTAAAATATCCTGAGTCATTCATGAGGTTCTAAGACTTGGCTGTCAGGCAAGAGACTTGCTTTCAAAATACTGATTATCTCAGCTTTGAGATACTTTCTGTATCATGCTATTCCCCCAAAGGGACCTTTCCAGATTTTCCGAAATCATTTTATTAAGTGCTCCCACATGCCATAAGTGGAGCTCAGCACCGAGTGGGCTAAGTTGTTAACAGGCAGCTCAAAGCTGGTGGTGAGACTCCATTCTGCCCCAACTGTGAAAGCTCAGTAGTGGGAAGAAGCAGTGGTGATTCACTAGACACCCCAGGATGAATCAGGGAAAGGAGACAGACAGGAACTTTGCTCCTAAACAGCTCCACAGTGGGACCCGTTAAATCACTCCTTGTTCAAGCATAAGGTAACAGGGCAAAACTAGCTTAGAGTCTGTGGGGTACAGGGGGATCCCACAGCACAAGAGGGAGAAAAGGATAATGGCTCAAAAAGATATTTCTCATCTGAATAGGATTTACCTTCACGAACAGAAGATTTCTTCAGAAAACATTCGCTATCTATTCCAAATGCTATTTATATTACTTGGATTAAACAAGAAAGTGCAGAGATGAGAAGGGATGTTGATGAAATGAAAAGTCTCAGGAGCTAAAAACACAGTCCTAACCAAATGGATGAAAGGTTGACTTAACACTGCTGAGAACTAAACTCAATGCGGAGGACAAAACTCACAACTCATCTCAGAAAACAGAAAATAAGGAAAAGGGGTGGGGGGAGATGAAGCTTAAGAAAATAGAAATGGAGTGAAGATCACAGAGATCCAACCTATGATTGAAATGTTTTCCAAAGGAAAGTACATTCAACGAGATCATAAGTATGGCCAGGACGTAAGAGGAATGAACTTTCTAGAGATGAAAAAAAATGACTTGAGATTAAAAGAAAAAATGGAAGACCAGCTCTTTGAGACCAGTGCCCAGAAGTGTATAGCTTTATTTTTTTCTTTAAATTTCATGTATTAAAGTAAATGAAAAAAATAAAAATAAAGTATCAGTGTGGGAAGTGCAACCATTAGTGCAACGAAGATCACAATATATAACAGTAGTTTTAAATGACAATTGGAAAGCACTCAGAATTTTAAAACAAGTATTTGTATACCCATTCAAGTAGCTGTTCTGCAGTAAAGCCAACAATAAATTTTTTTTCAAATATCCAAGGTCTCAGAAAATATAGTGTTTGTAAAAAAACATTTTCAAGGATGTTCTCAAGTCTTATTCAATCAGGAGTAACAGGAGCTGTCATTTTAACAAAAATTGTACAGCTGGTCCTAAGCATCTACCCCCAACCTAGCGGGCTAATCTGACTCCAACACCATTGTCATGTGCTGCTGGGATATAAAATAATAAACTTAGAAACTTAAGGGAGAGCAAGATCGATCCTGAAGCTAGTCGGGAACATAAGGGTGTGTTAGGAATGTATTAGCCACTACTGGTTTCATCCTGAAAATCCTGTGTGTACATATGTACAGAGAGACTTTTTTTTCACTTATGAAATGACCCAAACTTTCACCTGGATTTCTTTCTTTTTATCTTTAAGTGATGCCATTTGCATCCTATATTGTTTATTTGTAGCTTGCCCCTTTTTACAGTGACTCGCCAAAATAAAACAAAATACAAGCTTTTCTTTGAATGGAGGTGCATGATTATAAGGATAGGGAAAAAACTAAATGTAGCTACCACTATGTCCTGTGCTCTTGCTAGAGGTAAACTGTAGACCCAGCTCTGAGTGCCTTGGCAACAAAAGCAAGCAGGGAAGCACAATAAAATTAATAATGTATAGGGGCCGGCCGAGTGGCTCAGTTGGTTAAGAGCTTGGTCAAGAGTGCGAGCTGAGCTCTGAGCAACAGCAATTTGATGCCCAGCACGAGCTGAGCTGCCGTTGAGCTGCCAACAGGTGGCAGAATGGCTCAGCTAAAAAAAAATAAATCAATAAAATAATGTATAAAAGAGGGAAAAGAAAAAAAAAGCTGGTTCTCAGGAGAACAATTATCCCACAATGGAAACCTGAGAGCAATGTCCCTACAAAAGGGACCCAGGGTGATTGATGCAAGAGCAACATTCTCATGGACTGAAAAACAGACAAATGGCTTTGTTTATTTGACTTTCTTGTGCTGGTCATTTTCATGACACTGGGTTTCATAACACAAATGAGGAAACAGAGTTCGACGTGGGTGAAAAACAAAAACAAAAAAAATCAGTCTACATTTTATGCTTAGATCAAACCAGACTATCTGGAAAACGGTGGTCTAACGCATGTATCCTTCGGGCCACAGCTCCCAAGAGTCCTCTAAGTGCTTTCTGCCCTGGATGCATGTGGTCCATTCTCAGTACAGCAGCCAGAGTGAGTCTGTTAAATGGTAAAATGGATCATGCCACTCCACTGCTCAAAATCCTCCAATGTCCCCATTTCACAAAGAGTAAAAGTCAAAGGCCTTCAAGCATCTGAGCAAAGCCACCCTTGTTTGCTTTTGGCCTCCGTCTCCTCCCACTATTACTTTCCCTCTCATCTGTCTGTTCCTTAGTGATCCCTGACTGTGCAGCCATATTCCTGCCTTCAGGCCTTTGCACATGCTGTTCTCACTGCCTGAAACACTCTTGTCCAGATGTCCACATAATGCACCCCCTCACCGCCTTCAGGGGTTTACTCAATGGCACTATCTCAGTGGGACCTTCCCTGGTTACACTATCCAAAGCTGCAACTCTCCACCACCCCTACCCCCTAACTCTTTATTTCTCTCGCTGGCTTTTCTTTTCTCCTTAGTATAAATCATGTGCAATATTATTTATATAATTTGCTTTCTGCCCACTTATCTATAGCATGCATCAGCTCTAAGAGGGGAAGGACTGATGTCTGCTTTGTTCATGGCTATGTATTTCCTATCCCTGAAGTAGTGCCTGGCATAAGTTGATGCTCAATAAACACTTGCCTGAATTGAATGAGTGAACCAGATTGGAGAAAGGATTAGATGGCAGAGAGCTAAAGGTTCAATATTCTGCATTCAGAACTGAGGCTATACATTGCTTACTAAAGGGAAAGTCTGGGAGCTCTGAGGGTTCCCCTGTCAGAGGTCAGAGCTGGTGCTCTCAGGAAATACAAAGCTGCCCACCCAGGGAAGAGCCTGCTGCATCCAGAGAGAGCCCACCGAGTAGGACAGCAACTTGGATTACATAAAGGAGGCCGGGAAAAGACAGACGTATAAGACGGGCAATGGCTACATGACAAACTATTCATCTTCTCTGCTTTATAACACTATGTTCTTATTATTTATCCCATATAATTTAAAGTCTCTGAAATAAACTAACTTTCTAGAAAAACTGAACACGGCCATAACAGAGTTCTGAACAAAATGTGTGTGTACCAAAAACCATGAATTATGCCCCCTGCAAAGGTCCCACGTCCAGATGGTTTTATAAGTGAATCACTTTATAGTATCAAGAAATAGCAAACCTCCCCATATAGTCTTTGATTCCATAGGGAGGTAATAAAAATACTTTCCTCTTTTTGTCTATACTCAGTCTTGATTTAGAAAGCTGGCATTAGCTGGACACAGGTAGCCCATACATTAAGAACAAAGCACGCTCATTACACTAACGACACTAGGATATCATAGCCTAGGCTGTATAAATTAATAACATGCAGGAGCTGTAGTGGATGTTGTGGAGTACAGCCCAGATCCCTTCTTTGGGATCTTTATTCGTCCCCAGCTCCTGATAAGTGGCCTCCCCATAAGGTTAAAACCCTGCCAGAGGTGGCCCCCACAACTGGTAGGTGTGGGGACAAGGGCCTGCTGCCTTGTCTTGATTTAGGGAAACGCTGAAGGGCCACCCAGCTGCTGAGCCCCTGTGGGGTGGGCTGAGGCCTGGGGTGCAGATGGAGCTCTCCACTCAGTCTTGTTTCCTCCTCTCACAGATAAGGCGTGAAACCTGCCTCAGAGACTGTGTAGCAGAAGGCTAAGTATTCAGATAACACATGTGGGCACATTGGAGGTACTCAGTAAAGGGTCACTTCATCAAAACAACATAGAATCATATACAACCCCACAGAAAAGTCAACAAGACAAAGAGCCAAGAAACACACACACACACACACACACACACACACACACACACGGTATATAGCATTATTGTTAAATTTAAATTATTGGTGGGGCCGGCCGAGTGGCGCATTGGTTAAGCGCTGGTTTTGGGATGCCAGCGGCCCCGGTTCGGATCCCACATGAGGGCCAGTGACACTGCCCTCTACAGCTAACAACAGCTCCACCTGGAGCTGGGCTGTGCGAGCCCCGGTGATGGTGTGGGCTGCCATAGGCTATAGTGAGTGGCCCGCAGCCAGCGTGAGCGGCTGGCAGCCAAGAGTGAGCTGCCAATAGCCGCAGTGAGCGACATCCAGAGGCCAGCGACCGATCTGCCTCATCCGGGAAGAGCGCAATGACGATACCAACAGTGAAGCAACATCCTCCGCAACTAAACTGAAGAACAAAAAGACAGCAACTTGTCTGTTCCCCTTCCCCGATTTCCCAACGCTGTTCCCCTCCGCCAATTCCCCAATAAAATCTTAAAAAAATAAAAAAAATAAAAAAAAAAAATAAATAAATAAATTATTGGTGAGGTGATAATATTGACAATGATTTTTTTTAACTGATTTTTTTTTTTACTGATCGCCTACTGTTTTTTGTTTGTTTTACTAATTTTTTTTACTGATACCTACTGTTTTTAATGACTTCCTGCATGCCAGAACATATAACTATATCTTATTTAATCCACATAACAGAAGAAAATAGCTAACGAAACAACTAGAGAGCACATCACACAGTTTGTAAGCAGCAGAGACAGGTTTCAACGCAAATTTGTCTAATTCCAGGACGTCCATGCTTGTAACCGCTGACCTAGCACAGACTTTGGCCAGTCAGATTGCATACATCAACTTTCAACTCAAGTAAGCATTTTTAACACTGCGATCATCTTGTCAAACTCTCCTAACAATTTGCGTTGTTATCAGTATGTAAATGCCCTGTTGCCAACTTCCCCACAGGATTTATATAGTATTGTGATAAAGAAAAGAAGAAAGGGAGGGAAGGAGAAAGGAAGGGCAGAAGGAGAGAGTGTAAGAGTCCCAATCCTAAATAGGAGCTCATTGCTGTTTTATTTTGCTTTTCTATGTTAATAAATGAAGTAAATTGTTTTTTAATATAATTATTAATCACTTTATTGTCTTCTATAAAATGCTTTATAGTGGACTTGTTCAGTGTACCTGTGTGTTCATCTTATTCTTATTAATATATTTAGCTCTTTTAAATGAAGATATTATATTATATATTATCTCCTATAGGTTGTCATTCTTTTAATTTTGCTTAAAGTTGTTTTTCTAAGTCTAAAATTTTGCTTAAGACTGTTTTATTTTTTGAATTCTAAAGTTTATTACATGGTCAAATATATCAGTCTTTGCATCATTGTTTCTTTGTCTCAACATTCAAAAATGACCACCTCCAACATAAAACAGATTTTTTTAAAAAATGCAGGCCTGGGCCGGCCGAGTGGCGCGGTGGTTAAGAGCTGGCTTGGGATGCCAGCGGCCCCGGTTCGGATCCCACATATGAGGGCCAGTGACATTGCCCTCTAAAAATAATAAATAAATAAATAAATACATATACATACATAAATAAATAATGCAGGCTGGCCGAGTGGCTCAGTTGGTTAAGAGTTGGATTAGAATTCAAGCTCTGAGCAACAGGGATGCCAGTTCAATTCCCACATGGGCCAGTGATGCTGAGCCCAAACTGAGCTATCGCTGAGCTGCCAAAAGGCTCAGCTGGTATAACAAGATTGCCTGTTCAATGGTGGGCTACGCCTACCCGCAACTCAGACTGAACTCAGCACATTGAGCTGAGCTGCCGCCCGGATGTCTCAGTGGATAGGGCATGCGCTCTGAACAACAGGCTGTTGGGTTCAACTCCTGCATGGGATGGTGGCTAAGCCCACCCGAAACTAAGAGTGAACACAGCACCTTGAGTTTAGAGGCCACGAGCTGCCAACAGGAAGCCAGATGGCAACTGGCGCCCTCCACAACAGAGACTGGAGAACAACAATTTGGCTGGTCCCCTCCCCCAATTCCCCAACACTGTTCCCCTTCCCCAATAAAAATCTTAAAAAAAATAAAAGCATCTACATTTTCTCTTTGTACTTTTAGGACAGTGGTTTGAACCTTGGCTGCACATTGAAATCTCCTTGTTAAAGAATGATTGATCCTTAGGCCACTTCCTCCTTCTGGTTCTGACTCACTGGACCTGGGGTACAGCCAGGCAAAGGAAGTGTTAAAGTTCCTGAGGTGACTCTAATGAGCCATCAGGGTTGAATGCATTGCAGACTTTTTCTGTAAAGGGGCAGATAGTACACATTTTGGGTTCTCTTACAACTACCCACTCTGCTGTAAAGGATATGTAAATGAATGGGCACGGGTGCATTATTCCAGTAATACTGTATTCAAATAAATAGACCATGGGGCCTAGTTTGCTACACCTGCTTTAGAGATCTGCTATTCAAATTCTATGTGCTGGGAACCACCTGGGATTTGTTAACATTCAGAGTCTGACTCAATGGGTCTGACATGGGGGCTGCTACTCTGCAGCTCTAACCAGCTCCAAAAGTGGCAGATGCTCTTGGTCAGACACTTTGAAAACAGAAGGCAGCGGTTTCCAGATGTTGCTGTCACTGCAATCACCTGAGGATTTTAAGACCGTACTGATGCCTCCCACCCCCAGATATTCTGATTTAATTGGTCTGGGGTGCAACCAATCATGACAATTTCTTATAGTTCCCCCGCTGATTCCAAAGTGCATCCAGGTTGGGAACTGCTAGGGTTGTGGGCCAACCGAGTAGCCCTCCCGCCCTCACTGAAAAACTTTTAAGTATTCTTTCCTAGAGAAATGTTAAGTATAAAAATGTTAAGTCTCCTCCCTAGTTTCTTAGTCCATTAGCTCCTGGCTTTGATTACTCTTCTAATCAGTTTCTGAATCCTAGACTAAAGATTGCTACCAGCCTGAATCCTAAAAATCTCCTATCCCCCTGCTTCTTGATTGTTTTATAAGTCAGTTTCTAAATCCTAAACAATAGATTATTCATAGAAATCTCCTACCCCAGCTTACTCAAAAGCCTGTGACTTCCCAATATTCCCCAAGCCATCCCAGAGACTAAATAGGTTTTAACATTTCCCCAGGCCAGTAAGCCTAATGATTCCTCCAAACCCATTCTGGGCCCAGACAATTGACACCACCTGAGTGATGGGCTGAATGGCCACAGGTTTCATAAGAGCTAACAGATTTATTAATCAAAACCTATTTTTCCTTATTCAGGGGTCTTGCGGATACAGATGACACCCCAACAAGATTGCCAGTCACAACCAAAGAAGCCAACACTGTCTTCCAGGCGGAGCTCGAGACCCCTTCCTCTCATCTGAGACCAGCTAGGGTGAGAGTTTCGTGAATCCCCCAGTAGGCAGGGACAGCTCTATGCCCCTGCCCAGCAGGAAGCAGATACAGAAGAAGAGACCTCCTGTCCTTTTGCTTCCCATAGAGATTTGATGGGGATCCCATTTCTCAAGGGAAAAACTAAGCAGGCAGTTAGAGACAGGCATTGGGTCTCTGCATTCCTGCACATCCCACAGAAGGTGACTGCCAAGGGGACCTCCCCTCTCCACCTAAAATTCCCCTTTGTATTGTAATTATCTACCCCTGCGGGGAAAACAAATGGGCACAAAAATACCCAATTAGATCTGACCAGTCACTCGCACCTGCACAGTACTTTTTGTCAATCACAGATGCCAATCAAGCCCACACCCAGGGGGGAACAGCCCATTCTAGAGGAAAAGGGACAACAACTCCAAGTCCTAGGAAGTCCGGGCTTCCCTCTTTTTTGAGTCCCTTCTTTCCTTTTTGAGCCCTTTTGAGCGTTTTGAGCCTCGCCTTTGCGAGTGGTCCACTCCAAACTCTCTGGAATGTATTGTAATTTCTCTTCTAATAATGGATCCTTGAGCCATCCTCTACTGCTCGGGCCCACTTCTATTTCTTTGAAATGTATTATCTCTTCTAATAAACTGCTTTTTTTTCCTTTTTTTTTTTTTTGAGGGCAGTGTCACTGGCCCTCATATGTGGGATCCAAACCGGGGCTGCTGGCGTCCCAAGCCAGCTCTTAACCACCATGTCACTCAGCCGGCCCTAAACTGCTTTTTTACTACTTTGCTTCGGTATGTTGTTCAATTCTTTGCTCGAGATGCCAAGGACCTGGACATTGAGCTAAGGGCCCACTCTCCGACAACACTAGTTTAGGATATCTTTTCTTCTTCTTTTAACCTCTAATTTATTAACCCGTCTTGATGTGTTTATCTGTTGTGGTTAATAGTGTGCCAAAAGGACCCAAGTTTTCTTTTTTTTTCCCAAATAGTTAGCAAATTTCCCTCTGAGTAATCATTTGAGTAATCTAAAACTGGCTCTTTTATTAAATTAATTATAAAGAACATGCTACCTAACTATAACTTAGAATAAATCAACAGTATAATGAGTGATTACTTATAGCACAATTGGCTTAAGATTTTAGGAAAAAATAGTCTTAACAACTCTACGAGACAGATAATTTCTACTTTAGCATTTGTGATTGATAACAAAAGTTCCAGGGCTGGCCGAGTGGTGCGATGGTTAAGAGCTGGTTTGGGATGCCAGCGGCCCTGGTTCGGGTCCCACATATGAGGGCCAATGACACCATCCTCAAAAAAAAAAAAAAGTTCCAAATCATTTTATGGGGGTAAAGAATAACAACAATAAAGCAAACAAAAAAGATAAGGTACTGGCATATCCAATAAAGAAACAAATTTTAAAAAGTCATGCACAATTACATACCAATAAAATTTGAAAAACTTAGAGTGGACAACTTTCCAGAAAATGTAAACTTTGAAAGTTGACACATAAAAAGGAAACCATTATGGAATAATTGAAATATAAATTGAAAAAATTACTAATAGCTTCCCATCAAACACTTGCACCCATATAATTTATTATTAAATTCTTAAAAACATTTACATTTTATTGAAACACCAAACCACCATAATACAAAAAGATGGAAAGCTACTATACTTGTCTTATAAGATGAACATAAATCTGACTCTCAAAAACACAAAAGTAAAATAATCTCACTAAAATTGGCAATGTTTGGGCTGGCCGAGTGGCGTGGTGGTTAAGAGCTGGCTTGGGACGCCAGCAGCCCCGGTTCGGATCCCACATATGAGGGCCAGTGACATTGTCCTCTACAGCTAAGATGGTGAACAACAGCTCCACCTGGAGCTGGGCTGCGTGAGTCCTGGTGACGGTGTAGGCTGCAGCCCCCTGCTGCAGTGGGCTGACATAGGCTACAGTGAGTGGCCGGCAGCCAGTGCGAGCGGCTAGCAGCCGGAGTGAGCTGTCAATAGCTGCGGTGAGCGGCCGTCCAGAGGCCAGGGACCGATCTGCCTCACCCAGGAAGAGTGCAATGATAATACCAACATGGGCCAGTGAAGCAACGTCCTCTGCAATTAGACTGAAGAACAAAAGGACAGCAACTTGTCTGGTCTCCTTCCCCAATTGCCCAATAAAAAATCTTAAAAAAAAAAATTAGCAATGTTCAAATTCCACATAAAAGATCAATACATATAATTCATTAGTGGAGTAAGATAATGATCTATGGCATTCTGTTTAAACATAACAGATTGAACAAAATGGTTTATCTCTGCTTTCTCTCAAAACCTCACTAAAGCAATACTGAAGGGGGGAAAAAAACAATAAAGTCCCACAAGGACAAAAAGAGTAGAAGAGGAAGCTACAGATAGCACATAAGAGAAAACCACATGCTGGTAAAGTGGATATTCTGTTGGAAATTAACTTGGCGGAGCTGATCATCCTAACTTCATATTTGTACAACATATATAGTAATATCAGAAATGTCCTTAATCAATACATTTCAATGAGGAATCCTACAAAGACTGAGGGTAGCTGGGGGTGGTGGGATGAGGAGATCATAATGAGAAGAAAACAAATGTCCAAAAGATGAAATGAGGTGACTGAAACTAGAAAGTGGGAGGCTGGGACAATGACTGACAGATTGGGGTGCCAAACAAGATCATTCAGTAAATGTGGACATTTTAGTGGGTAAAACAATATCCTGAGGTAACGCCTAGAAGAAAGAGGTTGTCTCCAGAGCTGTAAGACCAGCTATTGGACCAAAATGCACTATCGCACACCCCAGCACTCCCCAGACAAGCAAAGGCAGCATTTACATACAGGCTAACAGAAAATCTCAAATTCAAAGAAGAGCACAAAAATCAAAAATCACCAAACATTTGAGAAAAGTCAAGCTTTTTTTGAAGGCAGGCACATATTCTGTCAAACTGACACTTGAAGATACAACATTAGCAAAGCTACAACCTTAGAAAAAGTTTAATTGAGAAACATAAAGAGTTTGTGAGAAACTATGTCAACTCAACAAAAATCAACTAGATATCTTAAAATTTAAAATTTTGAACATCAAACCTTTAAAAGACCAACTAAAGAGAAGAATGGATATAGCCACATACAAACTAGAAGGTTGGACTGTCAAACAGAGATGTTGTCACACAAAGGGACAGAAGGGTGAAAAGTACAAAGGAAATGTTAACAGACATGAAAAAAACTAAAGAATTTTCAACATTTATGTAGTTGAGTTTCTAAAGGAGAAAATAAAGGCAATAGAAAGCAGGAAACTTTCAAACTAATATAAGGAAATAGTTTCCCAGAACAAAAGGATAATCTCAGTCCTTAGACTAGCAGGCCTCTTAAGTACCCAGCAAGTTAAAATTTAAAAGACCCACATCTAGGCATATCATGGTGACATTTCAGAACATCAATGTGAAGACATAAAATCCTCAAAATATTGAGACTAAAATTATTGTCATAGTTCTCCTGGCTGCACTGAATGCAAGAAAACTGAAGGACATCTTCATAATTCTCAGGGGAAATGATTTTGAACGCAGAGATACATACTAAGCCAGCTGGAAGAAAATTAAATCCAAAAAGAAGTGAGGTACAAAAAGCAAAGCAGGAAAAGAATAAAAGCAACTGATTAGTTTATGAGTTAACTGAACACTATACAAAATAATAAATATTTACAATGATCTAAAATTAAAATCTCTAGGTGATACTACACGGAAGATGGAAGAATGAAGGAGAGAGGTTAATGGAGGTATGAAAGATGTACTAAAGTTCTTGTCTTGCTTCAGGGAAAGATTCTATTAATTATACATATTAACAGAAAAATCAAACTTTAAGTATGTATATCAAAAACTTAAGAATATATTTGGAATTATAAATTCTAAATCTTGGTGGGGGTGAAAAAAGAAAATGATCAACCAACTAGAGGAAAAGAATTACAGAAAATGAAGGGCCAGCCGAGTGGCTCAGTTGGTTAAGAGCTCGCTTAAGAGTGTGAGTTGAGCTCTGAGCAACAGCAGTTCCATGCCCAGCCTGAGCTGAGCGGCCACTGAACTGCCAACAGGTGGCAGGATGGCTCAGCTAAAAAAAAAAAAAAAATGACACAAACAAACAAAAAATCATATTAATTAAAGAATACTATTGCTACAGCAAAAAGAGCCCAAATACACAGTAATCACAACAAAATTTACACAGTAATCACAACAAAATTGAACTGGTTAATTTCATCTATTAAAAGACGAAAACTCTCAGATAGTAAAAAAGCGGCAATAACACATTCAAGACACACGCTGTTTGTAAGAGATACACTGAAAAACAAAACACAAAGGAAAGTTAGAAATGAAAGGCTGAACAATATCTACCGGACAAATGCTTAGCAAAAAAAGAGGCAAACAAAGCAATAATCATATCAATAAGTATCAGCTATTATACTTTATCAAATAAATAAAGAGTAATACTTCATATTGATCAAGGGATAATCCACCAAGAGTATGTCACAGTGAAAAACTTTACACACCTAAGAATATGTCTTTGAGCTACATATAAAACAAAATCTGACAAGAATATATCAAACAAACAAAAACTGATAATGTTGTATCACAGTGGAAGATGCTAATGTTCATTTTTCAGAAATTAGCCAAAAAATAGGCACACATATAGAATATTGGCATAACATTTAATTCCTTGGGATGTACTTGTAGATACCCATCTGAATGGATGGAGAGAAGGACACATATGCATACATGTATTACTCAGTAAAGTGGGGACACACATCCTTTACTAACAACTATTGAACAGTCACAAAAACTGACCCTGTATTAGGCCACAAAGAAATTTCACCATATTCCAAGATGCAGAAATCATATAGGCCACATTTACCACAAAGCAATAAAGAAAATCACAAAAGGAAGGGCAAATTAGAGTATATTACATTGAGAAGAATTTACTGTATGATAAAGAAGTCAGCACAAATCAAAATGGAAAATAGCATTATGCAATAATGATGGGACAATTGGTTAATGATGGGGATCATTCTAAACAGTCAGCTCATAGCATAACTGAAAACAAATTGAGATGAATTAAATATAAATAATGTATCATAGAAAAACTGAAGAAAATGTAATTATATATTTATTAGCCCTCTAGAGACAGGTCTAGCTTCTAAATTTAGAGGTAAAAGGAATCATAAAAACTTTTAAATATCAGATCAGCCACCATAAAAATATCAAAATTCCACATGTCAAAAAAAGTAATGAAGATAATAACCTACTAGAATAATAATTTAATCAAGTATGATATAATTAGGAAAAATTCTTTGTCATGTCAAAACGTGTGTAAAATACTATATCACTGTTTTGTAAACAGACAAAAAATCAAAACAGGCACTTTATTAAATAGGAAATATATAAGTAGTCAACAACCATTAGAAATGATTATACTTGGTTGAAACAAAAGAAATGCAAACTAAAAATTACAGTAACATTGTGTTTATTCTACTTAACTCGCAATATATTTGAGTTCCACTTACTAGCAATGGCTACAATCTTAAAATTTGATGGGGGACTGTAAGTTGATACAGCATTTTCATACTGTGAATCAAATTAATTCCATTTCTGGGAATATAACCTAATATCACCCTTGCTCCCTAGGAAGAAGCAGCTCCCACTTAGGGATACAAAATATGAATAAATGCTCCAGGAACAAACATGTTCATTGCAAAACTATTCATTAAACAAGAGAAATAAAAAGCAGCTTAGTATCTAAAACTTGGTCTTAAATATAGTCCATCTCTTTTATGGGATATTATACAAGTTTGGAAATTAATGTAACAACGAGAAAATGCTCATGATATAATGTCAAGTTCAAGAAGTAAGATATCAGAAGTAGTACGGTGGTTGAGGGGTGGGAGAAAGGAATTATTCAGTGGTATGGAGTTTCAGAGGTGCAAGATGACTGTTTTGGAGATGTTTCGGAACAATGTGAATGCACTTAACGCTACTGAACTGTATACTTAAAAATGGTTAAGATGGAATTTTTTTTTTTTTTAGCTGAGCCATCCTGCCACCTGTTGGCAGCTCAGCGGCTGCTCAGCTCGGGCTGGGCATCGAACTGCTGTAGCTCAGAGCTCAGCTCGCACTCTTGAGCAAGCTCTTAACCAACTGAGCCACTCAGCAGGCCCTAAAATGGAAATTTTTATGTAATCTGTTTTTTTACCACAATAACAAAAAAATAGCAAACGTGAAACATTGAAAAGAAAATGAAATTGGATACGAAGGGCATGCTCCCTATGATAAAACTATGAAAAGTCTAGGCATATGAAAAATAAAAACTAGAAGGACAGCATAAAATGTTTAAAGCAGTTGTGTTATGGAGGCAGGATATTTGGATTTCTTTAATTTTCTCAAGTTTTTTTTCCAATTTCCTATATATTTATATTAAAATTTCTACTTTTATTTGTATTTTTTGGTTGTTGCTGTTAATAGTCAGGACTGAGTGCACGTGGCATTTTAGCACTGGCCGCCTATACAGGGTATGGGATCTGGGACCTGTTTCTCAGATGCAAGCAGGATTGCCATTCTCACAGAGATTGAGAGATATACATGTAAGTGATAAATCAATCACTGCTCACGATCCCCATCATCTCAGGACAGAAAGGACTCGGGAGATTCCTGCGAGCAAGGTCCTGCTGGAATAGAAGACTGAGAAACCACAAAAGCAAGCACATCCCAGCCCATGGTGGGAAGCCTGCCAAGGTTTTCCAATTTGCTATTTTCCATTTCCTTTAACTCCTTAATCTTTAAATCCAAAAAGCTGAAACGTTCAAATAAACCTCTGTCGTTTCCAATCCCTCCACCCCCACACAAATCCTGAAGAGTAATTTTTATTGTGGTATCTGACAAGGTCATGGTCATCTGGCCTTGTAGCCAAGACCTCAAGCAGAGAACAGGAGTTGTCAGGGTTCAGGGGGACAAACACAGCACAGAGAAGCTTCTCCAGGGTGTCCTGCACTCTGATGCCATCGCTGGTCCCACCTCTCATCCCCAGTTCAGTCACTGCCAGGGTCACCTGCTTCTCAGCCCCATCACAGAGTGAATCAGAGCCTCTTCTTCCCAGCTGTAGGGAGGAGACTGTCTTTCTTACTCTCACATGGCCCTGGGCATTTGTTCCTCCAGTCAGAGCCTATGTTTTATAACAGTGCTTGCTTGTCTGCCCTTTTCAAATCTTCCCCTCGGTAATTGTTCAGGCTGTTTTGCTCCCCCACCTTACCCTAGTCCTGCTTCCTGTATGACAGATACTAAACATCAGTTGATATTCAAACTGGGGTTGTCACCTATTCATTCATTCATTCCCTCATCCATCCATCCATCCATCCATTCATGCCGCACATGTGCAATGAGTATCTGCTCTGCACCCACCACTCACTGTTCTACCCACCGAAGGTACAGGCACAATGCTCCTGCTTCAACAGTCTTCTGTTTGAATAGAGGAACTATAAAGTAGAGAAACAAAGTTTTTTAAAGTAAACCAAGAAGTCGTACTGATTTTTTTTTGTGAAGATTTTATTGGGGAATTGGGGGAGGGGAACAGCGTTGGGGAATCGGGGAAGGGGAACAGACAAGTTGTTGTCTTTTTGTTCTTCAGTCTAGTTGCAGAGGATGTTGCTTCACTGGCCCATGTTGGTATCATCATTGCGCTCTTCCTGGATGAGGCAGATCGGTTGCCGGCCTCTGGATGTCGCTCACCGCGGCTATTCGCAACTCACGCTGGCTGTCAGCCGCTCCCACTGGCTGCCTGCCGCTCACTGTAACCTATGGCAGCCCAACTGCGCTCACTGTAACCTATGGCAGCCCACTGCAGCAGGGGCTGCAGCCTACACCATCGCTGGGGCTCGCACAGCCCAGCTTCAGGTGGAGCTGTTGTTAGCTGTGGAAGGCAATGTCATTGGCCCTCATATGTGGGATCTGAACCAGGGCCGCTGGCATCCCAAAACCAGCTTTTAACCAATGCGCCACTCGGCCGGCCCGAAGCCATACTGATTTTATCTCTTAAATATATATAAAGTAACTCACCTTTGCCCTCCCCACTGCCACAATCGTGGTTCAATCCACAATGACCTCTGGCTTGCTCAAGAACCCCAAACTGGTCTTCCTGCTTCACTTTATTCCCCCTGCCCCACCGTCCATTCCCCAAAAAGCAGCCAGCATAGTCTTTTCAGACTCAATCAGATCGATCAAATCACTCCCAGCTAAAAGCCCTCAGATGGTTTTCCTCTCACTAAAAATCAAGTCCGATTCCTGATCTTGCTCTGGAAGGCTTTACATGATATCTAGTCTCTCATCATTTCATTCCCATTCTCCCCTTCCTCACGCTCTTCACACTGTGCCTCAGACCCTCAAACATTCTCCAGTTCAACCTCAGCTCAGGGCCTTGCCTTCCATTCCTTTCTGGAATGTTCTTCCCCTAGATCACTACAAAGCTGACTCAGTTGACACTAGTTCAGAGAGCTCTTCAATGGCCATCCAATCGAGAGCGACCCCCTCCTCAACTTGTTCTTTATAGGATTTATCACTATCTCAAATGACCTAATTTGCTTGTTTAGATGTTTCCTGCCTGTTTCCTCAGCAGAACATCAGCTCCACAGCAGCGGGCACCTCAGACCCTGTTCACTACGGGGTCCATCATCTTCTAGAACAGATGACTGGCATATAGCAGGCACATGCTACTGAAAATGAATGAATAAATTTATGAGAAACCTTTTCAAAGGAAACGTAAGAAAGGAGATGGTACCATAAGTTCAACCTGGGGTTTTGCTCAGTTGCTCAACTTTTTCAGGAAGTGGTCTCTTTTCTCTTAGCTTA
Source organism: Aselliscus stoliczkanus (assembly GCA_033961575.1). Classification (NCBI taxonomy): domain Eukaryota; kingdom Metazoa; phylum Chordata; class Mammalia; order Chiroptera; family Hipposideridae; genus Aselliscus; species Aselliscus stoliczkanus. The sequence continues at coordinate 130,631,344 of CM066729.1, read as the reverse complement.
ACAATCCCATCATCGGTGCCCTTCTCTCTTGCTGCTTTATCACTGGCCCTCCCCAATGCTGATGTCATAAAGCACAAAGCCTCTCTTTCTTCAAGTGAAGAAAGAGGGAATATAATAATCTAGTCAGCAGATCTAAAGTCACAGGCATGGGCATAAATATTTACATTCCAGATAAAGTCCATGCAGATATTTCAGCCCAAGGAAGCCTTTTATGTCAGTTCTAATGGAAAGGATGGACTGGGATTCACCTAGCACTTCCTATATAATTTTGGCACACCTGGTTATGCAATCCAGAGGTACTTTGAGCTGTGCCTCCCCACATCAGGATCCTAAGCTGACTTCCAAAATGACTATAATTCATTTTAAAGAAGGTCCTGCTCCTTTCTGGAAATAAGACTTCCTAAGACTGGGATTTTTAGCTCTGAAAATGTACAATTAAACCATTTATTTCAAACTCCTATACATTACGGATGCCCAAATAACACCAAGTCCCTACTGGAAAGCAGTTGAGACAAAAAAAAAAAAAAAAAAAAAAAAAAAAAATTCTTCCCAGAGGGTGTCTCTTATGACCTCTGTTGGGTGAGAATAATGAACTACCACCCAAAACAGGATAGATATTTCCATGGCCCAACGTGAGGAGAGGCAAAAGAAAACCAAAAAGGCATAGGTTTCCCTAAAGAAGAAGAAGAAAAAAAAATTAAAACAAAACAAAACAAATATACATATTCGATAGATCCAAATTCGTCTTCTGAAAATGCTGACTCACTGGAAATTCTTACCACTGAATAAATAAGGACTCCGCTCCCATGATTTCCCAAGCTTTCCCCAACACTTCTGAAATATATTATTTAATAGCTCAAAAACATTCAGAAACTCTAGAGACCAGTTATATTTATCTAAAAAGGGAACACAGGGTTTCAGCCTGGGGGCAGACCAAGCAAAGAGTGGAGAAGGCTGTCTCTTATCCAGTGGACAGCGCCCTAGATCCAGCCTGCAGGGAGGGCACTTGTTTCCTGGCAGCCTCCAGGACTATGGTATACTTTGCGGGGAATAAGTGCCAGCGTTGGGAGGGACCTTACCCCAAGAAGCGCAAATCCTGCAGCAGGACACCAACGACTGCCAGGAGTTCTGTGGTTCCTCCTTCTCAGGGGCTGCGGGCCCAGACCTCACCGGGTAGCCGTTATGGAACAAATCACAGAGGGACTTTTTGCAGCGCCTGGTGGGTCTGTAAACCTCTGTGCTGGTACTTTGGGGTGGGTGATGGTAGACCAGAATCTTAGTGGGGATCATGGTGGAGGCAGAGAACTGGACTGGGCTCCAGGTCACCTTCAACTCACTTCTTGCTGATGTTCTGCCACGACCTGGAGGAGCCGGTGTTCCACTGACCAGCGCTGCAGACAGGGCCTCCTGCCCAGCACAGTCTGGCTCACTGGCATCTCTGTTCTGCTGGAGCAAACAGAGACTCTCTCCTCCTGCACCCACAAGAACCCCAGCATGCTCTGGGCATCAGCTGTATGAAGCACATGAGAAAGGCGGTTGGGAAGGGAGGGGGCAGCACTCTGATCCATTATGTCCTACAAGCTGATTCATCAGCTTCACTCTGGAAATGATCACATAAGCTCCTTTGGACATGGTTTAAGGTGATGGAGGGAGAGAAGGCTATAATTCCTCAAATGAGGGGGTACTGGAATTGAGTGTGGGGGAGGCTGCAGTAGAGGGCTCATTAAGCCATTTCTTTAATTTTAGTGATCCTGTCTCAAGATTGAGGATCCTCAGGGAGGACTCTCTTATAGGATGTGATACCCAGCTAGAGAGGAAAACTGAATAGCCCCATTCCTCCTGCCCCACCTCCCGCCACCAACATAATCCAAATACACAAATCCTCTGCTGGTAGGACTGAGGTGGAGGAAAGGCTCTGGGGTCTCCCGAGACACTCTTGTTATAGAGCTCCTTGCCCCCCAGACTCCCCTGCCTTGTACTTCTCAGTATCTCCTTTCACTGCCAACGCTAGCCCACTCCTGCCCCCAGGCAATGAGTGTAAACAAAAATACAGCAGGGACAAAGAGAAGAAAAATATTAAAAGTATAAACAGAGAAATATCTCGATTCCACGAAATGGCTCCCCATAATCTGGAACCCACCAATTTTTCCAGCCTTTACACTGTCCTCTAGCAAAGCTAAAATTACTTTAAGGGAATTTTCAGAGACAACAACTTATTTCTCCTTAATGTAGATTAGTTCATTCAGCCAACCACGGTGTACTGAGGTATAATGGTGTACAACCATTACATGCCAAGCATTGTGCTATGTACTGAGTATTCAGCAATCAACAGGAATAATACAAGTTCAGCCTTGATGGAGTTAACAGTCTTAACAGGAGAGAGAAGCAACATAAATGTTCTATCATAATTTAAATGAATTAATAATTTGGTAAAGGGCTACAAAGGAAAACTGAGTAGCTATCTATGTGATTATTTGTATGTGTATGGTACATATGTGTGTGGAAATGTTGTGATGTGTATATCAGAAAGGGCTTCACATTAATTCTGAATCCTAACAGTTGAATAGCAGACAGCCAGGTGAAAAGAGATAAAGGTTGTGGTGAAGGGAATTTTTTAGGCTCAGGTAACAGCATCATAAATATCCTGAAGAGGGAAGAAAATAACTTGCAAGGAACTCAATATGTCTAAAATGACATGATAAATGGGAGACTAACTTTTTAACACCTACATTTCTCCAGAAACAACAGACTTAGCTACAGGTTCTACAGACATTAAGAGATAATGAAGGAATATTATGAATAATATTAGGTCTACAAATTTTAAAACTAAATGAAATAGACAAACTTCTTTTAAAAATACTTTTTCAAAACGACACAAGAAGAAATAGAAAATCTAGACAGCCATAAACCTGTTAAAATATATCTGTTAAAAAAATTTAAACTTCAATTAAAAACATCTTCACAAAGAAAATTTCAGGTCTATATGGTTTCCACTGGTTTATTCTATGAAATATTTAAAAAGTAAATAATACTAATATTACACACACTCTTTTAGAGAATGGAGGAAGAAGAAACATTTCCCAACTCGTTCTATAATGTCAGAATAATCCTGACACCAAAACCTGAGAAGGGCATTATCAAAACAGAGGAAAAAAAAAAAGAAGAAGAAATTACAAGTCAATACATTTCATCAATATAGGCAAAACTATCCTGAAATACACACTAGTAAAACAAATCCAGAAGTACATAAAAAGAGTGTTACATCCTGACCAAAAGGGGTTTATTCCAGGAATATAAGATCAGTTGAACAAATGAAAATGAATAAGGTAACTCACCACATTAACAAATTAAACGAGAAAAATCATATGACCATTTTAATAGATCTCAGAAAAAATTTTGACAAAATACAACAGCCATTTTATGATAAAAGTTATAAAGCTACATATGTGTTAAGACGTTGTATTATGACCTAAACAAAGTTGCATAATGAAACTAAATAGAGTTCAGAAACAGACCCACAAATATATAGTCAATTGATTGACTGCTAAAACACCAATACAGTTCTATGGGAAAAGGAAACTCTTCTCAATAAATGGTGCTAAAAAGACTGTATGTCTGTAAAGGGAAAGAAATGCATTGCAGCTCTTACCTAACACTATATATAGAATTAGTCTGAGATGGATATCAGACTTAAATGTAAAAGCTAAATATAAAGCTTCTAAAAAAGAACAAAGGAGAGTATCTTGAGGACATTGGGGCAGGTAAAGATTTCTTAAGACGCTAAATGCACTAACAAAAAAAAAAAAAGATTGATCAATTAAATATCATAAAAATTAAAAACTCATCAAAGAACATTAAAAGATAAGTTAGATTGGGAGGAAATATTTGCAATACACATATCTGATAAATAACTTAAGGAAACGAAAATTGAAATCTCAGTTAAATATCACTAAAAATCTATTAGAATGGCTGAAGTTAAAAAGTTGACAATACCAATTGTAAAGAAATAAAGCAACTGCTACCCTCATACATTAACAGAGTGACTGTAAAATGGTATAACCTCTTTGGAAAACTGTTTGGTAGTTTCTTATAAAGTTAAACATAAATCTAGTCTATGACATGGAAATTCCATTACTAAGTACTTAAGAAAAATCAAAACATATGCCCACTAAATCACTTGTACATGATGCTCATAACAATTTTATTTGAAGTAGCCCAAAGTCAGAAACAATCTAAATGTCCATCAACTGGACAAACGAATTGTGGTATACCTATATAATGGAGTAGTATTAGCAATTAAAGGGAACAAACTACTGATATAGACAGCAACATGTATGAATCCCAAAAACCTTCCTTTGAGTGAAAGGAGCTACACACAAAAGAGAATACCCTGCCTGACTCCATTTATATGAAGTTCAAAGCAAGCAAAACTAATCTATAGTGATAGAAATCAGGGCAGTGATTGTCCATGGTTACGTAAGAAAGGCAATTATTGACTAGAAACGGGCACAAGGAAGTTTTTATGATTCTTAATATGGGTGACAGATTATTACACACTCATACAAACATCTATCAACTCATTGTACTATATACCCTTAAGATCTATGCATTTTATTGTATGTCTAATATTCGTATACCTCACTAGAAATATTGGGGTGTGCTGCATCCTAAGATGGTAATCTCCTGGTCACCAGAGGCATGCACACAGAGGCTGCTTGTACCAACTTGAGGACCATTGAACTTAAACTTGAGGTCATACATAGAGCTGTAACTTTATAAATTCCCTCCCAACTTTGAGTAGACTGTAGAGTCATCGAAACCCTGCAACTCAGAAAGATGTGGTTTAATGCAAGAAACAAAGGACTTCTCCCCAAGACTGCCATCAAAGCTGCATGAACAAGTTATGGGACCCCTAGCCTCAGCTTCCTCATCTCTCCAACAGATGACTTTCCAGATGAAATAATGTTTGCAGCCTGCACAGGGACTGATAGAGGTTGTACTCAGCAAATTCTTCTCCCAAATCTACCAAAGTTTCAGGCCCAGCCAAGCTGGTCTATCTTCAGCTCACAGAAAGCCCCATCATTAATGGGCAACCAAGCCTCTTAGCATCAATAACCAATCCCTTCCTGTCTCCATAGAGCATGCCTGCCCGCTTCCTTATCGGACCCCATTGGTGTGGTGAGGAGAAGTGTGGTTCCTGGAGCCAGACTGCTGGGACTGGGGTCCTGGAGTCTCCACTTAGGAGCCACGTGCTCTTGGGAAATTTCTTCAAACCCTGCCTCGAGTCCCTGACTCTTCAAATGGGAAAACATTCTCAAAATAAACTTGTTCACCCAAGAAAGGGTTTCTTATAATCAGTTTTAAAATTTTAAAGAAAAATCTATGCAAACATATGTACACACTCAATTAAACACACATGCCCCAATTTATTTGAGTGTTTTGCATGTGTGTTTTGCATGGACATGTGTGTTTTGCAAAAAATGGTCCTAAACTATATGCACGTAATACACCCCACTCAGTGTGTTGCACAATTGCTGCCCTCTGTTGTCTGTCCTAAGGAATTCAATGAGAGCTTTACATGTTCCCCAAGGCCCAGCATTGCCAATGTGGAGCATTTTCTCATTTCCAATCTCTGCGTGAAAACGCTCTCTGAGTCTTGTTTCTCTCAGAGGGCAGTGGTCAGGAAAGAAGAACATGAGAATATAAATCCATTATTTTAAGTATATTGACCAAGCCACTAACTTTGATGCACTGACCCTTTTAGTGAAATCAACAGACATCCAATTCCCCTAGATCCTGCACAAATCGATGCTACATTTATTCAACTATTGAGTTTCACTTCAGCATGTACTAAAACAGGCAGGATTCTAGACCCAGGATGACATAATTCGAATCCCAGCTCTGCCTTTACTTGGGAGTGAACACTGGCAAGTTCCCTCAACTCAGTGTCTCAGTTTCCCCAGCTATAAAATGGGAATAGTAACAGCAATGTATACCTCACAGGGCAGTGGTAAGGAATAAATCGATGTATCTATGACAGTTAAAATTGCCCTTGGCACATTTGAACTGTTAATGAGTGTTTGCTATTGTAATTGCTAATATATTGAGCTAAGCACACTAGGGATACAAAAGTGACTGGCTATAAATCCATCCTCAAGGAATTAACAGTCTGGTACAGGGGTCGGCAAACTGTGGCTAGTGAGCCACATGCGGCTCTTTGTATTTAGCTAGATAATAAAGATGACTTCCTACATCACTTTATTTTAGGGGAAGGTCCCAAAACTGTTTTCCCTCACTTGTTCATTGATGCGTAAAATTCCATTAGAGCAGCAGCATTAAACATAGTAAGAAAGACCTGTGCTTCTGGCATCAGATAGATGTGGGTTTGAACCCTGGCTTCCTGCCTTAGGCACTGTGAGAACCTGGTTACATGAAACCTACAAGCCTATTATCACATGTAAAAATTAAAGATAATAATTATGCTTCTTAGGAGTTGTGAAAATAAATTGATTTAATGTGTGTTTTAAAATGTCTAACACAGAGACTGTGCCATATAAGCATCATTCCTGGCCTCCTCGAAAGCCCCTGCACTTGGCCGCTCTTCCTTGAGGGTAATGGTCTGGTCCCTGTTAAAACGCACATCTGCCTATAGGAGTCATTTATCCCTCAGAATGAAGGGTCAATGGGGGTGATGACAAAGCCACCCTGGCATCGGGGAAGGGAGCAGGTTCAGAAAGGGGCAACTGTGAACTAAAACCAACTCCAGTTGTTGGCAAGTGGTGGCCTTATTTTTAGTTGACAAAGGAGTCATCCAACATCTGTGATTTGAAATAGGGAGGACAAGGGTCAAGGCTGAATCTATGACCAGGCCCATATTACTTGTTTTATAATTTATTCCCCAAACCCCAGGCCATTGAATGAAGGGCCTCCAGGTAGCCTCCCCACACATTAACTCTTTTTAAAACTGGAGACTGGAAGTCTGTGCTGTTTGCACAGGCCTCAGATTACAAGGCAAATAAATGCTTTGGCCCCTAGTTTGATTATTCAAGAAAATTTTGCCTAATCTCTAGTTATCTACCCCCTCCCAGCACATCTCCCTCCCTCCTGAAAACTAACCATTTGAGGAGCAGAGCAGCCTGTAAATTCAGCCCACCCTTCCTTCCCTATACGTCCCCGCCCCCCAACACTGTACTGAACATCCTCAACTTTGGGGGCCCTGTAGTTTCCTCTCATTTCCAAAGTAACAGCTTCTGTTGGTGGTGGCACACACCACATGTGATGCTGGAGACCGGTGAATCTGACCTCAGCCAAAATCCTCTCCTCTTCCTCAAAATGAAAAGCTGAGCTCAAGGAAGAGAGCTGGAATAATCCTCTCTAATCCTACTTCCCATGCTGAGACCCCACTGGGAAGCTGACACATGGCCCTGAGTTTCCCTCCTGCCTGACATTTGGACCCACAGGGGACAGATGGCAGTCCTGGTCACTGAGGTGCCCCCAGGTTTCCTTTTGACATTTGTACCCCCATCTACTGCAGGGAGGCCCTGAATCAGTTTACATGGTTAGAAAAGGAAAAAAACACACCATTAATTAGGATAATCTAGAATATGGTCTCCACCATCTGGAAGTAAAAGGGATGGGTGTTACCTGGCACCTGCAGGCCTTAGGACAACAGTGAGACTAGAGAGGCACCTCAGGCACCAAATTTAAGGAGGCGCTCCTTTTTAAAGTGGATTCTATCTTTGCAATGCCACCAGCGTTAGTGCCTCCTTAAATTCTGCACCCTATATCCCTCTTTTACCTTACCCTAGTCCCAGCCCCGGCACCTGCAATGAACCTACTAGTAAGTTCATTTCCAAAATTGGCTCTGCATTTTCTGTCACCTATGGCAAGAGAGAAACATAGTAGGTTATGATTGCTGTGAACTGGGAAAACCTCTAAAGTCAATTCAGAGATCAACGTTATTGCAAAATTAAATTCAAGCTGAATTTCTGTGCCTGCGGCTTTGAATAGAGACTGAGGGACATGGTGAATTATATCTTCAATTACAGTTTACAAAGGACAGAGGCCGTCCTTCCAAGGGGGCGCCCCTGATTTAGCACCCTATAAAGGAAGACAGCAGAACACTGACTCATGTCAGTAAAAACATCGTCACAAGGGCTTCAGGTGCCACAGGAGTTAGCTGTGTTTAATTCCGAGGCTCAAAATTAATATAAGGTAAACTCAGAGGATGGAAATGAAGTGTTTGTTTGGGGGAAGGGGCGGGGCATTAATTTGCCACCAGGTGCACCTCAGCTGCTACATTTTGTTCTGATGCTCTAAATTAACACCAGGATGAACTTGGAAAAACAAAATCAGCATTTTTTTTTCCCTGTAAAAGGCCACTGATCAACATCTCAGGCTTTGCAAGCCACACAATGTCTGTCAAAACTACTCATCTCAGCCACTGTAACATGAAAACTAGCCAAAGACAATAAGTAAGCAAATGAGCTTGGTTATGTTCCAGTAAAACTTTATTTCCAAAAATATGAGGTGGACCAGATCTGCTCAATAACCTCAGATGTACTGACATTTTGGAGGGAGGAAGGAATGGTTAATTTGCCAGGAGGTGCAAATTAGTAACAATACTTTTGCAAGTTAGTAACAATACTTGGTGGTTCCTTCTGATCCCTGTAACACTCATTTTAGCAGCTGATATTATGTTGCTTGTATATTTTCCTAGCCTAACGCAGGTGTTTTTCATTCATTTCAGACTCTGAACTCTTTAAGGTCAGGGACTGTTTCCCTCTACTTTTGTGTATAATCCGTAATGCCTGCCACAGTCATTGAATCATTCAAATGATTTTTTTCCCTTGTTGAATGAAGGTGATTCACATCTTTGGTTTTGATATGGGTGGACTTGGAGATCTTTTTAACCTAAGAGGATCCTGCCTCTTCGACAGGATGGATTGTCACCCTTCTCCCTGTGTGCTTCTAAGAAGTCCTGAATAAAACAGTATTAAAGGCATAAACCTTGTTCTGACCAAAAACAAGTTAGCAGGTCCTGCTTTCTGATTCTCATGTGCTTATTTCAGCATTTTTTTGCCTATAAATAAATGGCTATATAACTTCAGTCTCCTTCTGTTCACATCCCCAATGTCCATCCAGTATATGGTAGATTTAATAAATATGTGTTATTAAAGAATGAGGGAATGAATATAAGTTGGGCTTAGCTCCTAAACCCTTCATTATGTTACAGGCCTTTGCCACCTGGTTCAGGCAGTTACAAATTGTTAGGCAAGACTTCCTGCTCTTGGGTTGCCTAGTTCCAACCCACCTTAGCACTACCTAGTGAAATAATGTCTCCAATCTCAGCCTGCATCCCTAACTCCAATTTGTCCCTGAGTACAAAGAGATCACTGATGTGAGTTTAAATGACAGGCTTCATTGACCTGCCAGTTCCACTGGTCTCACCGTTTTCTGCATATTGACTCTGAGTGACAGGAGATGGGGACTGAAATCTCCATCCTTTCCCAGAACCAGAGCAGGAGGCACAAAACCATCCGCTAATGGCCGCTAGACAGGGCTTTCTAGACAGATAATGTCTAGACCGATAATGTCTAGAAAGTCCTTACAGCATATTACTGCACTGATGAAGATGGATTACACTTACACAGTGATTCTTGATCTCTATGAAATAGCTTATACACAACAGGAGCAATCTCACAGATCAGATAAACCACAGCAAAGCTGGTCTGCACTATGACAGTGCCTACTGAGACATGGTTTATGTGAAAATAAATAAGGCCAGTCACTGCTGTATCATTAGCAATAAGTAGATTCTTCCTTCCTGCCACAGAAGAACTGCGGATGTAAATGAACAACACACACACTCACGTGGTTGCTTAGGCTGTTTTTCTTTACCCACTGCCTGAGATGTGGTCTGCAAATAAAATCAGGCCCCCATTACTCTGGACTGAGTGTTCAATTAGGGGGTGAAAGCGGCCAACTCTTTCCTCTTCTTCTATACAATGTCTTCCCTGTGGCCATTTCACTGACTGCACAAGAGGACAAGAGAAGAAGTAAATGGGCCCAAGTTGCAAACCCAGTAAGCAGAGAGGAAGAATATACTGGGGGTGCCAAAAAAAATGTAAAGTAGACACTTTGGTCAACATTGCTCAAGCAGTAGTTCGCCGTAATCAGAAGTGTCTGGACACTGATGGAAACCACTTTGAGCACCTCTTGTAATTGCAGAAGTCAAACGTGACTTGTATTCATCTTTTGTTATCAGTATATATTGAGTATTACAATTTTAATAGTTTTTTCCTTTCTTAAAATGTATATACATTGTTTTGGCACCGTCTGCAGATAAAAGAATTGAATTGATCAGCAATAAGTCACTGTGTCCCTATCACATGTTTGGTCCTTTTCCAGGAGTTGTTAGGGCCAGGAACACTGTAAGATGTAGTCTCTACTTTAAAGAAGCATGACTAATAACAAAAAATCAAAACAAAAATGAAAACTAGGAAATAAAGGATCACAATCATTTATGCCGCAGGGGTGAGCAAACTGCGGCTCACGAACCACATGCGGCTCTTTGGATACGTTCCATCTCACAAGTTTACTGACCCCTGGAAGAGCCAATCTTGTCCCTCACAACAATTTAAAAATTATTCGAGAGCCATAAATATGTTTTTTACATAACCACCATTAGTGAATAATATCCTTTAAAAATTTTATAAACGAAACCATGATAGTTTCATTTTCAGTTTTACTTCAGAGCCTGCGGCTAGCGAGCCACAGTTTGCTGACCCCTGGCAGCTCTTTCATCTCAAAAGTTTGCCGACCCCTGATTTATGGGAACAGACTATAAATATCGTAAGAATGCAGAGAGCAAGGTCCATGAGGCAGAAATCCATGGACAATGCAAAAACCTCACATTAGATAATCTCTAATGTCCCTTTCAAATCACATTTCTATAATTATATGTCTCTGTGCATCTAGAATTCACCCATGAACAAAGACATATGTTAAAAATAGCCAAAGAAGGAAAATAGAACTTATTCTCAGAAATCTGCAATTTCTATAGCGACTTTGTAACCATAACCAGTGCTACTCTATACGGAGCACAGACTCACTGCTGTGAAATGCCCTGAGCCAGCCTCAGGCCCTGGCACTTGAATGCTAGGGCACAAGGCTCATTAAGATGCCTAATTTCTGAATGATCCCACTCACACCAGGGGGACAGCTTTGGAACAAGATGTTTGGAACAAGTGGCCTCACCTTGTAGAATTATTTCTTTTTATAAATGCTAATTGCAACTCATTAATTAAGAGAGATATGTTCGACTGGGCCGGAAAATCACTGAGTCAGCGAATCTTGCAATTTTCTCATGAGGCATTTATCACAAACCAAAGCCTGGATCTGATGCATTTTTGGTGTGGCCTCGAGGACAGTATAGGAAGGAGCTGAGTTTCATGGCTTCTGACCCAGAGGTCATCATGGGTCTGGTAAGGAAATGATCTCCCAGTTTAGAAAGGGTCAAGCGTTCATCCTCGGGGAAATCATGGAGCACTGTGGGTAAGGGCAGAGACTTTGAAGAGAGGCCTAATTTATTTCCATCTATTGTTCCCAACAGAGGGTTCTTTTTCATCTCATCGTATCAGCATGTAGGATAGTCCCTAGCACACAGTGGGGGCTCAGTAATAAATGTGTTGACTAAATGTAAATCCTGCTTTACCACTTATAAATTGTGACATAGGGTACCTTCTGTCACCTCTTGAAGATTCTGTTTTGTTTTTTCAAATTTGTCTTTTACTTTCTGTAAAATGGGATATCTCAGATTGGGTTCCCCCAGCAGCAGAGCCTGAACAAAGGATTCAAATGTGAATAGTTTATTTGAGAGTTGATCTCAGGAAACACCAGCAGAGGAGTGGGGACATGGAAGGGGATGGGAAAGAAGTCAGCAATAAAGAGTTTATCAGGCAAGTGTCACTGTAGATAACTAGAGCACAACCCCGCTGGGGAATTGGGGGGCAGTGTAGAAGGTGTGTGCAGAGCTCTCTCACTGAGGGGTGAGGGGCTGGAGATGGATCCTCCACCAAAGTCAGTCACTGGTAAAGGGGAGAGTTCACGCCCAGATGCTTATGACCTGGAGGCAGACCAACTAGCAAGCTTCCGTGACTGGAGAAAACCCTCACGCAAAGAAATGCTGACTCTTGGCAAGTCAACCTACACGAAAGGAAAGGCAAGGGGTTCTGGGTGGGACACCAACATAGGCTGCCCCATGGGAATCCTAAAACCTACCTCTCAGGTGTTCATGAGGTTTAAATGAAATAGCATGTGAAAGGACTGGTTATTATTGTCACAATCTGCATTGTGCCTCCATTTACTGAGGGCTCACTGCTGGGAAACCATGTCAGGTAGGTAAACACTGTCCTGAGGGTGTCTGAAGACATCACAGGTCCAAGGAGATGCCACAACCTGTCCTGGGAAACTGACTGTGCACCAGCATATAAAGGCTCTGAGAATTCTTGCAGTTACGAAACTCTAATTAAAGTAGGATTTCCCAAGCTTATCTAACCACAGAGCTCCCTTTCCATAATGCCTGCCAACTTTCTGGATGATCCAAAATACCAGGAAGGATGGTTATTTCAGAAAAAGAAGGCCGGAGAATGGTGAATTTTACCCAGGACAGCGTTCTGTAATTTTCAGCTCACCCCCAACACTCTGCTGACATATCTATTTCCTTAGTGCCACCGAAATCCTCTGATTTCACCTTGTATCTTGATGAACTCCAACTCACACTGATGATTCCCTTCTTTTCATTTCTCAGGCTCCTGCTGGGATTATCTTGCGATTTGAAATGACTCCTGGGACCCATAAGCATAGGACATATCGCCAGAGAAAGGGCTCCCTGCAATCTGCCTGAAGTTGGGGAGCAGTTACCATGTTGTGCTTCTTTCATAGAGAGCATTACCTAGTGGGTGGGAGTCTCTAGTCCCAGCTCTGCCACTTATTAACTTTGAGGAATTAAATAACTTTCCCAATGTCATTTGTAAAATGGGAAAATGAGTTTAGTGCACACGTTGCTATAAAGAGTGAGTAAATTCAGCATAAAACACCCAGTGCTGTACAGCACACAGGTGACACTCAATGAAGGTCACCTGCCTTTCACATCTCCTCCTCTAACCACTCCCACAAGAACCCTGATTCAAGTTCTTATCGGCTTAGAGAATTATCACGTGAAGAGAAAACGGGATGATGAGAAGGTAGGAATGTTGCCTGAATATTTCAAGCCACATAGTGAATATCTGTATCTATATCTGTACAAAGTCTGCTTCTACTTTCTGGTCTCCAAAAATGGTGTGTATGTGTCTTTACCTACCTAGGTACCTACAGATAGGTACCTACAGAGAAAGAGAGAGAGAGAGAGACAGAGAGAGATAGCAATCTATACCTATATGGCTACCTAGATATAGGTACATGCATAAATATTTTGTTCAATAAATAATTACTGTGCCAGGCACTATGCTGTGTGCTGGGAATAAGCACTGAAAAAGACAGACATGAACCCAGGTTTCAAGGAGTTACACAGTCTAGAGGGGCAGACAGACTATACAAATAAATAAATAAATCCGTTACAAATTGCTACAAGTGGTCCCAAAGTAAACAGACTTGGGGGGGGGGGTGCTTTTAGACCATGTGGTCAGACCTTTCTAATGAAGCAGCAGATCAGCTGAGAACTGAAGGGTGAGAATGGGCCACCCACAGGAAAGCAGGAGTAAGGAGTAATCTAACACGGGGAGCAGCATACGTGACCTTTGAGCCCAGGAAAGGGCAGGGATGAGGCTTGCCTGCAGTAAACAGCGTGGGGGAAGCCCAATGGAGGCTGCAGGGGATGGCAGGAGCCCGCCACCAGGCCTTCCTTGTAGGCCGTAAGGAGGAGACTGGGTTTTAGTCTAAGAACAAGAAAAGGCATCAAAAAGCTTAAAGCAGATCAACAATGTGATTGGATTGAAAAGGATCTGACATCCCTGCAAAGGACTGAGAAGTGAGACGAGTGTGAGAGTCTCAGAGTATGCTTTCCTGCCAGCTAGTCCCCGGTCTCCAAAAAGTGTGATTCTATAATAACAGCAAACACAGTGGGGTCAGATACCTATTTCAGCATTATTAAATAATTCATTTCACCCCAAGAAAACCCTCTACGAGGAAGGTGTCATTGTTCCCATTCTACAGATGCAGCAACTGGGGCAAAGGGAGGTGAAATCACTTGCCCAAGCTTCCCCAGCAACGAGGCGAGGCCTCGGGGCTTCCTAGCAACACAGAGGCAGTTTCTGCACTGCTACACTGCAAACTGAAACAGTAAGAAGCAGCTATGCAAAGGACATGGGGTGAGGGCCTCACACTTTAAAACACTTAACTAATACTAAATAAACAGAGGAGCTCTAATTCCAGAAAAGAATGTTATAAAACCTTGACAATGTGAAAATAATAACATAACTAATTAGTGAGGGGAAAGGATGTGGGAGGGAATGGAAATGTGGTAATTTTCTCTCCTTTCAGAGCAGAAAGTTCATCTAGACTCCATCTAATTAAAAATTAGAGTTAAAAGAAAACATGACTCCATCTTCATTACTTTTCCAAATCGCCTACTTGTAAACATAACAGTATGTCTTTGGAACTAAAAGTTACCAAAGTTTAGCACTTCCTTCATTTTTCTTCCATTTTTTCCCCCTGCTATGTTCAAATTTAACATTTTAATTTTTTTTTAAAGCATGTGCAATATGAACTCATACATGAACCTCTGTGTATCTCTCGAATACGTATTTATCAAATGTATGGAAAGAGGTCTAAAATGATCTTCACCTAGTGTTATCAAAATTTTTATATTGTTTGTTACAGTTTGTTTGACATATTCTTCTTTGTATTTTCTGTGTTGCTTCCATTTCTTTTAAAGGACAACATGTCATTTTTATAAAAATTATAAGAGAATTATTTTGAAAATAAATAATTAAGCTGTCCAGAGATTTCTTTGACTCAATCCCCCAAAGTAAAACCTTCCTCATGTTGGAATAAAATACGAGCTTCTCTATCTCAGAGGGATTGGAAGCAGTTTTATGGTTTCTGAGATGCAATGCACCAAACAAAAAATGAAGCCCCTCGTTCTGCCTTGAACAAGGCCCAGTTCTTCCGTGAGGGCAAAGTCAGGGAGGCTCTAAGCACTCCACTGCAGTGTCCTCCAAGCCCCAGTGACTTTAATGGGAACAAGGTCCTGGCACCTTCTCAGGGACCAATGCAGTGAGCTCTGGGCTCTTGTCACCTGCAGCACAAATGCCCCAGCGATGAGCTGCCTCTGTTGCTGTATCTTCTGGTGCCCTGTGGGTCAGGGCCAGGCAGGAAATGAGCCAGGGAAATTAAGGGTCTGATCTAGAGAAGCACGTGGGCCTATCAAGAAGAAGCGTAAATGGGTCCTACGCAGGGAAGTGATCAGATTTTTCAGAGGCTCAGAGACAACAATCAGGAATAACTGGAAAGACAAAAGTGAGACTGAACCACAGAAAATCATTTAGAGAAGGAAGTCTGAGTTGGGTCCTCAAGGATCTTCACTGAGGTAAGAGGACTAAACGCCATGAGAAGAAAATGAAACAGGGCAAGAGAAAAATAATGACCCTAGTCATTGGCTTAGAATTAAAGGTATACTATTTCCTTTGATCTTCACAATAACTCCATTAGGTACCGAAGGCAAGAGCTCATCTCCTTTTTATAGGTGAGTTGTTCAAGGTTAACCAAACTGGCGGGGATCCAGCCTGTCCGCAACCAGGTCTTAGCTTCTTGTCCATTACTTTTCTCATCTGATCACTGAGCTGTGGGGCGCTCTCCTCTCTCTCCCACCACCTTTTCACAGAATTGAGATTTGTATGAATCTGGGATTGCCCACATCCATGGGTCCTAGTCTGTTCCTAGCTTCTTCTCCATAACAGGGGTCAAACCAAGCTGACTTGAAAAGCTTGATGGCAATTCCATGGATGGCTTCCCAGGAAGCTGTGCTGCATGGCCTTCATTTCCTAGGGAAGATGGAGTCCCGTGCTAAGGTTTAATGCAAGTGAAGGTCAAGCTTTGGTAGATGTCCAGGTACAATTTCAAGGGAAGAAGGGATTCAAGGTGATGGCTCTCTTTGGGGGAGGAAAGGAGAGAGGATTGTGTGTTCTGAACAGCCTGGCCAGCCAGTGTGTCAGGGTAGTAAGTAATCCTCAGACCCCCCTCTTCCCTGCAAGTACTGTGCCAGGAACCCTGACCAATAACATACTACGTCTCCTATTAGTGAAGGTTTAGGGGGAAAACATTACATACTAAAAATGACACTTTATAAACTTTCGGTTGTGTAAGTTTTCTTGCATTTTTTTTTCAAAGAAACCGGCTTAATATATAAATCACACTGTGTGCTAGAGAATATATGACACAGCTGTGAATTACAAGGTCATAATTTTACCAGCAATTTTAGATGCTGCCATAACCCATCCAAGGTCTGAAGAGGGAGAGCTCTAATACATTTTGATTTTTTTCCTAAACCCCCAGAATGGCATTCTGGGCCAGCTATTAAAAGATACTTCAATATTTGCTTTTGTTTTAGGAAAAAAATAATAGGCCAATATCACCATTCTCTCCTTTCTTTTCTTCTATACTATATCACTGCCTTTTCTCTTTCTTCTTAAATTACTGGGTATCTAGCCTTAAATAGATGTTCACTCAGCCTTCTTAAGAGAAAGATAAGCTTCGTCTTGGGCTTTGAATTAGAAAACTTCCCACAACAGTACCATTTTTGCCCAGGGTTTGCCTAAGGGAATGGAGACATGACCTTGAACCAGGTGGTCCTATTAGGTCTGACATAGAAACACTTTTTCTGCATCATCTGCCATTATCTTCCTCCCCCTTCAGCCTGAGTTATACCTGCATTCTTGCTTTCCCCCCTAATGTCAGGCCTACGTTCATTTGCAAACACTAACCCTCACTTTGACTTGCCTTTCCTTCCCTTCTCCAACTAGCAAAGTCCTATGTCAGACTCCAAGAACTAACCAAAGCACCATTTCTTTGGGAAAGACAGCCTTCCCTGACACCTCGCGTTGTCTCTTCAGTATTTGTTACCAGAGCGCCACAGTGCTATACTCAGTCTAACACTATGGGATTCTTTATTTACTTCTCTCTTTCTCTCCCCATGAATGAGCTCACCAGCTCCTGTCCCATTTCTTTTTTCACCCACTCATGCATTAGTTCACCAAACACTGAGGGCTTTTTTTTTTTTTTAAAGATTTTACTGGGGAATTGGGGGAGGGGAACAGCATTGGGGAACCGGGGAAGGAGAACAGACAAGTCACTGTCCTTTTGTTCTTCAGTCTAGTTGTGAAGGACGTCGCTTCACTGTCCCATGTTGGTATTATCATTGTGCCCTTCCCGGGTGAGGCAGTCGCTTGCCGGCCATTGGACAGCTGCTCAGGGTGGCTCACGGCAGCTCACCAAAGCGCACGCCAGCTGCTGGCCAGCCCCACTGCAGCCTACGCCGTCATGGGCGACTCATGGCAGCCCAGCTCCAGGTCGAGCTGTTGTTCACTATCTTAGCTGTAGAAGGTGCAGCATCACTGGCCCTAGTGTGGGATCCCAACAGGGGCCCGGCTGCTCAGAGCTGGCGTCCCAAGCCAACTCTTAACCAACACGCCACTTGGCTGGCCGGAGGGCTTCTTTTAGTAACTTTGTTGTGAGATACTTGGACAGAGAGACAGGACACCAAGGCTCAGGAAGCAGCGTTTATTGATGCTGGCTCCGGCTCAGTGGATTTACATCCAGAGGCTGAGCCCCGACCCGGGCAGAACATGGGGCTATATACCCTGAGGTTTCCAGGTTGACAGCTAAGATTTATAATTAGCACATGTGGTCTTGTGCCAGTTCCTGACTGGCTCCCAGGTGAGGTAGGAATTCGGAAGTGTTAAATGTCGACATTTAATGGCCATGCAGCCTAGGAATGTCTTTGTCTGAAACTCCCTGCTACAGCATGAAATCCTTGGTGACCACGTGGTCCGGGAAAGTCTTTGTCTAGGGCCCTCTGCCACAACTTCACTAAGACTTAATACAGTGCCTGGAACAAAGTAGGTGCATAATAAATGTCTATTGAACGAAACAAAATGAAGTGAAATGAAGACATGGGTAGATGGATCGGTGGATGGATTCTATCCACCGTGCATCTATAGGAGACGGTCAAAGAGAAGGACCATAACAGAAGTAACAGACGGCTCTCCTCTAATTCCCCAGTCTTTCCCGTGTGGCTTCCATCAGCCTACCTTCCCTGGAGTAAATCCACTCCAGTCTCTTTCACCGCCACTGCTAAGCATCTGCTACCCCCCATACAAACATCCAGACTCATCAACTTACTGGCTCCCCAAAGCACATTGCGAATTCCCCCTCCCTGCTTCCCGTTTTCTCTTGCCTGGAATGCCCTTTCTCCTCCACTTGATTTAGGCAAACTCTCCCCGTGCTTTGAGACTCAAGTCCCATTTCCCCCCAGCAAGTCCCCATGCAACAGGCACCTCCCCCTGCTTTCCACGCACAGCACATATGTAGCACACACATGGCTCCTAACCAGACAACAGTTCACCACACCTGAACAGTTCACCACACCATACCTACTAACCGGTCAGCACTGAGAAGACACGGGCATGCTACAGCTCTCATACCATGGTGGGAATGTGGCTGGTGACAGGCTCCTAATGCTTGCCCTGGCCCTGCCACTTACTAACTAGCTGTGGGACATGGACCAGGCTCTGACATCTCAAACATGGTTGTCCACATCTGCCCAACCAGGAGAACACTAACACCCACCTCACAGAGCTGAATGAATACAATAGCATTCGCAAAATGTTTTTACAGAGTTAACGGCTGTAGAAAGAGTATGTGTCTTATAAATATATGTAAATAAACTCGAGTACTCCCAGTAGGCCCCGGTTTCTGTCGGTCATGAAGGCCACTCCTTCCCTACGTTATGCTCCCTTGGCACTGAGCTTCCTTTCAAATTAAGAATTGAACGTTCGGGCCGGCGGAGTGGCTCATTGGTTAAGCGCTGGTTTTGGGATGCCAGCGGCCCCGGTTCGGATCCCACATGAGGGCCAGTGACACTGCCCTCTACAGCTAACAACAGCTCCACCTGGAGCTGGGCTGTGCGAGCCCCGGTGATGGTGTGGGCTGCAGCCCCTGCTGCAGTGGGCTGCCATAGGCTACAGTGAGTGGCCAGCAGCCAGCGTGAGCGGCTGGCAGCCAAGCATGAGCTGCCAATAGCCGCGGTGAGCGACATCCAGAGGCCAGCAACCGATCTGCCTCATCCGGGAAGAGCACAATGACGATACCAACAGTGAAGCAACATCCTCCGCAACTAAACTGAAGAACAAAAAGACAGCAACTTGTCTGTTCCCCTTCCCCGATTCCCCAACACTGTTCCCCTCCGCCAATTCCCCAATAAAATCTTTAAAAAAAAAAAAAAAAAAAAAAAAGAATTGAACGTTTGAGCAAGAGACTCAACAACTCCTAAGTGAGGTCTCCTTTCGCCCTCACCATAATATGCACGAGGAGCTGACACCTGCTCTTGACTTACACATACAAGTACATTTTTCTGGGAGGCCCAGGCCCTTTCATCCACGCAGTATGATCTGCCACTGCCTATACTGCTCCTTTATGGAAATGCTGTCTGCGCGGTCCGGGGTCTTTGCCTGTCTGACCCATGGTCCTTGCCCACGTGATGACCTTCAAGGACAGACATGGGGTAGGGAGATAAATAACAGCTGTTTTACTGATGCCTTTATCCATTCATTCAGGGCAAGGCGAATAGGACAGGGAAGATTTTCCATACTTGCTGGTGTAATCCACTGGTTTTAATATTAGTTACAGCATTGTGCCAACAAGATACCTGATCTGAGAAAGCCAGAAACATTAGATTCTATCATCCAATTACTATCCTATTAAGTAGAACTCAATTATGTGTATATAGATGTGTGTGTGTCTTATGTAATCAACACACGGATAACGTATGAATTAATTATATCTAAAGTAAAAAGTGCATTTGCATGCATTTCAATGTATATCATATTATGTTTACGCTTCAATGCTGTTATCTAACTGTTTATCATTCCCGTTATACTTACTCATCAAAGACTTTAAACTCCCACTGCACACAAGATATTTTGAATTCTCATATCCATAACTAGATTAAGCTACTTTAGGCTAAAATTGTGTCTTACATTTCACAGTACACCCGGCATGATAAGGACAGTGTTATGATCAATCTGTCAATGGCTTATTTATTAATCTTAAATTATGTCTTCAAATCCTGCTCTTTTCTCTCTGTCTTTTTTCTACCAGGCCTTAACAGGCACACAGACTCTACTCAAATTGTTATTACTTTTACTTTTGGCCCAGTTAAAAGCACCCAATATTGGTACTCTGGGTGGCCCCTTTCCAAGCACCCTTTTATGTAAAAAGAGCTATAATCCTATAAGCAAGGAACTGTGAAACTGAGTGCAGCTAAGGGAATTATTCCCCCATGCAGATAAGGCTGTAGACCTGACAGTTCTAGTACGCAAATAAAATCTCTCAGACAATTAGGTTGCTGCTTAAGGACATTTGCTCTGGAATGCCCAAAAGTATTCTGAAAGATTGCAGAATTGTTGGTGATGGAGAAATAAACTAGTAGCTGGAGTATAATAGATTACTCAATTAAGACAGGCAAAATAGACAAACAAGAAAAGTATTACATTATGCAAAACACTTGAAGGATCTAACCTCACCTTACTTCTATTTCATACGCAAATATTTTCCTGGACTACTTTCCATCGTGAGGAAATAAACTGGAGAGGGTGTTTTATTGTTTTCTGACTACAATGCAGAGATAACATCTTTGGTTCTACTTTTGATCAAGATGAAGACTGTGAATATCCAAGCCAAGTGAGAGGAGCTAGGAATTATTTGGGTTTTTTCCCTAAATCTTTCTCTCTAATTTCTAAGGAAGGTATCTAAAAATCCATCAGCACTCTATGGGCAGAGAATGAGTAGAAGAGCTAGCAGAAAGGTTTTAAGCACTGGACAGAAAAATTGACTTAGAGAGAGTGGGCAAATAATTCCATCAGGCTCCATTCCAGCCTGCAAATAGGGAACATTCGAAAGAGGCTTATGACATCTGGAGGGTGTAGTCTAGAAATCCCCAATTAATTTTAGAGAACCTCAAATACATTAACTAAATGGACTGTGGGCTCCTTATTTACTACACAGCCATGACTCAGCCTTCAAAGATCTGACCTGCTGAGGACAACAATCTTGTTTTCATGCTGGTGACTAATCATAATGACTGCCAAGAGAGGCCAGACCAGTGCTATCTCCCAAAAGAAATACAGATACAGGAATTAAGCCTCTTCTTCAGATACAGGAATTAAGCCTCATGAAGAGAAAGCTTTAAAAGAAGGTTTCTTTTCACCAAAGAAAGCACCAGAAATCCAATTACCATCTCCTAAAACATGCTCTCTTTTGCTATTTTTCTGTGTGGATGATGGTAGCATTAATGGAGATATAGCCAAGCCCAAAACCACTCATTCTAGATTTTCCCTACTCCCTCATCCTCCACATGTCCACCAGCCACAAAGTCTTTTAGGGTCTTCCTCCTTAATATTTCTCTTGGATTTCCCCTCCTCCCCATAATCCCTGCTTCGGCACTAATAAACACAAGCCCTTAGGACTTCTTCCCTAGATGCTAAAGTCATCTCAAGTCGCCCAGTCTCCAGCCTAACTCCCTCCCTATTTCTCCCCACAGGCTGTTCTCCACATTCTTTCCTGTAGGCTATAGGACTCCAAAGGATTTTCAGGGAGATACTCCCAACATCAGACTTGCACATTTCAAATTTCCTCACATAATATTCCAAGTCCTGGCAGATATGGCCCCCCACCTCCCAGAGCTGCTTTTCCAGGGCCTTATCCCCATCACATTCGGGTCCCATAACAGAAACTGCCTCTGAGCCTTTCCTATGTGGATCCTTCCTTGTCGGTTCCTAGCCATCACTTCCTCATCATTCAGGCCTTGATGTAGGCACCAACTTCTCCATGAAGCTCTCCTGTCCTTCCAGAATACAACCGATCACTCCCTTCCTGCACCGCGCTTAGGTCATTTCGCTGTATTTTTATTACTTCTTGTTTTCTTTTACATGTATCTTCTTCAATTCAATATTAAACCATCTGAGGACGGACGCTGGGTCTTGTTTCTGCTGTGTTCCCTGCCTGGCACAGAGCACGTACTCAATAAACGCTTGAACAGATGAATGAATCAATCAATCAATTAAAAATTTCATAAAACCTTTACTCTAACCATAAATCCACTCTCATAGCAGGGGTCGGTGAGCTATAGCCTGTGGGCTGAATCTGGCCTGTTGCCTCTTTCTGTAAAGCCTGCAAGCTGAGAATTTACTTTTTTTTTTACAGTGAGAAAATATTACAATAATATTTCATGAAACATAAAAAAAAATTGTATGAAAGTCAGATTTCAGTGTCCATGGATAAAGTTTTATTCAGACACAGCCAAACCCATTCTTTCACGTATTGTCTATGGCTGCTTTCCTGATACAAAGGCAGAGTTGAATGGTTGCAACAGAGACTGTCTGGCCCCCAAAGCTTAAAACACTGAGTATCTGGCCCTTTCCTGAGGTTTGCTGATCCCTATCCTACAGAATGGAACAGGGGCAGCCTTATCAGTTTGTCATTCATTCTATTATTCACTCCGGATGTTTACGGAGTATCTGCCAGGTGTCAAGCATTCTGCCAGGTTCTGGGGATAAAGCAAAGAGCTGAGAATGGGACCTGTATAATGGAACTCACAGTCTGGGTCTGCAGTGGGAGAAAGAGACTCATCAAATAATCTGACAAGTGCCTCTGCAATTACAACTCTGATGGGAGCAAAGAAATGGTACCTGGGGTAACTTCCATGGTACACTGATAGTTATTATAATTGTTAAAGATGGTCAAATCAGCGCCCAAACACTAAAGTGGCTCTCTTTTCTCCTTTCTCTCTGTTTCTGCCCTGAGGCTCTTCATTTTCAATCAGGTGTCTCTTTCAGGTTGACTTGGGACAAGCTTCTGCTCCCTGCGTGACGCTCATTTTCTGTGTAACCCCAGCTCCTAGACCAAAGCCAGACACACGAGAGACACATGCAGGCAATCATCACCGAATGAATTGAAAGAATTAATTAGTGGAAGAAATGTGGGCAAATTCCTTGGCATCCCTGGGCCTCAGTATTCTAATAAGTAAAATGAAGGACATGCTGTCCCCAAGTCCTTCCGGTTTTGCACCCTGCAATGCCTCATGTCTTTAGAGCTGGCCCCCATCTGGCTTTCGGAGTCATTCATTTCCGTGGACATAAGGCAGCCTCCCTCTGCTTCTGCAGCCTGGCATGTCGTCCCCTGAATGACACATGAACCCTGCCCAAGGCAATGCAGCCCACACCAATCCATACCACAGATCACTGCTGCCAGTGAAAAAGGAGTCTACCTTGGGGTTTCAGCCAAGGTCCGCTCAAGGTCTTTGGCATAAAGGGTGGCCAAGCTGAACACACACCAGCAGAGAAACGATCACACTGGCTTCATAAATTGGCCCATTAGAGCTCAGAATCACGAAGGTTTTCTTTCCACGCCCATTTTAACATTGCGACTTCAAGATAGGTGGCTATGTGAAAACACACACAAATCACCCCCCCTCTGTTGCCACCATTCCATGTATGTGCTACTGATGATTTTTTTAAAGATCTGAGAACATGAGGAACTCTGATGCCAACTAGTTTTTTCCAACTCGAGAAGCAGTTATTTTCTTTTGGTGCCCAGACCCATGGAAGTGGTTTGGACAAAAGTACATTTCCACCCATGGGTCATCTGTTTATTTTGCCCTGCTAACTGCTTAGATCTACAGCTCCTATAGCTAGATAATTGGAACGCTCCTTGACCAACCACAAATGCTTCAGGATTCCCGTTAGCTCTGGAAAAACAGAACCAACCCGTTAGCTGTACTTCCTCCTTAAAAACCCTAAACTTTTCATAGTGCAATAAGGCACTCAAAGTTCTGTTTCTCCTTCTGTCACGGTTCTCATCCTTCTTCCAGTTTGGTCTCATCTTTTTTTTTTTCCATCTGTAATATATGTTTTCAACTTTGCTGAGATCAAGTCCAGCCAAAAAGTCAAAGGAATTAACAAATGTCATAACAGGAAAAAAATTTAAAAAACGCTTCCTCTTCCCTAAAAATGAGTTGATACAAGAATGATAACTCAGGATTAAAATATTCACTACTTTTTGGGCCCCTTTTTATATTTTTCTGCATCTGCTATGCAGCTGAATGCATATCGTAGGAAAAGCTCTATTCTCTTCCACAAAAAAATGAACTTTGGGACCCACCCGATGGTAGTCAATGGTTATAACTCAGCTCCAGAAGGAAAAAGTGGAATAGTAGCCCTTACAGCACTAACACAGCACAGTCCTCTTTATATATTATAGTCCTGGTTCCTACACCAGGGCTGCTTTATCAGGGTGCACATATTATGACCACAGTCAAGTTTATTAATAAAGTTCCTATTTCTGTTTAGGTTTGACACACATCTATTCAGGATCTGAACATGCTTTCATTTTTCAAAGCTGACAGTTTGACATGCAAAAAGGAAAGTGACAGATCCTTCAATATTTCCTTCAAATCCAAAACCAATTCAGTCCAAAGGTGGAAGGAAAATATCCTACTGGACTTGAAAAGATTATATAAGCAATTGAAGACGATCCTTCATTTAACTGAAACAGGTAACATCCTCATTCTGGGGTCAGGATAGAGTTCTGCCTCTCCTACACCTGCCTTGGAAGTCCCTTGAGATTTGGTTTTGTACTCGGAGTGGTTTCAGAGCACGCTTAGCAGGAAGGCATGCATGAGCCTATGCTTCTGAATCCTAGACACTGGCCTGACATATGTCTTTTTCCAGCTTTTCCACATAGTCTGGGGACCTTTTTAGGGATGGGTTATCTTCTAAGAGTTAAAAATATAGGGCCTATTGCATCCAAGGTTAATTAATCAAGATTCAAGGAGAGAGCATTCTGAGGACCACAGCTACTGTTTTTCATTCCTACTTTTCCTCAGTAGGTGGCAGCATTGCACAACAAATTGTGTCGAGATGCGTGTCCTGGAAAAGGCACTCACGCTGAGGTAGAGAATTTGGAAGAGCCTAGGAGGGCTTTGGGAAGAGGAGAGACACTGGGGCAGGTCAGTGCAGGGAAAAGCCTGTGACATCTGCATTTCCCACAGGTCCCCTTGTGCTTGCAATGGAGCCTGGGTCCTTCCTCGCCACAAAACTTAGAAGCACTTTTGCTAATGGGAGGCAAGCACATGCTATTGCCTGAAATGATTAAAATTATATATATATATATATATATGAAGAATAAGTTTACAGACAGTGCATATTTTTCTCCACATGGGATAGCATTTGAAAAAAAATTCTGACCCAATCTACAAATTCAAGTTACAGTGTTTTAAGTTTCCTAAGATATTCACCTACAATATTAAGAATTAGTTGTTTATCTTCTGTTGCCTGTTCAGTGTTATCAGCAGATGCCAAGTTATAGGCCTTGTAACAATACTGGACCACAGAGATGGAAAGAAGGAAAACAGTCTAAGGTGATTGTTTCCTATAGAGAAGACACCAGAATTTCCTGTGTCCTAGGCACAGAAATAACGCTGCAACCTGTACCAGTTTCCAAGGGGCAAGTCACTGTGGCCAAAAATAAATCATCTGGAGGAGGCTGAGGAGGAAGAGGAAGAGAGGGAAGAAGGGCAGGAGGAGAGGGGAGAAGGTGAGGGGAGGAGAAGGCGATACTAGACATTGAGATGTCAATATGGCAAGAGTCAGCCAAAGGTCATCAACAGCTGCCCTTGAAGAGGACTATTCACTCTCCAGCTACAGCCTTCACCTGGCAAGCTTCACTCATTGGTGATCTTGCCCCTGTAAACATTTGGGTTTGCAGCCCAGGGTTTATACACTTGTTTTTCCTATAATTGGGGAAAGGTATCTTATTCACCATTTAAACTCCAAGCCTAGTAGAGCAACCAAGACATTATACGTGTTTTAAGGTTTGTTGAGAGAATGAATAAATGAAGGTGATCGTAACAATAACCATGGTGAAGTTTAATGGGGTTTCCTAACCAGGGCTGAGATTGGGGTAAGGAGAGTGAAATATGCAGGGAACGAAATTGAAGGAGGTACTCCCTTACAGGACACAACATCCTCCTAGTTCCCTTTATACCATATGCCAGTTTGGTTGTGGGCCTTATCTCATTGATAGATTGATAGGATTTATGAAGATTTCTGTCTTTCACCACATATGAGGGCTGGTACTGAACTGGGAGCAACCACTAGCAATTAAAAGCTCAGGCTCTGAGATCACACAGCCCTGAGTTTAAATTCATCACTTGCTGAAGTCGCACAGCTAATAAGACCATTCACCTCTCTCAGTTCCAGGTTCTTTTATCTTAGGGAGCTGTTAAGAGGATTAGAGGAGACAGGCATATAAAGAGCTTAGTCCAATACCTGCCACAAAACACATGGTAGCTATAATAATAACAACAGCAACAATAAGATTTTATATTATTACTATTATATTTGTAACTGATTTCAGAGGAAAGTTCATGTCCAGTTGATCAGTAGCTACTACGTGCAAAACACTGTGCCAGATATTTAAAGGAATGCAGAAGAATGTATAATGTTGCTGTAACCTAGTTTGTTCAGGTCACAAACTTCCTGTAAAAAGCCAGATAGTAACTATTTTCGGCTTTGTGGGTTTCTGTCTCATTGTCATAGATAACATGTAAATAAATGGCTGTAGCTGTGTTCTAATAAAACTTTATTTACAGAAACAGGCAGTGGGCCAGATTCGTCAATTCTAATCTGACTGATGAGCCAGGATGTTGCATATGACTTATAAAAATATAGCCAACATCTGACCACCCATGAGTGATTCAGATAATAATGATTTTAGAAGAAGCAAAGTCATAGCTGATTAAGTTCATGTGAATAGAGAGAATGGGTGAGCACCTGCTAAACAGGGGAGCCACCAGCGTCATGGAGATGGAATATAATTGTGACTGAGATGGAGTGGCTTTTAAGTAGGCTGGTTGACGGAAAAGGGGGAGAAATTCACAGAGAAGCAGATAACAGGTAGAAAGGAAGGCTGAGTGAGAATATAAAGGACAGAGACTTTTAGTGAGGTTGAGTTTTTTATTTAAAAAAAATAAAATAGGGCCGGCCGAGTGGCTCAGTTGGTTAAGAGCTCGCCCAAGAGTGCGAGATGAGCTCTGAGCAACAGCAGTTCAATGCTCAGCCCGAGCTGAGTTGCTGCTGAGCTGCCAACAGGTGGCAGGATGGCTCAGCTAAAATAAACAAACAAACAAACAAACAAACAAATAAATAAATAAATAAATAAAATAGTTTGCTGTGCCTAAAATCTGGCCAAGGGGAAGTTTCCCAATTTACCCAGGAAATAAGAAAATAGTACTCTTTGTGAGGTGGATTGCTGAATTTTTACCTAGCCATAATGAGAAGATGAATTTAGTGATATGGGAACAAAGTGGCACTATACTGGTATTTGGGATTTATTCTGAGTATATGACGTGTTTCATTAGAAATGGATCCCTTCTTACTACTTGTTATCTGCCCTTACTTTTGCGAGCAGGCGAGGTTCCAGACCTGGGCATCTCAGGGTCTCCAGGTAGGATGAATGGGAAGGAATGTTTGCTAAAATAAATTATCCTCGGGGGTCAAGAGGGGTCAGTCTCTAAAAGGATCCTTCCCAGGAGGAAGGAGCTGAGGACTCCATCCTGGAGAGCAGCCTCCAGGGAAGGGGTGGGACTTTCACCCAGATCTCTCTCCTTCCCTCTTTTTCCCAAATCTCTAACACACACTCTTCCTATTTTCCTTAATGAGCCAACTCTACCGGATTTCAGGGAGTTTAGAAAGAGACAACAACCCAAACTGGCTCTAGAGGGAATGTTAGTGGTAATAAGCACAAGCCACGGTCTTTCACTAGTAACGCAGAACTTGGAATCCTTTAGAAGGGGATCACATGTGGGAGCTCAGAAGTCATTCTAAAGAGGGTTCCTCTGTCTAAGTTGAAATGATAATGTGGAATGTCATATGCTGGGACTATTTCAAGATGTTAATGATTCAGATTTTAATTTCAAAAACATACTGAAACATGGGATTCGACCAGTAAAGATATTGATATGTTGGTGCCCCAAAATAGCAACGTTTACTGGAATGTGAGGACCCTGGAAACTGGTGGTAGCTGCTCAGTTCAGCCTCACGCCAGGGTAGACCACTGGTTCTCAAAGTGTGGCCCCAGATCAGCAGTATCAGCGTCACTTGGGAACTCAGTAGCCCTGCAGATCCTCAGGCCTCAGAACTACTGAATCAGAAACCAGGGATGGGACCCAGCAACCTGGGTTTCCACCAGCCCTCCTGGTGATTCCGACGCTAGCCGCAGTGTGAAAACTACTGAGCTCTCTAGTATATGTAGTGTTCATGTTCTAGATCAACTATCCTTAATCATGACCAGCGAGTCTGGCTCAATAGACATGTGAAGGAGCTTACGTGTTTTTTGTTTTGTTTTATTTTGTTTTAGTTTCTTAGGTATTCAGGTGGTTCCTGATTTAAAACCACCATTATGCAGAGCTTCGCTACCCTGGCTGCACATTGGAATTATGCAGGGAACTTTAAAACATTTTGATGGCTGAGTTCCACCCCAGAGATTCTGATATACTTGATCTAAAGTATAATCTGGCTGGGAGGGAGGTAGTTTCAGAGCTCCCCAGCTGATTCTAATATACTGTCAATATATTATACTATCCACTAATCTAATCTACATAGACTTTACCATGTATCAGAACCATTTGGATAATTTATTAAACAAAATTCCCCAGCCCCATCCCCCAAA
This sequence comes from Aselliscus stoliczkanus, assembly GCA_033961575.1. NCBI lineage: Eukaryota > Metazoa > Chordata > Mammalia > Chiroptera > Hipposideridae > Aselliscus > Aselliscus stoliczkanus. Next base: position 130,602,340 of record CM066729.1, on the reverse strand, counting down.
GAGTCTACAGGTTTGGGGTTGTGCCCAAGAATTTTCATTTGTAATGAACTCCCAGGTGGTGGGCTGGTCTTGCAGACCACACCTTAGTGGCTCTGCTCTAAGAGGAATATGCTTACTTTTTACATGGGTTGGGATGGCAGCTTTCCTCCCTCCCTTTCTCTGCTGAATTCCTATACATTTATTATTGTTCCCTATAAAGAACCCATCCGATCAAATGATCAACATCTTAAAGGCAAGATTTTTGTTTTTCCCATCTATGGGCCACTCCTAGGAGTTGGTAGCTTGTGCATAGTAGGTGTTCAGTTGAAGAGGTATAAGAGGGTCTCAGAGCTGCTTCCAGTGTTCATTTTCTCCCTACCGATCTGCTAACCAGTTCAATCTATCATGGCTCTGAGCTCACTGGGAAGAATCAAGGCATCTATTTTTGAAGATGATGTGAAGGTAAATATCCGTCCAGTCCTAGAGATTTAGGCTACTTGAGGAGGCTGTTCCAATAATACCCCAGATGAAGTACAGCCATCTGGAGAGGTTTTGGCATCTACGGAAACCTACTGCTGAATCTGTTCCTTGAAGACATCCATTTTAGGATGTTATTTCCAATTTGGCATATAACAGAGCTGTGCAAGTCAATGAGGATTTAGAATCTGTGCTCCCTACAGAGGGCATCATATTTAAAGCATGTCCTTGACAAAGCAACTCCGAGGGAACCCAACTGCAAATCTCTTAAGGGGAATCATTTCTCTAGAAGCTGTTTCCGCTACCGCAACTATCAAATGGCAGTCAGCTCCCTAAAAAAAAAAAATGCCTGAACTTTGTGCATTCCTCTTTGCCGGGGCTGCCTTCCCTTAGAGCCCAGTCATAGGGACAGCACCCAAGGAGCTCATTTCTTTTGCCACACCACACCACAGCAATCCATCCCAATGTTATTCCCAAGATTCCTGTCATGGTGCCACTGAGTTTCCCCTCCAAAACAATAAGCTCAGGCAAAGGGCAGAGCCCGTAATCTATAATATACTCTTTCCAGATGGACTAACAGTAGTAACGTGGATTGTTTTTATTTAGTTCGATACTTCTATAGAATACACCAAGAAGCTCAGGAGTCAAGGATGGTAAAAAGGAAAAAAAAAATGTTTTAAGGTTTAAAAAAAGTAGTATGGAGGCTGGTACGTTACAGAAATTGTTTAAGTCAATTTTCCCCCAAAATGGATTGAATTACTTTTCTTCTTGGCTTCCTTTCTCACTTGCGAGTACCAGCGAAATTCTATTACAGAGTCTCTGCCTTTCGTCAGGGGATTGGAGCTAGAAAGAAGCTGCATTCAGTATTTGATCTGATTGAACAAGAACTTTCAGACTGATTTTTTTAAGTGTAATTATGATGGCTAATTAATTTTATAGTTTGAGAGTCAGCATAATATGGCATGGAGGAACATGGACCTCGGAGGTAGACTGCCAGAGTCCAAAGCCTGGCTCTGTCCCTTATGCACTATGTGACTCTCACTAAAGTTACTCAACCCCCCGGGCCTCAATTTCCCCATCTATAAAATGGGGCTAAAATGACCCCTATTTCAGAGTATTGTTTGGAAGATTACCTGGGAAAATGATAAATACACTATGTACATGCACATACATGCATGTACAAATACACACATGACACACGCATATATAGTATAACACTGCTCTGGTGACAGAAATACTTCCTCTTTTATTTACAGTACTCTCTTTCTCTCTCTCTCCCAAACCCCAAACCCCAAAGGCATCTGGCACCCAAAAGGAAAGTCACGCTTTTCCTTTTCTTTTATTGTTATTATTTTAAATAAATCCACTGACTACAGGGAGGCATTTACTTAGAAGCCTCTGGCTTTAGAGAACATAGATGTCTAGCTGCCCGGGGTTATGGAGCTCCCAGCTGACCTCTGGGAGCTCTGAAGGCCCATCCTTCCAGACCTTGGGGACTGGGCCCGGCACCTCCTTGAGGGGAGGAAATGGGGAGTTCATAGTAGGTGAATCAAGTCATCCGATGCCCAACCCTCTATGGGGGTGCAAAGTGAGTCTACCCCCACCTGTGTTAAACCCGAACTGTCCATCTGAGTTTGAGTCAATTTGTCCTCTCTCCTTCCTCCATCCTTAATCTCACACTAATCCAGCAAACTCCAGGATCGTCCTGTAGGGGGAACCAGAGGCCTTTCCTTTCAGAACCCAGAAAGCCATTTCAGCAGCCATAGAGAGCTCTAGAGAAGAAGTTGGGGCTGGAGTCACGCCCAGACCCAGGAACCCTTTTGTACTTTTTAATTTAATTTTTTTTTTTCCTACAGAGGACTTAAATAATTTAATTTGGAGAGGATGGTGGGGGAGTTTCATTTTGATGCTGTACTAATGATTTCTCCACGTCCGTTCAAGAAAGTTATTTACTTCTTCTAGAAACAGGCTTTTTACCATTGGTCCTTTAACAAAAATCACTTCAAGAAGCATTTGTTAAGCTTCCACTGTTTAAAGAGTGTCCCGGATGCACAAAAAAGTGAAACCATGGTGCACTCTATCACAAAGCTCACCGTCCAGAGCAGCGTAGTCTAGTAGCACTTTCTGTGAGAATTGAAATGTTCTGGATTTGTGCTGTCCCATCCCGCAGCCACGAGCCACACGCTGCTACTGAATCCTTGAAACGCAGTACGACTGAGAAACTGAGCCTTTATTTTCATTTTGATTAATCTACATTTAAATAGCTAAATGTGGCTACGGCTGCTACCATATCCTACAGCACAGTCCAGACTGGAAAGCCTCACCTTGCTACTTAGTCTGGTCTCCAAACCAGAAGCTCAGGCCTCACCCAGGAACGTGTAGAAACACATGACCTCCAACACCACCCCATACCTCGTGAACCAGGAAGTAAATTTTAACAAGATCTCCTGCTGCTTCAGATGTCGGTTGAAGTTTGGGAAGCACCCTTCTAGGGAGAAATTAATTCAACGCTCATAGTTAGAAGATGCACACAGTGGGTCTCATCCTTACTGCACTTTAAATGCAACTGGGGAGCGTTGAAAATGCAGAGCCTATGTCCAACCCACCCTACCCCCAGCCCAGCAATTCCAATTTAATGGATTGGAGGTTTGGCCTAAATAGCATGAGTTTTTAAAAGCTCTCTGGGGGATTTTAAAGGACGGCCAAATTTGAGAACCATTCCAGCACAGCCTAGTGCAATGGTTCTCAAATGCAGGATTTTACAACACAGATTGCTGGATCCAACTCCGAGTTTCTGATGCATTGGATCTAGGCTGGGTTCTAAGAACCTAACAAGTTTTTAGGAGATACTTTTGCTGCCCGTCTGGGAATGACCCTCTAAGAACCACTGGCTTCATAATTTTAAAAGCATAGGCTCTGGAATCAGACTGACCTGAGTCCCAGATTCACCACCTGGGAAAGTTACCGAACCCCCAAACCTCAGCTCTCTAAATCCTAAAATCAGACTAAAAGTGTTTACTCTTTAGGTTGCTGTGAATGTTAACTGAGATAATACTTATGAGATGGTGAGCCCAGTGTCTTCTCTTCATAAGCAATCAGTAATTATTCATTATTGTAAGAAGATTCACTCATTCATTTATTCAACAAGCACAAACTATGTGCTAGGCACTGTTCAAGACACTGGGGACACAGAAAAAAAAACAAAAAACAAAACAAATGGTCAAAGTCAGTGTCATACTGCCGTCATAAAACCTGAATTCTAACTGATAGTATAAAACAGACTGATTCTACTGCTCTTATAGCACTAATCATAAAAGCAAAGGAAACAAAGGTCAGACAGGAATATACTCCAACTGGGAGAAAGCTTCACACAGTAGGTGGAGTCAGGACTGTGCCTTAACGGGGAGAAGGATGACAATCAGAGAGGTGGGGCATAAATGCATCCCGACTCAGCTTAAGGAAGATGCAGAGCACAAATGCAATTAGCAGCCTGGTGCATCTGTCTGGGGCAGGAAGTCCAAGGGCAGGGGCAGCTAGGAATCAAGGCTGTGTCTGGGCTGCCCAAGAGGGGCTGCCGCCACACTCTGGCCAAACCACACTCTTGTGTTTTTGTTTTGTTTTCTAAATTTCAATGCACTGAAAATAACTGAAGTCAGGAAACTGAAGCCAGTCAAGGCTTTCACTATTAAAAATTCCTACCCATTGCAGAAGCTATTCAACATCAGGTCCAGGTATTAACCTCACCTCATCTAGTGTGGGGTTCTTCAAGCTAGGGAGCAGCTGTGGGCCAGATGCCATGGACAGACAACAAGAGACTCCCGAGGCTGCAGCTGAGCCCCTGGAAGGATGGCCACTGAAGGGAGAAAGCGGTGTTCTGACCCCATCGACTGCTTTCCTTGGGAAAATGGTAACATACTATCAAAACTTGTTCACCTCGTTTAGCACTCTAAAATTCCGGTTTCTCTCTATTCTTTTTTTTTGTTTTTTAAGATTTTATTGGGGAACTGGAGGAGTGGAACTGCTGAGGAACTGGGAAAGGGGAATAGACAAGCTGCTGTCCTTTTTGTTCTTCAGTCTAGTTGTAGAAGACACTGCTTCACTGGCTCATGTTGGTATTATCATTGCACTCTTCCTAGGTGAGGCAGTCACTTGCCGACCATTAGACGGCCGCTCACAGTGGCTCACAGCAGCTCTTGCTGGCCACTGGCCGCCCACGCCAGCTGCTGGCCACTCACGGTAGCCCACGGCAGCCCACTGCAGTCCCACTGCAGCCCACACCTTCGCTGGGAACTCAGGGCAGCACAGCTCCGGGTGGAGCTGTTGTTCACCATCTTAGCTGCAGAGGGCAGTGTCACTCGCCCTCATGTGGGAGCCAAACCGGGGCCCTGCTGCTCAGAGCCAGTGTTCCCAAGCCAACTCCTAACCAATGCGCCACTGGGCAGGCCCTCTCTATATACTTTTAAGTAAACTCCAAAATGGCGAGAAAGCATGAGGTCTAAGGAAAGACAGTTTTTAAGTAGGGGAAATGCAGACCTAAAATGAACCACGGGTAACAGGCACATTTGTACTGGAAAATGAATAGGGGAAAAAAGAAGACACTACATGGAAATGAGGATATGAAGAGGGTCTCAGGCTCCCAACAGACTCTCTCAGAGGGTATCCTCCCAGAACAGGCTGGAAAAGTCTAAAGCAGTCAGGAACGGGGAGGGGGGCTCTGGGTGCCTGCTGGATCTTTTGGACTCCAAAAGCTATGCTGTCACTGGCGGGATGAACAGGCTCACGGGTCCCAGCTCTAACTCTTCCTGATTCTGTGAGTTTGGACAAGTTACTTAACCCCTGAGGCTCTTTCGCAAAATGGGAATAGTAATAATAATAATAATAATAATAATAATAATACCTCTTTTCATAGGCAGAATAATGCCCCCTCCAAAAAAAAAAATGTTCATGGTAATCCTCAGAGCTTCTGAATGTGGTAACATACATGGCAAAAGGCAGTAAGAGTTGCAGACAATTAAAGTTGCTAATCAGCTGACCTTAAAATGGGAAGTTGGGGCCGGCCGAGTGGCGCATTGGTTAAGAGCTGGTTTTGGGATGCCAGCGGCCCCGGTTCGGATCCCACATATGAGGGCCAGTGACACTGCCCTTTACAGCTAACAACAGCTTCACCTGGAGCTGAGCTGTGCGAGCCCCAGCGACGGTGTAGACTGCAGCCCCTGCTGCAGTGGGCTGTCATAGGCTACAGTGAGAGGCCGGCAGCCAGCATGAGCGGCTGGCAGCCAGCATGAGCTGCCAATAGCCACGGTGAGCGACATCCAGAGGCCAGCGACCAATCTGCCTCATCTGGGAAGAGCGCAATGACGATGCCAACATGGGCCAGTGAAGCAACATCCTCTGCAACTAGAATGAAGAACAAAAAGACAGCAACTTGTCTGGTCCCCTTCCCCAATTCCCCAACGCTGTTTCCCTCCCCCAATTCCCCAATAAAATCTTTAAAAAAAAAAATGGGAAGTTGATTCTGGATTATCCAGGTGGGTCCCCAGTGCAATCACAAGGGTTCTTAAAAGTAGAAGAGGCAAGGTTGGTAGAGTGGTGTGGTGGTTAAGAGCTGGCTTGGGATGCAAGCGGCCCCGGTTCGGGTCCCACATATGAGGGCCAGTGACACTGCCCTCTAAAAAAAAAAAAAATTGAAGAGGCAGAAAAAAGTAGGGAGGCAGAAAAGAGTCAGAGAGGTGGTAACAGAGAGTAAGGTCGGAGACATGTGGTGTGAGAGGGAGCCGGCCCACTGTTGCTGGCCTTGAAGATGGAGGAAGGGGCAGGGGCCATGAGTCAAGGAATGTGGGCGGCCTATGGAAGCTGGAAAAGGCCAGGCAATGGAATCTTCCTTCGAGTTTTCAGACAGCACAGCACTGAAGACACAAGTATCTTAGCCCAGGCAGACCTACGTTGACTTCTAACCTACAGAATTGTAAGTTAATAAACTTGTGTTGTTTTAAGACACTATTTTTGTGGCAATCTGTTACTGCAACAAGAGGAAAATGACACATCCGTCTTGCAGGGTTGTGAGGCTGATGTCTGGCACGTGGAAAGGATACTTTTTTTATCTGGGATGCCATTATCACCCGTGGGCACTTACTTGCTATCCACACACGAAGGCGTCTCTCCCCTCAGAACTGCTGGCTGTTGCCACTCTGCCTCATCTCACCCATTGTCACAAGCCTCAGTGAGCCCAGGCCTCTCCCAGAAGCCTCCTGGCAGCCCGCCACCCACATGAGCTCCTTCTCCTCTGAACTCCCACGGCCCTTCTAGCCTGTACCTCGCAATTTCGGACTTAATTATATAGCAGATAGTGTTACCTGCTGTTGCTGCGTGTGGGTTTATTTTGGCTCCAAAACTAGATTGGTCGCAAACAGGAACTATGTTTTGTCCTTTTGTTGTTGTTGTTTTTAAGAACCTGTACTTTCTTTTTTTACAACCCTGTTTTTATCAACTTTTGACACACAAAAAAGGACTGCCTGGGCATATATTTATAAGCAGATATCCTAAATCATTTAAATTGCTCTGTGACTGGGCACAGACTCATTTTTCTATATTTTTTATCAGTTTTCTATTTTCTAGCAGAGTCTACTAAAGGTTGTAAAGTTTAAGGTCCAAGGCCAAGTCTAACATGGGCTAGAGAACTAGGTTGACATTTTTTCAGCCACGGTTCAGTGATTGTGGCCCCTTACAAGCCCCTGATTTCATAGAGAAGAGGGGACAATGTGGAATAAAGAGGGTAGCCAAGCATGTTCCTCTGACCCCAATGCTGAGCACACAGTAGGTGCTCAATAAAACTAGGTTGGATGACTGGCCAGTGAGTGCATTACGATTTTTTCTCTCCTCTCTTCTTTGAGCCACACAAGATGACCTTCAACAAAAATATAAAAATAAGTACCTAAGGAGGCCCAGCCCACTGACCTTCCTTGGGGATCTAATTCCCACAAGAATGAGACAAACAAACCCAAGAGCTCTCCCCAGAGCATGCTATTCAAGTCTCAAAATAAGACCCATGTCTCATTTCAAGGTACATTTATTTTAGAGAGGTAGAATAAAAATTTGGTGAGAGAAACAGAAATGAATAAGCTGGTGTGTGGGAATAGGAATTAAAATAAGCAGCAACTTGCCACCGGCTGACATGGATGTCCTCACATCCCGCGCACGGCCTTATTTTTGGCTCCATTCTGGTTTGTTTTCTTTCCTGGCGCTTTAAGATAGGATAGGTAGGTTGGAAAGAGAGGCCCAGGATAATCATTTAGCCCATCCTATGTACATGGTGCTTTCCTCACATTACCTCACTGAATCCCCACTTCAACTTCATGAGGAGAGTGCTATTCATATCCCTATTGTACAAGTAAGAAAACAGAGTTTAAGACAGGTAAAATGACGGAGTTCACGGTGACCCATCAGCAAGCGGCTGGGTCAAGATATGAACTGAGGTGGTGGAGCCCAGAGCGCGGCTCTGGTTCACTCCGCTGTCTTGACTGAGGGGTTTTGGCAGCCTACAGGCACGCGAGCATGCTCTCTCTCTCTCTCTCTCTCTCTCTCTCTCTCTGGTGAAGCAGGTCTGATCCCCAAAAGGCAAAGGTACCCTGGGACATAAGATATACCATGCTAGCTTTGTGGTCCTAGTGGCGACTTTAGAAACTGGAGGTGTGCAAGGAGTGAGAAAGAGAAGAGGACACATGAGGGTACGTGTTCTTTTTTTTTTTTTTGAGGGCAGTGTCACCGGCCCTCACATGTGGGACCCGAACCGGGGCCGCCAGCCTCCCAAGCCAGCGCTTAACCACCACGCCACTCGGCTGGCCCGAGGGTACGTGTTCTTAAATCTGATCCCTTCCCTGTCTGCCCGAAGTGAAGCGCTCTGTAGGTAGGATCAGATGGAGGGGTGCCACGTACAGCAGCAAAATCAGCTCAGCCACCTTCACCCAGTCCTCAAAACCCAAAAGCTTTCAAGGGTAAGGACGACAAGAGTGTGGACTTAAAGTCAGACCAAATCTGAAGGAAGCCACCCCCGCCCACCACGTCCAGGCTGTGTGACCTTTGACCAGAGAGTTAACCTCTCTGAGCCTCTGTTTCCTTATCTAAAATGGGGGAAATAATTCCTAGCTCATAGGATTGCTCTGAGGATTGACTGAGTTCATGTATGTAAGGGGCTTATCAAGGTACCCAGCACCCAGTAGAACCAGAATAAATACTAACTGTTATTATGAATACACCATCAAATGCACACAATAAAGTAAATGAATACTATACTATATTGTATACAATCATATATTAAGAATAAGAAATCAAACGGGGTGTGGGCTATGCTCTGGGAAAGGTCAGGGCGGGGGTCATGGCGCTCATTCTCTTTTTTATCCCCCAAAGTGCCAGCTACGGCATGGCCCCCTGCTCTCGGCAGGGCTCCAGAAGTGGGTGCATGAGAACCAGGGGCGACTTCAGTTTCCTGCATCTTATCCCAAACCTGAGCCAGTAAAGGCAGCACCTTTTCATTTCCCGAGAGGAGGGAAGCACTTTCTGAAATGCCCCATTTAATGGGATTATTCCCTCTACTTTATAGGCCATCCCTCATGGGAATGTACCTTTTATCTCTGGCAGCTCATCGGTACAACAGTCGTTTCACAATGTAATAACCTGCGTATTAAATCAGACACGGGAACCTCCCTGAAATACTATTATACTGAATTCTCTTCCATAACAGGCAAACCAGTTTTGAATCTCACCCAAGGAACTTCGTTACCAAAGAACAGAAAGTAATATTTCACTAAAGGTGTTTTCTCGTACAAGAAGAGAAAGGTTAGTAGTGGTGATGATTGTTATTTCATAGCCCAAAAGGTCATTGGTCTAGGTTTTCAATTTCCAAGCACCTATGTTCCTATAATAATATAATATATAACATACTTATTTATTAGGTTCATTTTTTCCTGTTCTTCCCCTACTGCAATGTCAAAGGAATAGTATGCTATTTTATTCACTGTTGTTTCCTAATCATCTGAAAAAGTGACAGGTATATAGGTGTTTAATAAATATTGTTCAATTAATGAACAAATTGAAGCACTTTTAGAGAATCGTTTTTTTTTTTGAAGAGCAACCACACAACCACAGCTGATGCCAAAGTGTAACTCATTTTCTTCCCTTTTCTTTTTTGTCCCCCTTTTTCTGTTTTCTCTGATAGATTTTCATTAAGTCCAACACACCTCCAAAATCAGGATTAAATCGTCCACAAAAAGGCAGGGGTTTTTAAAACATCTAAGCTCTCCTGACACCGCACTGCTTTAGGAAGCCTTTCACTCACAAGGAGCCTGGGCCCCACAGCCTTTCCTGGCTGCAGCGGAGGGGCGTCTCTACCACAGTCATGAAGGGGTCTCCTCAATCATCTAAGACCCCAAGGGACCAAAGAAGAATGAACCCTCACATAACATTCTGATTCATGAAGTGTGAGGACTGGAAGGAAATTTAGTCCAATCCTCCCACGTTTCAGGTGGGAAAACTGAGGATCCAGAAAAGGAAAGTGATTGTTCAAAGAGCACAGAGTCATTATTAGAGCACAGCGAGGAAATGACAGCAGGTTCCTTTCCTTCCTTTTTGTCCTTCGTCCGTTCCTTCTTCCTTTCCACTCTTTCTCCTCCATCCCTCTGCCTTCCTCCCATCTTCCTTTTCTCCCTTCCTCCATTCCTTATGTCTTTGTTTAAGGGTGTGTGTGTGCATGTGCGTGTGAGTGTGTGTTTATGTAAGCATGTGCGCACATCACATGTGGACTCGTTGCAACAAGATGGTTTAGAAAGAGCCCTGGTTAGCAGCCCACATATAATTTTGACTCAGAAATGTTAGTGATTTAATTTCACTAACTTCTCTGTCCTCCCAACAATCCAGATCCCAAATTTCCCCAAAGTTCCCATTAATAATGCAAATGTCTTAAGAGATTTTCTGAGCTGAAAGAACCTTAGAGATCAACTAGCCTAACCTTTACTTTACAGATGAAAAACAACAGGCCCAGTGATGAAAAGTTAGTCCTTCAGGTCACAGGGCTAGTTAGCAGCTAAGCTGCGGCAGCCAGGACCCTTGGCACCAGAGCAAATTTAGGTCACGCTGAGGACACTTCTCAGATTTGTGTGCAGCTCTGATGGTCTCATCGTGCTGGCTAGAAAACCCAATCTGAGCAAGCACATCTCAAATCAAGTATGAAAACTTGGCCACTGAGCAAGCAAACACAGTTCTAATGAGAGAACTGGTAGAAAAGAGAATCCTTATAAGATACACTTACACAGGCACACACATATATGTATGTATGTGATTATTGCATATATTACATATAAAAATGCTTATTTTTTAAAATGCTTGATGCCAGGTGTGTAATAAATTCACAGTGCTAACAAGGACATCAAAATATATTGCTAGTGGCAGCATAACTTGACATAACATTTCTGAAATGTAATCCATCCATATCTGTACAAACTAAAATACACATATTCTTTGATCCAGAGAGTCCTCTTCCAGCAACCTAGGACTGTCTAAGGAAATAGAATCATACAGATATGCGGATGAGGGTGTTTATCCAACCATTGTTTAGAGTAGAAAAAGAAAACAATTGGGTGGTCCCACATTAGGGCTGTAGCTGAATAAACTATAGTACAACAATGTATGAAATTTTGTGTGGCTGGTATAAAATGACTTATTACAGAGCTGAAGGGATGTCCATCATTTATTGGTTAGTAAGAAAGACCACACTGCAGTACAATGTGATCGATACAAGTATTTTGTACAAAGACCACCACCTCTAAAACCCTATCATATGCGCACATCCATGTTTGTTTGTGGTGGAATGAGCATGAAGGAAGGTCTGTTAATACTGAGAGCAGACAATGATGAATACAGTGGGAAGAGATAATTAATATTTTCTTTATATATACATCTTTGGGTGTTTATATTGATATATATATATATATATACATATATATATATATATATATAACTGACTTTGAAAAAAATTAGATTAAGACAAAATATTTCTAAAAATAAAACCAGATGGAAGCCACAGAGTCCTCTAAGTCCTGTTTCAGCCTCCCTTCTTCCCCTGTAGACCCGTGGCACTGAGAAAATTATTCAGTGCAGCAAGGAGAACCTCTCTGTGTTATTTCTCTAAGCCTTTAGCTGCCATAACCATCCTCTGAGCTAGCTACTTTCCCACTAAATTGTCCTGACTCCAATACAGGAAGTAACCTGCCACACAGAGACAGGAAGTGAGATGTGAACACAACATCAGCCGAAGCTCTTCCTTTAACACAGAAAGGGAGCTCGATCTCCTTCAAGGCGAGGGGTGACTCAAGACCCCTCTGAGTCTTTACCTTACCCTGCCCCCCAAAGGAATGTGTAACTATAAATAAACCATGCAGGACCCACTTTTCATAAAACGAAGAAGCAGCTAGAGGCTAACTTTGGCAGGCAGCCCTTCTGGGCCACACGAACCAGCTACTCGGAAAGCTGGCCTTGCCCCATGGGCTTATGTGTCCAATACCGACTCAGAATTGAAGGAAAAGGGACAGAACCATAAATGCAGAGGACCTGGCTGTCACAGTGAGGACCACTAGGATTCAATAACGATACAACCTCATTACCTGCAGCACAAATGGTGCAAATTGTGTCATCTAGTGCTCCACAGAGAATTGTCATCATCAACTTGGGGAACTCTCAGAATTGTTCCCATTAATACATAAAACTTTCTTTCTGTCAGGACCACCCAGCCCTCTGATCCACCCTAGAGTCTACATTTCAGCCATGGCTCCAGAACCTATAAGAAGGAGGGAAGAGAGATGGACTCACCAAGCCAGCTTCTGTTTAAGTACACGGACACAAACACTGGAGGGACTGTGAAGAAATCTACCACAGAGTTCACTTCCAGCCAGAACCACAGCTTATCATTGGCTGCAATAAACTGAGGGAAAGAAAAAAGAAGAGAAAAACAATGAGAAGCATGGTGCTGGCATTCGAACGCTGCTCTTGCCAAAGTGGATGCTTTGGCTTTCCCTGGGGGCCTGTAGGGAGATGTTATGCTCGTCTCGTATCTATACCAATCGCATGCTATTTTTGTCTTAGAATTCAGACACTCAGGCTTTTCTAAAGCGTGACTACATGTTCAGTTAGCCTTGGAGAAAGCTTAGGCAGTACATATCTGTGGCTTTCCATAACATCACAGGGAAGGTTGAGTGATCTCACCTTCATTAGACTCTCTAATGTAAATGTAACTGTAAATAAAGCATATTTGTATGCTTTCATTCACACCAATATGCGTGTACACACACACACGCACACCTGTGCAATCCACATTTGTAGAGCTCTCGTTATAAACGGGGTCTAATATAAACACCCTCAAGCCCCAAATTTGCAACCGTACCCCCTCAATCCCACCCTCACAACTGTTCTCTCAGGATTCAGCTAAGTGAGCACTAATAAACATAATTTTAAGGGTAGAAAGGTTTTTTGGTTCAATTTAAGGGAACAATGCCCTCATGTCTGAATAGAGGGAAGAGAAGCAGTAGGCCAGTTCAGGCATAATACAATAGCTATTTCAATCCCTATTTCTCCCCCTGTGAACACAAGTAACACATCTTCAGAAAATGCTGTGCAAAGGAAAGGGCTCTCTCACAGACTGAAAATCAGAACACAGGTCTGCTGTCCCCCCAGGAAACACTGGGCTCCGTCCTGCCTGCGAGAGCAGATACTGGGGAGATGGGGGAGGGTGGTCCCTGGATCCCAGACTTGCACACCGCCCCCAATACCCCGTGACACTGAGCAGTGTTGCTCAAACTTACCCGCAAGCCAAAGTACAGCAGGAAGAACACGTTGAAAGCCATGTCGATCTGTAATGTGAAATCTTTGTAGAAATTCTGGCAGGATTCTATTGGGCTATCAGACAGGAAGAAGAAAAGGCAAGGGGTAAGTGAAAAGCATCGTCAAGTCTCCCGCAATGCTCTGCGATGGTGGTGCTCAGGGTAGAGGACAAAATGGATGTTCACAAAATAAAACATTTGGTCTTTCTACCCCCTGTGATAATCAAGCAAGCATTGCCAAGGGGTCTTTCCATTCAACCATTCAGTCATTTGTTCTTTATGTGTGTTTGTAACTTTACGTATCTATTATTTTTATCATCATTCAACAGTTGAGCTAAGATTCTAAAGAGGATCATGCAGACACCTTGGAGGAAGGACAGGCAGGAGACACCACCCAATTCCTTAATTTCATATTAACCCTTAAAGAACTGACTTTTTTCTTTTAGAGGACACATACCAAAGCTAAAAACAGTCCCTCATACCCTCCAGCACATTGGAAGTGGAGCCCATTTTCAATTAAACGCAGGGGTTGTGTTTTGGACGTTTTTAAAGCCATCAGTTGATTAATAATAAAGGACCCAGGAGCATCTCAGGAAAGCTGCAGAGGAGAGGATCCTGGGTGATGGGCTGGCTAGACACAGTATGGACTTCATTGTGCAGCATTCTGATCTGGGGAAAGAAGCATTGCCCAACTGATAAAGTTCAAGGCCATTAAGCCAAAATGTTGAAGCAGTACTCTAAGGGTTAATTTTATCTTTACTTTTTGGCATGCAGTTTAATTGGCTTTGTGTGTGTCAAGCAGCCAATGCGAACCCCCAGCAGACTCTACTTTGTGCAAGAGGAGGCAGTTCCAAAAGGTACTACTATACAAACTGGTACACGGCTTCCATGTGCTCTCCCGAGACAAACTGATCAAAGGATCAGTGTGTGAAAAGTCCCAAGTGTGGGGCTGGGTGGGAAGCAGGAAAGCCTCATAAGCATCTCAAAGCTGTGAATGAAAATTCATAGTATATTGTTATCTAAAAGCAAATGGTAACACGTCAGGCCAGTAACATAAAGGTGAGGTGAGAGAAAGGGAAGAGAATACTGGGAAAAGCAAGATATTTTCCCCTGGGTGGGAAGCAAAGTGGACCTCCAGGCCAGGAGAGGGCTAGCTTGAAAAATGCAGGATGGAGGATTTCCGAGTATCACCACTTTGGAAATCGCTGTTGGCAATACCAGTTAGTATAGTTGTACTTCTATAATATAAGGACAATGCTTGGTTGTTCAACAGGCAGGAATCTGCGCAGTACAGAAATGCAACGCCCACCTAGAAGCATGGTGGGTCAGTCTGTGGAACTCTCTCATATTGCATGCACTGGATTTGTCCATTCTTCTTCTTGGTTACAAGTCAGACATGCCCTTTGTCATCTCCCAAATCACAAATGGGGGGGGGGGGTAGCCTTCAAACAAGCATCAAGAGTAATCTGTATTTGCATTTACGAACTAAGTGGGCTGAACAAAAAAAAGAAGAAACACTGAAAAACAGTTCTTGTATAAAGGAAGTGACAACTGCTAGGTTTTCACTGAGGTAGGGAAATTAGAGGAATTTGCTTAGTCCAATGTTGAAAGGAGACAGGAGAGAAGGCTAAACATGGCTGTCTACAGCTGCTGTTCACCTGCTCTCCTACACAGGTATTAATTTAAGTAACAAAAAGGGGGGGGGGATCTAGACTTAGAATTAATAAGAGACATTTCAATTCCCAAGTCATGCTGGCATTTAGTTTTGTTCCAAGAACAAGACCCACAAGGTTCACAGGTGCCAGAGTGCTTAGCTACTGCAGCTGCATTGAGAAGAAGTATATGAATTAGGTTGACCAGAAACCGACTACAGATCCCAAGGGATGAAGAGACAATGCATCTCTGTGCTATGTGAGCCACTGGTATGATGTGCTACTGAAGAATAAATCGTGTGCCTGTGTGTGAGTGTATGCGTGTGTAAGGGAGTGAGCAAGAGAGTGAGGATTGGGAGATCTGTTGGTAAATACTGCACTCATGGCTTCATGTGTGCTAGCAGTCACTTGGCTGTGCATTATAAATTCGTTTTCATTAAGACTGATGTGTAGACACAAGGGGACAGGGAGAAAGCCTTGGTTCCCAAGTCTATTATGGAAAATTCACTATCCCTTCACCCAGGCCAAATAACAACCTTATTATTGACCTCACAATAGTTATTGGTGGAGTTACTGTTGGCACATTTGGAAGTTCTATGAGCTCCCTCGCTCCTATCAATCCCATGGCTCTGTGATTAATTTGGTAGGACTCTAAGCTTGAAATACAGCTAATCTTGAAATACATTTGCTAGGCTATGGAAGAAAATAGAATCATGGGGGAAGAGATGTTAGCTCAGTGCCACTGAGGATGTTTTGATTCAACATAAATGCAAGCATATGTCCAAAAGAGTATAAGAAATCAGGCTGTAGCGACTTCTTCCCTTTTTTCGGTGCCTTTCCTGGTCCTTCCTGCTGCTCTCTCCTACTTTGCCCATTCCAAAAGGCAACAAGGGCTTGATGCCAAAGGACACAGTGTTGAAAAATACACCTCAACAACACCCCTGATTGACATAGAACAATGTTGAAACCATAATAGACCCTTCTTTTCTATCAAATTTAGAGCTTATTTAATCATTGTTTCATATCGTTCCTTGAGTCCTAGACTTTGAGCTGAACTAATAAAGGAAGTGACTTATGCTGCTGGTGCTGGTGGCTTTCCCTCTGGCTCAAGCTCACTGTTCACTAAAAGAGGGGAAGAGAAACAGGAAACTTGGGGACAAAAGAGGGCAAACCTCTGGGACCCAGGTAGGACCAGAGTCCTCAGAGATTCTGTTTTCAGCCCCTTTTAGCTCTTCCCTTCTTGTTGTGAGAGCCCAAGGGAATGTCCTGCCTAGTTTTCTCAAGCAGCAAAAGAACGATTTATCAGGACCCCCTCCAAGGGAAATCCTCCAAGTGCCTTTAGCCCATGGACTCACACAATCAGAGACCATAGAGGGGAGATCCTACATCCCCAATATTCCCCAGACGGCAACAACCCATGGAAAAGTTCATTGGTGTTTCAAAAAGAAAATACATAATTCAACAACAAAAGCGTTGGTTATATCAGCCAGGATTTATTTTCCTCCCAAAGAGACTCTATCATAATGATCAATGCTCAGCATAGGATAAAGAATGAAATAAAACTCCTCTTCCTTCTTGTGTAAAATAGGAGAGTTCCTTGTCTAAATACCCAGAAATTTCAAGAGCTAGATATCACTTTTTTAAAACTACAAAAGAAAGTGACTCTGTATTACACACTTAAATTTGAATTGCCATTCTCATGAGGCATACCCACATCAGAACAGGCTTTCTATGGACATATGTTGCCAATGTAAAAAAAAAAAAAAAAAAGTGGAGTTATAAGAATTGAAATAGGGATGCTAGTTCAGATCCTGGTAGTAGAAAACTGACTCTCCCTAAATTGTTCTTGGTTAACCAAAATGACTTAGTAACTAGAGAACACAGATACTTGGTAAGCTAAGCTACTCTTGATTCCTAGGCTCTCCCAGTCCATGGATCAAGTGTGATACTAGATCCTTAGACAAATTTAGTGTTTTGCCCAGGTCTCTATGATTGAGACACCTTCAAAAGAACTTCAACGAAAAGCTGCTTCTTATGTGATAAAAGTTCAAGTGTAGGAAAGAGGTTAAAATACAAATTACCCTTTTCTCTTGACCATCAAGTAAGCATATCATCAGTATCTGGATGTCTCTACATAGAGAAAAATTATATACACCCAAAGTGGGAAATATTTCTCTTCCTTCATCAATTTAACCATATAATATCCAATGCAGACCCATGCCCAGGAAGATCCAAAAATCCTTCTTGAAGACTGATTTGAGAACTTGTCTTTCCAAAGCACAAGGCAAGCCATGGCTACCCAGTTTTCCTTTCAAAGGGCAGAGGGCTGAACACAAAAATCTCACTTCTAGCACTTCTTGCTCTGGAGGTCCACATCATCTCCAAGAGTGAAGCAGTTGTCTACTCAGCCTCTACATTTCCATGGTGTTTTCTGAAGTCTGTTTTCCTAACTCCCTGAGTCTGGCTGTCCAATGTGTGAAGATACTTCTCCAGGGCAGTGGTTCTCTAACGTTAGAATGCACCTGGAGAGCTGGTTAAAACACGGGTGGGCCCCAACTCTCAGAATGTCCAATTTAGTAGGTCTCGGATAGGATCCCAAAAATTTGCATTTCCAGCTTTTTCCAGATGCTGCTGTTTATCCACGGACCACACTTTGCCAAACACCACTCCAAAAGAACCTTCTTGCAACTACACACTAAGTATAGGTGTTGCTGCTTGAAAAGTTCCCCCTTCAGAGATGAGGAAGCGTATGAGCCTGCCCTCAGATAACCAGCTGCATACAACTTAACTCATTACTGAGATCAAAGGTGTGAACAGATATTTTCAGTTTCAGATGTGAACATGGGAGAAAAAAATTAAGATGATACAGGGAAGGAATTACAGCACCACTATGCAAGCTTCACCAGTGACATTCCAATTAAGCATCAAAATGTGCCTGAGCAGCACATTTTTAGTTTAAGATTAAAAGGAAAAATGATGAAGTATAGGTGGGGAGAGGTTATAAAGACCATCATTTATAAGAGATAAAGAAATGTTAAGCAGCTTAGGAACAACAGCAGCAAACATCCGAGATGATTTAGTAAATAACAGCACCAGAGGAAAGGGACTAGCCAAGGAACAAAACAGCACTTAGAAAAATACTTTCCAATATTTAAATTCTCCTCACTCCTGTGGCCAGTCCCTTTTTAAATTGGATGGAGCCTTTTCAATTCCCACCAGGATTATGGACCACCAGAGTTCAGGCCTAAGCACCACAGACATGAATCAATACAAGAAGCTTAATGATTCCAGACACTTTCTCCTAGTCTAACCTCCGCAATGTTGCCAGATTAATTTAGTTAAAAGATGTCATTCGTCCATCATCATGGCTCCCTCCTGCCTCATACATCTGCTCTAAGCCTGGCCGTGAAGACGCTCTAAAACCCAGCCTCACTCTGCATCTCCCATTTCCTTTTCTGCCATGCTCCAGCCAAGACCTTTACTACCATGAGCTGGTGCCTTCGTTATTTCATATTCCTAATTCTAATGCTTTTGCTGTGGCCTCTTCAAATGCTCCTCCCTCTTTGTGTTCAAACCTTAGGCAACCTTCAAGGTCAACTGAAAGTCATGGCTCAGCAAATTACTCATGCCATAACTGACGTCTCCTATCTGAATTCGTACAGCCTTCTAAGCAAAGAATTCTAAACTGTCTCATAATGTTGATTATTATTTCATTCAATATAGTAATACCTGGCAATTGTATAGAGTTTATGAATACTATTGCATTTGGTCTTCACAACTTGGCAAACTAGATGTTTTGGTACACTCCCCACTTTGCAGACAGAAAAGCAGCGGCTCAGAAACCTGCCCAAGGTCATGCAGCTAAATGGTAGAGTTGGGATACAGCCCCAATATCCTTTCTTCCATACCACCTTACTTCTCCAGATGAATTGTAACATCCTTGGAGGGGAAAAAGGAACATAAGACACAGTATCTACTATCCACCGAGCCTGGCATGGGACTTAGGCAAAAGCAGTGGGGACTGACTAATTTCTGGAGGAGGTAGAAAAAAAATTATTGCATGTGTCACACAGCCTAGGAAAATTCAGAGGAAGCTGGCCTATCCAACCTACATTTACCCCTGCTCTGGAGGCTGTCATGTGAGTCATTACTAACCCACAGAAGGCTTTCCTGGGACCTTGAACGGTGGTAACATCCTGGAGCCTGACCCCATCAGCTGAGGGCAAGTTCCTCTGCTTAAAGAGGAGTCAACTCCTAGTTATCCATCTGCCTAATGATGGATGACCCTCAACATGCCCCAATTTTCTCTTATTCTAGAAGAGCAAGAATAGTAATGGATGATACTATTTAGCTACTCTGAAAACTTCTAATTATGAACTACTCTTAGAGAATTAATAAATTTTGTATCCATTTCTATTCAAGAGAAATTTTTTAAATGATGGCATCATACAGTCACGAATACGATGGAATCTACCTGCAACCAAGAGGCAGTAAATCTAAGAGGAATTCCAGGGCTGCTTCAGAACGCAGCAAGAATGATAAGTGTGTTCGAAGTGAGGGGGAGTATTTGAGGAGGATTAATGACAATGTTATTTTTTACTGTAATGATTTATTTTTAATTTAAACATTCACCATATTATTTGATCACCTCATATAGTACATATAACATACAAAAAGTGTGTTGATTGACTGTTTATGGTATAGATAAGGTTTCTGGTCAACAGTAGGCAATTAGTAGTCAATGTTTTGGGGAGTCAAAAGTTATATATAAATTTGAGTGCGTGGGGGTCAGTCCCCTAACTCTCACATTGTTCAAGGGTCAACTATACTCTAAATTAGAAACCAATGTTTTTAGTCATATAATTTTAAGTCTCAGGAAAATATCTTACAAGCTAATAACAATAGTAAATTCAGTGTGAATGACATGCTACTACAATAATTAATCACTGAGAAAGCAATAATCTTTATATAAAACATTGTCTTCTAAACTGGACAGACAGCACCCTAGAACTGCTCAGGCCTTGAATGGATCAAAGTTGAAAGCTTCCTATCTTTTTGCTTCTCTTAGTGCCTCCATTTAAATTACCTGGTCAGAGCTATGTAGTTAAGAGCTTATCTTTTTAATGTTGGTGCTTTTGGTATGTACACTGGGTGGGGCCTATAAGTCGTGTATTTTTTATTAATTTTACCAAACAGAAACAAGTTTCTTCTGCTCATCATCATTTAGACTTTAGCTCAGAACATCTTGGAGCAGTTATCTTTTAAGATGTTGTTATTGTTGATGGGTGAGTTTGTGTTCAATCATTAATCAATACTAATGATAATAACATGAAAATGGGCCCGTTTTTAATCTTAAAACACTTTTGTTAGATCTTGCAATGGTTCTAATGTGAATAGAAAACACTTTTTATTACTTCTAGTATTGATCTATCATGATCCCAAGCCAGTTGGTTAAATGGTGTTGTTGGGAAATCTTCAGTTATAGCTTTGTATCAATAAGTCTATTAATCTTTCTGACAACAGCAGGCTTCTAATTATGCCTCTGCTCATTAATGACATGTGATCCAATAGCCACAAACATATGCCTCATTAGGACCATGTTGAAATTGATCAGGACAAATGGAAAGGTGGTATATGGAGACTCTGGAATCCCATGTGCCCTGTCTTCTGAGCTTTGACTGATATAGAACCCTACAACGACAACAGCAACAGACTTCAGAGCAGTTGTATGGCTCAGGAACAACTCTTTCCAATAATTAAGCATTCTTCTAGGAGACAAAGAAAATGACACAGATAGCTGATGGCGAGAACAAAATATGTCAGTTCCTTACACACTGGATTTCTCAGTGAAACACACAGATAATTTGTTTTCATGAAACTCAGATGGTAAAAATCTATCACTTTCTTATGGAGAGCTCTTTTCAATTTTCTCCTACGACTTCAATATCCTATCTAAACTTGCAGTCTCCTTCTCATCTTCATGCCGTATCTTCTCCACCCACCAATGCACCCAAATATATAGTAGTAAAGCAGAATGTGGGCATTACAAGTTGACCTTGAGAGCCATTAGCAGTTAGGTAGAGTTGGAGTTCAATGGAAGAGTTAAAATCCCAGCTCTATCAATGACAGCTGTATGATCGCGGGCAAATGATTGACCTCTCCCAGCCTCAATTTTCTCATTTGTAAACTGGAGCTAAGGATACAACCCTCAAAGGCTGTAGTGAGGATGAAATTGGATATTAAGTAAAGACTACGAACTGAACAAGTGATAGTTATTTTAAAAACTAAGGTAATAATAATAAATAACTGTGGAAAAAATGCCAAGACAGGCAATCATCCTAATGAGCAAAAACTGAAAGAATCAATTATTTCACACTTTCTTTTTCCATTTGTATTTGCCTTATCGCCTCCTTATCAGGGGTGGCAATGTAATTCAAATGCCCAATCGGTTGTGCAGTGAGCTAACATCTGGTGTGATTCTACATATTAGGGCATTAACTTTGGGTCATATTAAAGGAGAAACACCAGGAAAATCGTATTTCCATGAGAGCAGGCACACAGTCTCATAAATACTAAATAATTAACCAAAATTTCCTGACAGGGAAAGCCATGAGTCATTTTAATAAGTGGCCACAGGAGGTTGTGTAGTCTACTTTTCCTGAGTCTCTAGCAGAGGAGAGAGTTTCATTTGCCTGGTTGGCTTCGCACAGAACTGGAGGAGAGGCAGGGGAGGGACCAGTCGGATGTCTTCTAAGGATCTCTTCCAATTCTACATCTGTAAGATTATGTATTTCTCTGCTGTTGGGCTCCTGGAATGATGTCCAAGACAACTTACCCACTAATGCTTATTTTCTCCAGCTTGCCTGCAGACTACAATTACTTCAATCACAGTTGTTACCAGAGTAGAATTAGTGTTCATATTTGCCAGCAACTTTTATGTAATAAATCAGAGTTAAGCTACTACATAAAGCAGAGTCTTGCCAAATGAGTGCCGCTTTCGTTTGCTCTAAACCATCTGAGGAGTCGTGACTGACTGATTCTTACTCTCATTTCTCTACCTCTACTGACGCTAGCCCCTCTTCTTTGGTAAGCCCTTGTTTACTAGAGGCATGATGGAATAGATGACTCAAATCGTACTTAATGCATATGCGCTCAAGCACAAATACTACAAAACAAGCTGAGAGTTCTTTAAGGGCAGGGTCAAATAGCCATGTACAGGCATGGGATGGTACTTGTGGGTGGGCACACACGTGTACATGTCCACCATGCTCCAGCACAAATGTACACTCCCTACCCAACCCAACCTCACTCCAGAACTACCCACAAAATAGAATAGCCCGAGTGAGGTGATTAGAAATGGGGAAAAAAAGACAGAGGAGAAGTCCCAAATCTGAATGGCGATCAGGAAACCCAGACACAACATCTGGCATGGGGGGCAGTGCCTCTGAGCCCAGGAGCCATAATCCTCTTATGCCTACAAAAACTTAAGACCTGAGGGAGCAACAATAGAGGATCCATCCCACTGCTACCTTCTTCCTCCAGTGCCCTTTTTCCTGGATGTTAAATGTTGTAATCTATATGTTAAGAGGCCCATAAACAATCATCTCTAACCAGTAATAATCAAGAGTCAGCTCCTGGACATTGAGGAGTAGCTGCCTGGTGTCTCCGTTTCTTAAGGAGGAGTGACCACAAGGAAGCCGCCTGAGGTACAGTTTCAAGGCACTGTGGCCTCAAGCCTCCACATGTAAGAAGCTCTCCTAATTGCACAAAGAATGGCAGAGGCACCTAAGGAAAAGTGAGAGCCCTCTGTATTTACAAAGCCTGTCCAATCAGGGCAAGATTGAGCATGTGGGTTGTAATTCCCACAGCATAACTAACGGGTTCAAATCATTGTGGGACCTCTTTGGGCTGTTATCAGGTGAAGACTTCAAAATTCTTCTGTCTGAGCCTTCTTCTCCAGAATTTTTGTCTTGGACTCTTCTGGGTATTCCACGGTCACTCATTAGTCTCCTACTTAGGCTATGCCCTATGCTTCCATCCCTGTCCTCCTCCTAGACTTGTATATAATTTTGATGCACTTGGACAGCCTGCCCTTGGCCATGTCTCCTTGCTATGGGTCTGCCTGCTAGGACTTAGAGTGGGGAAGCCAACCTTACTGACTCCATGCCAGGCCCAGTCTGTTCTGGGTCCCAAACTGGCAGTCTACTCAGATGGGAGTAATGAGGACACCTGAGACGGATCCCTTTCCTGTTCTCTTCAATGAACTCTAATACTTGGCCAGCAGTCTAAGAGCCCTACGATAGTTTCAACCTAGCTCTCTCCCGGCCACATCTGGACCCAAGCAGAATGGTACCCCATCTTCTCAGTGGTCTCATCGAAAGGGCTACACTGACACAGAGGGTCAACACTGAAGACCTGCCTGGTATTGATTTTAGGAGGCCTGAGAGCATCTGGGGGGCAAAAATTATTATGTAAAGAAACAGTTGTTTTATTTATCTACTGTTTCAGTTTGAAGAATAGAAAACACTGCCACAAAACATACATACTTACCATCAACCAGGACACTGCCATTTGTCAAAAGATACACAAGAATTTATATGTGATGCTAAATGATAATTATGATAGCTTTGTTTCTGATATCCTGAGGTTTGTTTGTTTTGTTTTAGACAACACAGATAAAGATCCGATACAAGTCTTTCTGACATTTGGCGTAGAAAACAATCATACCTTTATTACACAAGGGAATAAAATAGCTGTGTCTTAGCTCTGCCTGGCTGACAGCTGAGGCATGGAAGTTTTGTAAGTATTCCTATTTAGGAGTTTTGCTGAGAGCCCAGCAGCCTCACAGCCAAAAAGGAGAGTCTGAGATGTTACTGATTGGAAGTCAGGAGTCTGCTGAGTACAAAGCAGGAGTCACCCCTTAGGAATGCCATAAAATGACCTGGCCAGCAGAGGCCAACATCACCACAGACAATCGGATATGACAAGTTACCCTAAGAAACAGTGTCATCATTAGCAAAATGGTAAGGACTTGTTAAATCCTACGATTATATAATCCTATCTTCAAGTATACACTCTTTCAACTTCCTTCTCAACTACTTCGTGAAACTATCATCTTCTGGAACATTGCTTTTCCTTCATTTTTTTTTCTTTCCCACTTGCTTCTGGTTAGTATTGGAAATCACTTATTTATTAAAACTGTCCTGCATATGCCTCAGGAATAAGAGCTCTTTCCATCTTATCAGTGGTGTCCATTTGACTTTTGAATCCAAATTTAGAAAGGAATATCATGAATTACATGCTCATTGGGGTGAAGTTTTTTGTTGTTGTTGTTGTTTTCCTTTGCTTCCTCCCGCAGTTGCCCTTTTTAATTCTGTTGCTGTGTCTTTGATTTCCTCTAGAGCTACTTTCCCTATCACTGTAAAAAACATCTCTGTGAGGGACCCAAGACGTCCTGATGAAGCTGATTTCTTATGATTTTCTCCTTCATCTCCATGAATGGATCCACTTATCCCCACTCTGTGTTGGGTGTCAGAAACCCTTTCACTTTATCTGGAAGCACCACGCTTTTCTAAGAGGAGTGGGTTTCTTTACTGAAGAACCTCACTAAAGAGAATCAGTTGTTTTCTTTACCAAACCTCCCACTGAAAGCTCTGTCAAGCGAGAGCATTTCAACACCCTGGTCAGGGTCACCAGCTCTGCACAGGTCTGCACTATAATTTCATCTAAGTTCCTCTCAAAAAGGGAAATGGCTTCCATTCAAAGGATTTTTATACAGATTGCCAAAAGAACATGTCATGAGACACTAAGCAAAGTCTGTTCCCATGGGGCGAAGAGGATATGGTTAACAGATCAGGGTAAAAGGGAGAGGGCTTCAATCTGCTGAATCCTGCTGATATGAGGAAATCATGATTCATAAGGAAAAATAAAAACAAAATTTGAAGGCTTCCATTTTTGTGTGATTATGACTGCTGAGTGCAAAGTTCTAATCCAAGGGGCCCTGGCAAGCTAATACGACCAGGAGTTCTCTAGGAATTCTTGCTCCTGCCGCAGGATTATCAGATCTTGGCAGTGCCCACCTGTCATGTTCTTCAATTTCCAGCCAACGTATGTCTCTGTTTATATGAAATAACCAAAAAATCTAGTAAGACAACAAATCCCGGCAAGTATGTTCATAAAAGTCCATTCTGAGAATAAAAGAGGAGGCAAAATACACATGTTAAAAAAAAAAGAAAGAAAAGCAATTTTAAAGAAAGTCATTAAACAGCCTGAAGGCAAAAATAAATTTCCAACAGAGAAAACGATCACAATTATTAATCAATAATGCTGAACGCAATGCCAACATGCTTTGGTGAATATGGTAATCCTTTCTAGTACTACCATTTTACATCTTTTGAAAGTTGAATTAGTGGCACTCCTGTTTACACAATAAAGTAAGACAAAGGCCAATGAGTGTATTTCCCAGGGCATGTAGCTTAAGAGGTTTTTTTTGTTTGTTTGTTTGTTTGTTTTAAGTAGAAACATTTAAACATTTATTAGATCTATGCAAAATCCAACTAGGTAACAATGTACTAAAAGATGTGAAAAGGTACCATAACACTGGTCCCTTTGGGCACATCCATGCAGAGCCGCGAATTTGCAAGACTAATTCTCCGATAAGCTGTTACTTGGCAAACTGACCCTTGCTTCTATATTCCTTGTCCTTAGCCTCTGCTCAGCAGATGCCTAGGGGATGTAGTTCTCTTTTCCAACATCCAAGTCTTGAGTTTTCATGGAACAGAGTGGCCTTTGTGGTCAGACAGCAAATTGGGATCCCACCAGGACGTCCAAAGAGAACCCTAAGTCTCGGTGCTTCAGTGTGTCCGAATGCTCACCCCGTCAATTCCACGCATGCGCCCAGTGCTCACTACATTCAGGTCCGGGCCCGGGGGAAAGCGCGCGACATGCATGGGCAGTGCAGCAAAAGGCTCTGGTTAACCTGGAGGCGACAACCGAAAGGGAGAGGTTGCATCATGCAATGAAAACCACAGCTTGGCCTTAGCTGCCATGCAGAAAAGACCTACATCAAAGAGTCTGCAGTGTGGCTCCTGGGTAAGAGTCGACATGAGAGAGGTGAGTTACTTCAGCAATGAAAGACACGGGCAGAAAACTGTTCAAACCACTATAAACAGTACACTGTACAGAGCACTGGCATTACACGTGAGAGGAGGCAGCTCAGGGGCGAGGAGGGGCGAGACAGAGGAGGGAAGGTAACAGGACTGGCTGTAAACTCTGGGGAGATGGTTTCCCTGGCCATCCTTTCATACACATGTTTTTTTATAATGTATGTTGCTTCAACAAATAATCTCATTTGAACCTTTTACATCAACCAGAACTTTTAGGATATTTTGAAAATTCAGGAGAAGTCAGGCATTGGTTACATAAAGGTGCACACCATCATTTCCTGTAGTTACAGTTCATTACAGAAGCGGAGCTGAGCTGGTCAGATAAATAAGAAACAGTTAAGTGCCAACCTCCTTAACGCTTTAGTTACAGAGCTCATGGTGACTTCTGAGGCATAACATGGCCCTGAAGAAACCCAACAGTCATGAAAGCTCGGGGTGGTGCAAGGGTGGGTAACTCTATGCAGCTACAATCCCAGAAAGCCATCTATGAACCTGAATTCAAACCTACTCCAAAGGGAGCCATCTTTTCTTCATCTCAGCATGCATGGTAGGTCAACAGTGAGTTTACCACATATACCTTGACCATTTCACGGAACCTTAGTTACAGATGAGATTCGCCGAAGGTGTTTTTATCAAAATTGATTGCTTGGGGGGCGAGGAATTTAAAGTTCTTAAAGGAATACAAATAGTACAAATACTACAAACACTACAAATACTACAAATACAAAAACTACATCAAGCTACCCTCTACTATCAAGGCCACATGGGATGATATCTAAGAACAGCATTCCTGTGAACTGCCCACTTAACATAACAGCTGTTTTCGTTTTCCTCTCCCTTTGCCTCTTGTGATCTCTGGCACATTGAACACAACTCAAAGGATGGTTTGCTCTAGCCCTAACTCACAGTTTCTCCCTCCTGGTTCTGACTGGAAATGGTGAAAGTAGGTATAGTACTCCTTTTCAAATGTGCTGGAGCTCAGCCTTTTCTCAACCCTTGTATGTGTGGTTAGTTGTGAGAGGGAGCTCAGGCCCAATGTAAACAAGTAGGGCGCTGTCCCCACCAGGCTCGGGCACCACGGAGCGTGTGGATGAATGCAGGGAGAACTGAAACGGGAGCCCGCCCGGCGCCATCTTCCTCACGCCTCAAAATGCAGCTATTTCCACTTGATCACAGTTATTCCCTCTTACCAATTAAAAACTTAAAGCCCTAAATGGAATGGCATGTTTTCAAAACAAGTATAGTTTTGAAAGAGTTTATAATAGTCTGTATATTCATTCAACAAATATCTCTGAGCTTCTTCTTCTGTGACAGCCACTACACAAGTTCCAGGGACATAACATTCAATCAAACATGGTTCCTACTCTTGAGTAGTTTTCCATTTAGTGGAGAAGCATGCCCAGATTTTAATTTCTGGAAGCATTATACAAGAGTGTTTTGCTTCAAAACTCTACTAACTACCCTGTATGACCTTGGGCGTGTTACTTAATCTCTCTGTACCTCAGTCTCCTCATATATAAAAGACAAAGAATACCTACCTCCTTGGGTTGTCAAGAGGAATAAATGAGTCAGGAGATGATAACTGTCTCATTAGTGGCTGGCACACGGTAAATGCTATGTCACTTTTAGCTATTATAATCATTAGTACTCAAATACAGGTAAGAAACAAAAGGGCTCTGGGAGAAGATGGGCTCTGCCTAGCTTTTGAGGTAGGTTTTGAGTGATGAGTAGACATTTGTCAGGGAGAGAAGGCAGGATAAGGAACTACGGAAGCAGAGCGTTAAGTGTGGGCAAAAACTTGGAGGCACAAGAGGATGCAGTGCATTCTGGGAATGGAGGGAGGTGCTACATGACTGGAGCCTAAGTAGACTGGAGGACTGGCAAGAAATGAAGTATGGAGCACCTGTGTGCCTCGGCAGCGTGTCTGGTCTTTATCGTATAGGAAATATGGAAAATTATCCCAGTTTACATGCAGGAGAATGATGTCATCGTCTTTGTTTTGTAGGAAGTTAACTGTGGTGAGGATATGGAGAAGGACATGGAAGGAGCAAAGAGGTCCGTCAGTCAAATTAAATTTCAAAGGAAAAAAGCCACCTGTGCAAATACTAAGATGAAAACCGCTGTTACGGCACAATTAAAGTATCCTAGTGTCCTGGAAAATGCCCCTTTTTCAGGGCAGGATGTTGCCAGGGCTTTTTTAGGGAGAGCGATTAGACCCACAGAATCACTGATGCAGTTCCCTAAACCACATGGCTATTTCTCCTACGGTGGCCCTGCTCATACATCTATTACAGCTTTTGAGTCACAAAGTATGTGTCTCTTTATCTTTTGAAAGGACCCAATCTATTAAGATACCCTTTTCTCTGTTATTTGGAGAACATTCTTTAAATTACAGTTAGAATCTACGTATAATGAACAACTTTCAGTACCTTGAAGAGGGGCACCTGTACATACTAGACCCATGGCAACAATTACAGAAAACTTCCATGTGAACATATATAGTCCTGCAGAAGAGTGGAAGCTGGTACATCCTCTGCCTCCACTTTCTCTACTCATTTTCTAAACAACTGAGTTAGCAATGCCACCAAACCATCATACTCAACTGCCTTTGAACTGTTCATCAAGTCCGATGTCCATCTAGCCTTCTCTGAGCATGCTGAACTAGTTTTCCCTCCCAGAGTCCTGTCCTTTAGAGTTTAGATACCCTCAGATCGCAGAGGGTTGCCTGACAATATGAATTCTAGGGCTGTGGCGTTTGGTTGGAGTCAAGATGGTAAGAGGGAAAATGCCATTTTTGATAATGTGCTTTTTCTTTGGAACTTACCAAGTGTGTTTGATGCTCACTTAGCTCACCTAGGTTCCTGAGAGCAGGAAGCTATCCTCAGCTGACAAAGCAGAAATAGGGAAGTTTGGTTTACAGACTGCTGTGACCAAGTGATCGGTCTTACATGGTAGATTTTCATTTGTCCCAGGTCCATTCCAATTTGGAGTTTCCATGAACCAGGACAAGAGCACAAATGCTGAAATGGGGGAAAGTGACCCCTCTGCACTTGGACTTGCAAAGAAGAAAACATGATGAACTGAATTCATAGTAGGAACACAGACTGATCATCTTTAATGTGACCGCTACTTTGCTATTAGCAGACACTCAAGTAAATGGTCAGGTCAGGCTCAGCAAGAAAACATCTTTGTGGGGCAGACACTGGCGCATGGTTTCATTGCAAAGGGGAGCATAATACATCTTAACTTAAAGGTGAAAGGAAAGATCCAATCCAGGTGGCTGTTATCTCTGAAGAGCAGAAGAAGTAAGTTTGTCTTGTCCGGGAAGGGCGTGAATTATTCAGTTACCTAATGCCTCTCCCTTTCTCTCCCAGTTGAGAAAAGCCGTTTTCTCCTTACTGCTGCCCAGCACATGAACGTAGACTCAGAACTCCAAAAAAAGTAATGATATAAAGTAGCATCAGGGCCTCCTCACCTCCCCAGGTTACTCTCCTGGTACTTGTGGGATGGAAACCAACTGGGAAATGGCAAGAGCTGAGACCTCCCGCCCATGTCATTCCCAGCGACTCAGTAAACAGGTGCACCTGCTCCTAGCAAAACTTGTGCTCCTGCCAAGCAGTGATAACTGTGCACACCTTTATAGGTATGCATCTGTGTGTGACTGCAGGTGAGCATGAGACATCACTTCTCAGTAGGTAGCAAGTGTGCACTTTGATCAAGAGAACCAACTAAGGTTCGTGGATGCTTTTATTTGGAAAGACTAAAAAATAGAAACAATGGGTGATTCTTTTTAAACTCATACATAATGTATGTACAGGCTGTCAACTGAATAACAATTGTTTTGTAGTTGATTTTAAATCACAATAAAAGTCATTTTGAAGTTAAAACCATTTTAAAAGTCATTAATGTGACTTTATCAAAAATTTTTCAATTTTTTAATTTGTCTTTAAAACTTTAGTTCCTCACAGGGGAGTTTCTTTGTGGTGATGGAAGGGTTTTGTATTCTGATTGAGGAGGAAAAATACACAAATCTGCATGTGATAAAATGTC
Organism: Aselliscus stoliczkanus; assembly: GCA_033961575.1. Lineage (NCBI taxonomy): Eukaryota > Metazoa > Chordata > Mammalia > Chiroptera > Hipposideridae > Aselliscus > Aselliscus stoliczkanus. The sequence goes on along the minus strand of CM066729.1, from coordinate 130,572,154 downwards.
CTCAATCTATTTTTTAAAAAGGGGTTCTAAAAACTGGCAAAAATCCAAAAAAGGTCTGTACCTGAGTACAGTATTGTGCCAATATTACTACTATGACTATGTAACATACAGTGCTGTCACTGGAGGCAGGGTACACAGAAACTCTGTATTGTTTTCGCAACTTCTTGTGAATCTTAAACTATTTCAAAAGAAAGTTATAATAACAAAATAATCAATTATTTTGCCTGCTAGGTTATACCTTAGCCAGGTGTGAGGCTAGTACTCTATTTGTGGTGATATTAGCCTCAAATATATATGTATATATACAAACTGATATGTGTATTGTTGTGTTCGTTTCCAAAAGATACAAAAGAGGTATAAGATAGACCAGCAAAACCAATCAATATCAATTACCTCACTCCCTTTCTCAGAGGAATATTAATTGAGGCAGGGATGTTATTTATATACTATGCAAATTTTCAGAGACAATCTTTCAAGACAGAATCAACTGTCAATAAATTCAGGTCATTAACATGCTAAGGAAACTCCTAGAATTAACCCACAGTAATCTCTTCAGGTAAGCAGAGGTCAGGTAACAAGCTGTGCTGAATAAAGCTATAATGACTTCCCCACTTAACATAAAGCTGGTCCTGGACCAAGCTATCCTTTAGCTTGTTTTTTTTTTTTTTTTCAACCTCTCTCTTTTCCTTCCCAGAGCTTAGTGCTTGCCATACTAAAGAGCCAATAATTGATACCTGATTAATTAAGGTACAAGATGATACCAAGAACTACTTAGATTTTTTTTTTAAAACAACCAAAAAGACTTCAAGAATGAGTTTATAATTGTAGAATTTCAGGTAAATTGCAAGTTAGAAGGAAGATATTTTAGAATATAGGAGGTTGGGGGTTTTGCGGCACCCACCAAATCACTCAAGGGTGGCCATCCACTCTACCTACTAAAATAATGCTTATCCTAGGCAATTCATTTGGAAGTAAACTCAAGGCAAAATGAGGTAAAGATGAATCCTTGGAATGCCAAAGTCTTTACAGGAAACATGTCTATCATTTATCTGCTGGGGAAAGAAAGAAATGAAAGAAAAATCTTTTTAAATGTGCAAAGAATAAAATCTCCTGGAAAGTAAAGCCTCAGCAAATGAATATCCAGGAAGGGCCACTTCTGAACCCAGCACTTAAATCATTTAACAGTGACTTTCCTTTCATTTGTCCTCTTAAGTCAGCATATATTTTGATGGACAGCTCCTTCTAGTCATCCCTGCCTAAACATTAAGTGGATAAAAAGATCAGGATTATTTTCTTAAATTGTATGAAGCTGTAAACATTTTTAAAGTTGTCACTAACTTCTGAGACACCATGTTCCTTGTAAGCAATTCTAAAGACTCTCCATAGTTACAGGTGAGCTAATAGTAAAGAAGCAAAGATATGATATTTGTTTATGATAAGAAGCAACAAAGTGTAGGAATCAAACACCACTGTGCTCAGATGAAACTATGTACAACATATCATAGTGTGAACAAAGCAAAATAAAGCCATTCGGTGAACCCATTTGCAAAAGGGTCAGTTGCACCATAGAGAGAATGCTTGTTTAATTTTACGCTTAAAAATAATTGTACTGGGGGCTGCCTGAGTGGTGCGTTGGTTAGGAGCTGGCTTGGGACACCAGCTCTGAGCAGCGGCGCCCCGGTTTGGATCCCACATGAGGGTCAGTGACACTGCCCTCTACAGCTAAGGTGGTGAACAACAGCTCCACCTGGTTGCCTCTATAGCTAAGATGGCTGGCAAAGGTGTGGGCTGCAGCTTCTGCTGCAGTGGGCTGCCATAGGCTACAGTGAGCGGCCGGCAGCCAGCATGAGTTGCCAAGAGCTGCCGTAAGCGGCTGTCCAGAGGCCGGCGGCCAATCTGCCTCACCCAGGAAGAGCACAATGATAATACCAATATGGGCCAGTGAAGCAATGTCCTCCCCAACTAGACTGAAGAACAAAAGGACACCAACTTATCTGTTCCCCTCCCCCAATTCCCCAATAAAATCTTTTTAAAAAATTGTATTAAATATAAAACACTTTTCCTCATTTAAAAATTATCTATTCATGCTAAGGCAATTAAGTTAGAACAGTATCGTCACTGCTTGAAACTGAAAAAAATATTTTAATGTCAGTGTCCTCATTCACTATTAAGTCAATAAGAGTTTTTAGACTTATCAACCTGACATAGAAGCCATTGTTTTTCAATTTAGTGGAGATGTAAAATCTATTGAGTGGGTTGTGAAGTTTTAATGAGTTAAAATGTGAGAATTGCTTAGACTTTGCTGGCACCTAATAAGGGCTCATTAACTGTTACCAGACGATGTTGTTAAAAGTAAATCCACAGGGATGGCTGGTGAGCTCACTTGGTTACATAGAGCACAGTGCTCATAACACCAAAGTTGCCGGTTCGATTCCCAAATTGGCCACTGAGCTGCGCCCTCCACAACTAGATTGAAGCAACTACTTGACTTAGAGCTAATAAGTCCTGCAAAAACACACTGTTCTCCAATAATCACCAATCAAAATATTTAAACAAACAAACAAAAAAAAGTAAAGCCACAAACTACGTGTCTGTCTGCTCTGGGGTAGATCTCACTGCAAATGGGATCTCTTTCACTTCTGTACAAGTTACCTACACTGTACATCACTCTCTCCCTTCTGTACTAAGTTCAAGCCACACTTACCTTCTTTCTGTCCCTCCAAATCCCCAAGTTTGTTTCCTTCTCCACTCTAATGAAAGGAGAAAATTTGTGTCTTGTTCACTGCTTCACAAGAGCCTAAACTAGTGCCTGGAACATGTTAGGTACTCAATAAAATTTGTTAAATGAATAAATAAATCAAATGGAGGACCAAAGGAAGAAATAAAAGGAAGCGGGGAGGGGAGGAGGAGGGAGAAAAAGGGAGGAAGAAAGGAGGTCTCACCATTAAAGTCCAAGCTCAACCTCGCTAAGATTGTCTGTGGTGAATGATAGTTTGGTAGTGTCTGTCTTGTCAAAGTATGATTATTAGCCTAAGGTTGCTCCCACCTCAATTCCTATGTATATATGACTTTATATGTATCAAAGGATTTTCATCTCCTTTCTTCGACATAAGGAGCCTCTTGAGCATTTAATGTTCTATAATATATGCACCTGCAAAGATGTTTAACATCTAATTTCTGACTTACACTTAACCACATACTTCCAATCTCACTTGAAGGCAAAACAGAACATTACCTTGTCAATTGCCTTTCTAGGCTATGTGAAGAAGGAATTGACAGCCTGTCCCATGTTAATCCAAAGGCCTTCTTATTATGTCCATTAATAACGAAGTGTGGCTAAATTTGAGCCCACCAATGTAAATCTCCACACTTAAAGTACGCTTACAATGATGGAATTGTCCAGGGTTCCTTAGACATTGGCATAGAACAGGGTGCATAATTTTGGATCTAAGAAAAGACTCTGGATTCAGACCAGGGACTCAAATTCTGTTCCTAATTAGCAGCCTGTGAACCCAAGCAAGTTACTTAACCTTTCTGAGGTGCTCTTTTTTCATCAATCAAATGGAGAAAACACAGTAGAGCTATCGAATAGACTAATAAGTTTGTAAAAGGCTTATCTTTGCACACAGTCGGTTGTCAACACATATGAAAACTGCTTATAGGCCTAGAAAGAGCAAACAGGAACTCAAGTCAGAGTTCCATAAACACAGATAGCTAAGCCAGTTCCTGACCTCGTGAACATCTGATAAATACTGGCTGAACGAATGGCTGGGTCCTGGTGTCTGCCCAGGTAGCAGCCCTCTCGCCCTTCTTTGCTGATGTCTGTCCAGGTTGTGTGGTGCTTCCTACACTGATGTGAGACATTTTGCAGCATGTCTTTCCTTGAGCCTATCTGAGCCAGAATTGTATGCATACCACAGATGTTTAATGAGGGAAGCGTCCTTGTAAGACGAATAAGTTTGTAAAGGGCTTATCTTTGCACGTAGTCAGTTCTCAATAAAGGCTAGCCCTGCCCACTTCTTCACACACCAGAACACCCCACTTTAATCTCTGTATTGGCATTTCTGTTTAGAGGAGCAGGAACCACTAGCTCTGGGCTGAGAACCTGGAATGCAGATGACAACGTTCTGCTAGTTGACTTGTTTGTGTTCACTGCGTATGCTTCTTTCATTCTCATTTAGGAAATCGCTTTAGCTGTTAATCTCAGCACATCTTCCATTTTACACACTCCTAGCCCCTAACAAGAAAAGTGGAGAGCAGAATGCTATACTGTTGCCAACTTCCTGATAAGCATTGGCTTAACCCTATTTGATCTGGTGGGTTTTGGGAGACGAGGAAACAGATACTTCGGCTGCAAGGTCCAGCCTGACTCCCCTCTCTTAGTTCCAATTTCACTGGATTCACTTGCTCAAATTTCCAACATACCTGAGCTACCCTCTCCTACGTGCCACCTTCCCATACCTGCAGGTGGATCTCAACATGGATAAATGAAAGCTCATCATACCACAACCAAAAACTGAAGTCCAATCCTGGAGCTTTAGAGACACCAAAGGATGGATGAATAAGTCTCAATCAAGGTCCCTTAGCTCCCACTGTCCATATCAGGGGCTTCCACAGGCAAACCCACAATAGAAGAGATTGCATTAACATGCCTTTGTTTTAGATTTAAAAGCATACCCCCCACACACATTTGTATTCTTGCAGCTATGCAGTTTGCTCTCTTTTTTTTTTTTAAGATTTTATTGGGGAATTGGGGGAGGGGAACAGACAAGTTGCTGTCTTTTTGTTCTTCAGTCTAGTTGTGGAGGACGTTGCTTCACTGGCCCATGTTGGTATCATCACTGCGCTCCTCCCGGATGAGGCAAATCGGTCGCTGGCCTCTGGACCGTCGCTTACTGCGGCTATTGGCAGCTCACGCTGGCTGCCGGCCACTCACTGCAGCCCATGGCAGCCCACTGCAGCAGGGGCTGCAGCCAACATTGTCGCCGGGGCTCGCACAGCCCAGCTCCAGGTGGAGCTGTTGTTAGCTGTAGAGGGCAGTGTCACCATCCCCCACACGCGGGATCCGAACAGGGACCGCTGGCATCCCAAAATCAGCTCTTAACCAATGCGCCACTAGGCCGGCCCTGCAGTTTGCTCATTTTTAACGTGCAGGCAAGCGCTAACCAAGTACACTAAACCCCCAACCTGACCCTCAACAGCATCAACAGCATATTTTTATAGCGGTGTTAAGTAACGCACCAGCCATTATGTATACTTCTGAAGTAATTCCCATCCAGTCAACGGCTGTAAGTGCCCAGGGCACATGCTGAGCAGTTCTGGTACTCAGTGGTTACGCAGTACCCAGCCAAGCCCAAAGGATAATTTTCCCTAAGAATATATGTGCTTAAGTGACACCTACCAATTATGTCTCTTTGTGAGAGAGCAAATGCAGCAGGCCCCCTCTCTCCCGATGTGGGCGCACACTACCTCCGCAGAGCGCCCTGCTTCTCCCCTACGGAAGCACCAGGGCAGTCCTCCCAGGCCCAGAAGAAACAGACAACTGACTCGTGTAGTTGTTTTTTTTTTGTTTTTTGTTTGTTTGGACCACTGTTCTCTATTCTGGCTCTGAGATTTGAGCCAGAGAAAACAATTCTCAGACAGGACCACCCCTCTGAGATGTTTCCATAGAAACAAAATGGTCACCTGTGCTATAGCCCCAAGTTTTCATTTTTATAGGCACTGCAGTTCAAAACTACCCAACCACCCCAGACAATTCAAATGAAAAATGATAAGGAGTACTACCTGTATTCCATGTTCCAGATATTGGGGTTCTCCCCTATGAATTTTCAGTCTTACAAATTTAGTCTTGGAAAAAAAAAAAAAAAAAGGCAGGCTCCAGGCCCTAAAGTTCTAGCTTTAGATAACAACCTCAGAAGGAGTTTTGGGAACTAAAAACAAAGGGCTAAGGAAAGAAAAAGTCAGACATACCGCAATGGGTTAGGTAAAGACTGAGGTTCAAGTAATGAATTTGAATTGTCTTAGCACTGATTCTGTGCTCCACATGAAATCATTCTGTGCTAGACATTTGACTAAATGTCAAACTTGTTATATTCTTCCTCTCTCCTCCCTCTGTTGCCCTCCCCTCCCGTCCCCTTCTTTCCCCTCCCCTCGTCCGTGTGTCTGTCTGTCTTTCTCTCCTCCCCAACCCCCTCCCTCTCTCTTTCCCACCAATCCCTCTTGCTCTTTCCCCATTCTTGTTCTCTGTCCTTCCCCGATTACTTTATGGAAACAAGAGCAACCTGCTTTCCCACACACAAGTAAGACAGTATTCTCGATTTCAACCTCCACAATTCTTACCATCACACTTTGTGGGAGAAAAAAAATGACAAGAAACTTCCAGACATAGTGATTCCCTGCCATGACCCTGTCTGGATCACATCGTTTCTTTCACTTGCTCACTGGTTTCATAAGCCTTCTTTCTTTCCTTGTTGTCTATTCTTGTTTTGGGGGAAACTGCCGATATATGCACAGTTCTGGGTTTTATTTTAAGTTAATTTGTAGTTGACTATCGTTTATTTGTGCAATTGGTGTAATTAAATCTAATTACATAATTGGTAAAATACTGAGTAATCACATAATTAGAATGCGCAATAATAACTGTTGAAATCCCATTGTTATGACATGCTATGATACAATTATGATGTGCAACAATGTGGTGTAATTCACAGGGTACCCTGCAAAGAGCAAAATCAGTTCTAGGCCTACATGCATGGAATGCAGCTAAGGGTGGAGACCTGCAAAATAGCTTCCTGCATCTAGACTTGGACTTCCTATTCATCCCTATCTCATTCATCTAACCCTCGATGTCTACGCTCTGTGCAAATCAAGGACAGCCGCAGAGGAGGCCTGAAGAAGGTACCCGTAAGGGCAGAAGCACCTACGCCTCCAAGGACCAGCTCATCCAAACAACCATCCTTAAAACACAAAGCAGGATCTGCAAGGCACTTGAATTTCTGAAACTTGCATTCCTGCATGTCAATTTTAAATTTAAAATTGTAATCAGGGCACAAGAAACCGAGTGGGAAAAGTCTTGGGATCACACACACAATTAATTACAAGTGTGTCTGACGACTGTGACTGGGGTCTCACAGTCTTCCCCATGCATCCCCACCTCCTGTCCCCTTCTTGATAATTGTAACACAGGTGAACCACCGGAAATGCTGTCCTCTCATCCTTGACCTTTCCTGCACGCCACCCACCCACTTCCAAGGTCATGCTCTGGACCTGGAGCAGCAACTGCAACGTATCTGAAACCTCGACCCCAAACACCCCATTCTTCAACCACAGCCTCTTACCTCTTGGGCTCCCCTGCTGAGGAGTTCCATAATGGCTTCATTCTACAGCCTCAGGGAAACCTCCACATCCCCAGCACCGCACCCTCCACCCCCGGCCAGCCCCCCACTCCCAGCCATTTACTCCCTGCCCCACCTCACAACCCTCCTCATCCAGCCTGATTTCCACAGTCCTCCATTATCATCACCTGTAGGTAGCCACCCTCTATCCCTAACCAAAGTCCTCCCCACCATGAACTTAACTCTTCCCCTGCTCCTCACAGACCCCTGAGCCTCTGAGAATCCATGGATAAAACTGCACAACTGAAATGACTGGTTTCACTCTCAACTCATGAGCTCACCGTCAAACTGACACTCCGTCCCAACTGGTAAGCTGCTCTTTTCCCGAATTCCTGTGCTTTCTTGTTTCCCACGGCCACCAATCCATAGTTTCTCTTCTCTCCTTTGACCTCCCAAGTCCTTTCCTGCTCAGCTGATGATCTCACTTCATAATGTCATTAAAAATGGTACACAAAATTGGATCATGTTTCACTCCCTTTCTTACCAGCAGCCCTCAGAACCTGCGTTCACACACACCTGGTCCCTCCTCTCTGTCCCCTCCTCCAGAAAGCCAGGCCCTCCATGGAACAGAAATTCTTTCAGCTGTGCTCTGTCTCTGCTGTTCTAGCCATCTCTCCCCCACCACTGGAGTGCTGGCACCAAAATATAAACATACTCAGCTATCTTCCATTGTATAAAACAAAACATTCCTTGGTCCCACGTCCCACTCAGATATTCCACTCTCATTGTCCTTAGTGACAGAAAAATTTCCCGAAAGAGCTCCATCCCTCAGTCTACCCCACCCTGGCCCCCTCCCTACCACTCAGCACTTGGCAAAGACACCAAGGATACCCATGCGGCAAACTACAGATGACACTGGGCCTTGGTCATCCCTGATGTCTCAGGAGCATTTGGCAGTAGACTACTTCCTCCTCCTTGAAACACTACCTTCCTCAGGCTTCTGCCATCCCACCCTGTCAGGTTCTGATCATTTTTCAGTTGCCCATCCAGGGTACTCCTGCTTTACCCAGCCTCTAAATGTTGGGGACATTCCTCCCTCCATCCTGGGCCACTTTCTCCTCTTTCCCCTAGATGATCCCATCCATTCCCACGAATTCAAAATCCTCTCTGTATTTCCTGAAAGTTTAACTCCGATCCAGAGTCTCCTCTAAATTCTAGACTCTCATTTCTAACTTCCTACTTGACATTTCTTTTTCCATATCTCATACTTCTCAAACTTAACATATCATGACCAAAGTCCCAGTTTCTCCCCAATGTACCTCCCCATGCAGCCCTTCCCATGTCATTAAATGGCACCGCCATCAACATGTTATTCAAGTCAAACACCTAGAAAGACCCTTGATTCCTCCTCTGTTGATGCCATAACCAATCCACCACTGAGCTCTGTCCAAAATGTCTTTCTCCTTTTTAATTTCCCTATTTTACCACCCCATCAGATCAAGCCACTACCATCTTCTGTTTCACTGGTCTCCTTTTTTTTTTTTTTTTTTATCTCCAGAGCATGATTACAGATTGCAATTGTTCTTTTTATATTTGTCTGTTTTATTATTGCTTTTTTTTTTTTGCCTGTCTCCCTCAGTAGATTACACGTGACCTTTGATTATATTTACTGGTATCCAGTATCCAGCACAGATCAGGTAATTAAGTTTCCACTGAATTAATAAATGAATGACCATTTGTTGGAATCCATAAACTGCAGAGTATGCAACTCATAGTAAACTCATAAGGGTCAGTATAAAAGCTGGGGCCAGAACAGAGCTAATAAGAAAGAGAAGCTAAAAGTTCTTCAAAAAGTTAAACACAGAGATACCAAATGCTAAGGACTGAATTGTGTCTCCCCCAAATTTATACAATGAAGCCCCAACTCCAATGTGATGGTATTTGGAGATGGGCCTTTGGGGGATAATTAGGTTTAATTGAGGTCATGAGGGTAGGGTCATCATGAAGAATTAGGGCTCATATAAGAGACACCAGAGGACACCAGGCTGGCTCTCTCACTCTCTCACTCTCCCTCTGTCACACACACACTCTCTCTGTGTCATGTATGGACATAGGGAGAAGGTGGCTGTCTGCAAGCCAAGAAGAGGGCTCTCACCAGAAAACTACCATGCTGGCACCATGATCTTGAACTTCCCAGTCCCCAGAACTATAAGAAATAAACTCATGTTGTTTAAGCCATCCTATGGTATTTTGTTAGCAGCCCAAACTGACTAAGACACTATATGACTAATATTCCACTCTTAGGTGTATAGTCAAGAGAAATAAAACCACTCTGTACATTTCACATAAATGGAATCTTATAACATATAGCCCTTTTTGACTGGCTTCTTTCACTTAGCATTACATTTTCAAGGTTCATCCATGTTGTAGCATGTAATATTAGTACTACATCCAAATAATATTCTATTGTATGGATATACTACATTTTGTTTCTCTGTTGATGGATATAGGTTGATTCTACTTTTTGTCTATTATGAAGAATGCTTCTATGAACATTTGTGCATAGGGAGTGACTTTTGGGGATGGTTGTATAACTCTGAATATATTGAAAACCACTGAGCCATTTTAAATGGTTAAATTTTATGGTATATGAGATGGTATATCTCAAAAAAGTTGTTAATGAGAAGAAGGAGGAAGAAGGAGAAGGAGGATGTTGTACATTACACATGTAATGAATAACTATCTGCCCACGTTGAAAAATATAAATACTCAATTTCATTAAATCTAAGGTGCCATAAATAAGAAGATAGACCACTATTTACATAACACTAAGGAGAGAAAAAATCTGCCAATTATAGCCTTAATAAGCCATTAATTGTAAATACATTTCTTGTTTCTGGAGATGTTAAAATATGAAAAAAATGTATCTTAAAATTAATGAAATATGGTAGCTTTTTTCAATTCTAGGCATCAACTCTAGAAATCTTCTAAATAGGAATTACTTCTTTAAAGGGAATTCATTAACCATAAACTCATTCATAAGAAAAAAGAACATGTATCCAATGAGTACTCTAAGCTGGACATTAGCTTTGCATGTGACTTTGAATGCGTCATTCATTGAATCCTCACAACTATCCTTCAGGATAAGCATCATGCTCCCTTTTTTTTTTTTTTTTTTTGAGGGCAGTGTCACTGGCCCTCATATATGGGACCCAAACCAGGGCCGCTGGCTTCCCAAGCCAGCGCCCAACCACCGCGCCACTCGGCCGGCCCCATGCTCCCTTTTTACAGATAAGGAAATGGCCTATAGAAAAAAGTCAATAGTTAGTAAGTAGCAGAGCCAGGCTTCTAAGCCATGCCTGTAAGTCTCCACTCTGCCACATTATGAATGAAAAGCTCAAATGAGTAAATCTTCTGAGCAGAGGCCAACATTATGGGTTTTTGTTTTGTTTTGTTTTGTTTTTAATGTACTCTATTTTTTCCTATATTAGCTATACAGATGTAGATGCCAGATCATCTCCCATCACTCATCCCTCACTTTCTCCTTGGTCACCACCTCCTAACATCAACTCATATATATTAAAGCAAGAGGAGTTTTGATCCAAATCCATCAAGAGTGTTTTTGGTCACCTTTGAAGGCCCTACCTTCAATATGTGGGTTTGCTATGAAGTCTCCAAGAATGAAAACATGGAGATACTTAACGAGGACACAGACAGAACAAAGTATAAAATGAAAAACAAAGTGAGGGAAAAAAAAGGTGGTATGACATGCAGGTGCATCTCAATTTATGCAGCAGATGTTTTTGCTGAAAATTATGGGTAGATCAAATTCATTTATAAACTAAATCCTATTGTAAATTTAACAAGAACACTGTGATGAAACCTTGTGATGGAAACTTTTATAATGAGAAAAATTCATTTGTGCTGAGAATAATTTCCAATCTGTTTTGAATTCCGGGTTCATATATTTTTTTTTTCTTTCAAGTGGTGCCCACCTATACATAAACATTCCATAATCCCTTTAGACACTTGGTGGGCAGGAATGTCATGAGACCAAAACATTTTTTTTAAAAGACTTAAAATGTGTCTATCTACTCTATTTATAACAGTCATTTCCCTAATGTTTTAAGTATATAGTTGACCCTTGAACAATGTAGGGATCAGGGACATCGACCCCTGCACAGTTGAAAATCCACGTATAAGTTTTGACTCCTCCAAAATTTAACTACGAATTGCATATTGTTGACCGGAAACCTTACCAATAACATAAAGTCAATTAACACATCTTGTATGTTATATGTATTATATACTGTATTCTTACAATAAAGCTAGAAAAAAATATTAAGAAAATCATAAGGAAGAGAAAACACATTTACAGTATTTGTTGGAAACAAAAAACACCCCAACTATAAATGGACCCAGGTAGTTCAAACCTGTGTTGTTCAAGGGTCAACTGTATATCTCAACCCAATGGGAGAGCTGAAGGGATGCTTCCTGGAAGAGGATTAGGAAGCGTAAGCCCTGGAAATGAATTCCAGGACCACCATTGGAGGTGGGAGGTGGAGGGTGGGGGGAGCTTAGAGAAGAAGAGTATCTCCCTCAGGTCCCCAAAATCTATGAGCCCTTCTTTCTTGACAGCTGAGAAGGGGGAAAAAGTTAAATAAGTCCAGCACCCCATTTCCAGATAACCTATGTATGGCCTCCTTGCACATACAGAGCAACTATCTCCCTGGTGTTCTTCCATCACAAAATGGCCACCCACACAGTTTTTTAAAATCAGAAGTGTTACATAAAAAACAACAACAACTGCATTTCAAGAATCAATTGATTCAACAGAAGATGTGAAAGACCTACTCCAAGTTCCCACTGGGGAATAATCCACTAGAATTGAGTAGCTGTCCCAGGTCAACAGGTCTTCCAAGCCCCACCACTCCTTACTGCATTTCATCCAGACTGACTTCTGTGAACATTTTCACTTTAGCCCCAAAAGAAGGAACTTCAGAGCTAAGCCCCACCATGTGGTTCAACCAATTCAGTGAGAGGCAGTTCAGCTTCACCCAATCCCACCAACAGCCTCCAAATACCCATAATCCTCAGAAGGCCTTTTCTCTACCATGGGTCAGATTTCAACATTTATGAGGTGATTTTTTTTCCTTTTTTTTTTTTTTTAAAAAAAAAGCATTTTCTTTTTTTTAGATCCATCCCCAAATCTTTCAGATCCCCTGCTCTTGAAGGGCCTGCCTGGGTTTCTTTATCTAGTGATACCATTGCTCTGTATCTGTTACCAGGATCAGCTTTGGAGTCACGCCTCTGGAGCTATTGCTTTTCAGACATGCTTAATAAATTAATTCTACCCTTTTAAGCCACAGGACCTAGCGAGGAGCATTGATTTTTTTTTTCTGCTTTCCATCAACATGAAACAATCTTGAAGTCATTCTAAGAAGAGACCTAGTACATTCATTTCTCGCAAGCACTATTACCAGTGAGCTGGCACCGGAAACTGAATACACAGGGGCTCACTGATCACACGGCAGGGTGATGGTGAGAAGTGTAAATCCCATGCCCAGGCAGCTCTAGCATCTTGGGAGCCAAGGGGTATGCCACCCTGGCTTCACATGCTTTGGCAGGGACTGAAGTTACTTGCGCGGGACATGGGAGGGAAAGAGCAGTATTTTAAGGGCTTTGACTTGCTACAAGGTTTCTTAGCACCCTCATCTCTTAATCCATGAGGGACCTGTCTGTTGCTTGGTCATTACAGTTTTGACCAGGTGCTGCCAAATATTGATTGCACATGAGTGCTCGGCCCAGCACTAGTCTAAGCCACATTCACTACAATATCTCATCATCCTCAGGACAACCTTATTATCATCAGCTCCTTTCTACAAATGGAGAACCTGAAACTTAGAGAGTGTAAATAATAATAATAATAATAATAATAATAATAACTAAAATTCCTTACGGGCACTGTTCTAACCCTCTATACATGTCAGGCACTGTTCTAAGCGCTTTCGCATGTTGGTTAAATTGATCCTCACAACAACCTTATTTGTGTTACGATTAATACTATTATCTTCATATTACAGAAGAGGAAACCAAGGCACAGAGAGGAGGTTGGGTTACATGCCCAAGTTCACCTAGGCTCCAAGTGCGTAGACAGAATTGGAACTCAGGCAGTTTGACACCAAAGATGTGCTTTAGCCTCTAGACTGACTTGTCAAGGTCATACATACCACTGGTGGACGCTAAAGCTGGGAGTCTATTCTGTGTGGTCAGAATCTAGAGCCACAGGAGTTGCCATGTGCCCTGAGGTTACTAGATCACTGTGGAGTCAGGTCTCCTCTGCAGCATCTCCAAAGACCAGCCAACAGGGACTGGGATGGATGCTCCACCTTTCTCAGAGCTAGGCTGGAGAAATGTTTCTTTGTCTTATTTATTTCTGAAATCTCAGGAGATTCAAAACTGCAGACAGAGGAAATAAGCCATATGCAGGAATTCTGGGTCTTTCTGGTGCATGTAAAGGAGCCACTCTACTCATAGTCCCAAGGGGTCTTCTCTAAACCCAAGGAGCGGGAGCTTGTATCAGGAGTCTTTCCTGATGTGATGGAAACTCTACCTACTTTTGAAATCTAAAATTCCCCAAGCTCTGGGGTGTCATCCTCCTTACCCCCTTAGCCATATATTTTAGTTTCTACTGCAAAACAAAGTCTGCCTGAAGACATAAAAAACACCCGAATTCATGAGGCCACCTGTTTTCTCTTTCCATAAAAACTAGAGAGTCTGGGACTCAGAAGTCTCTACCAGTCACGACCTGGGCACCAGCATCTGGGTTCTATAAACAATAGCCCTGGGGAACACAATAAAATCATCAGTTACTCACCCCCACTGATCTTAATAGAGAGTGGATAGGTGGAAGGTTTATAAATCAGGATGAGTCATTCGGTTCACCGAGGGAAACGATAAATAAACTAACACTCCAATTAATTTTAACCTGAAAAGAAAGTGCTTGTGAATGGTGCTTCAGCCAAGTCCGTAGGGTCTGAACAACCTTAATTATTCACAATGCAAATTGCTTTTACTGCTTGCTGGATAATTCCTTAATACCTTCCATCCCGTTTCCTCTCGCCTTCACTCATTTCCTCTCCATGTCTTCTCTCCTTATCCCTGCTCATTATTCCTAAAGAGCCAAAAGGAAATTTCTGGAAATGGCATTCCAATCACCCAATCTTTGTCTTTAAAAAAATTTAATGAATCTTTTACTTTTAATAAATCTTCCCAAGACCCTAAGTAGCTTAACCTGGGATCCTGGGATTCCCCTGGGCTAAATAATCCACAGATGAGGTCAAGGGCCCAATGGACTCTTGGAAATTGTGTTCAGAATTGTGGGACTGGGTGTTTCCCGACCTCTCACCCACCCAGGGGTCTACAGTTTTCATAAAATTCTTCAGGAGGTCCACATCTCCCATCACCATCCCAGAAAGAGCACTACACATTAAAGAACTACTCCACACCCACCTAGCCACTGCATCACCAGGACATTTATGGTGTAGAGTGGGACAGCTTGGACTTTAAAGCCAGATAAACTCAGGTTCAAATCCCAGCTCTGTCAATCATACATGAAAGCATGTAACATTCATAAACGGAAGGGGAAAAATGAAAACTCTCTCTATAGGACAGAGAAAAAGGTAGAGCTAGGCTCATCCAGCAGTGAACTTGCTCTCCTGTCTTTGGGAGTACATCTCAGGCCCTCACTCTTCTACAAAGATTATTGGGCTCTTCTGGTCCCTGAGAAATAGTTAGAAGCACTCTTTTTTGAGCACCATATTTGACTAAAATCCTTTTTATGGATCTCACAGTGAAATGCCCAGTCTGAATTGAAATAGACCTCCAACCCTCTACTTCCCCATCTACTCTACTCACCGCCCGCTTTCCCCAACATAATGTAAAAGAGGTCGAGACATTTCAATCATGCAAAATGTGAACTTGCATCACTGGCAGGATCCGAAAATGACCTGAGGGAGCCTCTGCCAGACCAGCCGCTAGGGGTCCTGCTGTGAGACCCACATCTCCCCCATCCCAGGGGCAGCCTGGATCTACCTGGGCCAGCTTGCTGCTCTGGGATACACATCAATGGGATGATTCTAGATCCTTTGGCTGCTGGGGCTTCCAGGACTGCAGCAATGATTCCAGAAACACCTTGTTTTTTCAACTCCTGTTTTATTGACCAGATTCCAGATTTTAGGGAGATAGGCAAGGAAAACACTGGGGACAGGAGGACCCCACCCTCTGCACTCCTGCTTCCCAAGGCACAGTTGCCCTGCCCCTCAGAAAAACAAACACACAAACAAAGGCTTGAGCCTGATTAGCTGAGACTAGGTCTGGGAGAGTTCATGGCTCTTCTCTCACTATCTGAGTTTACATCATGAATTGGACTGTGGGATGTGCAAATGCAGGGTGGAACTGCATTTAAATAATTATGCCATTTCTCTTTGGTTGTAAGGAACTATAATTTGGAAGACACAGTAGTCCTAGTTTTATCATCAGATCATGATATAACAGAGACTGTGCTGGTTTTTCTGGATAACATTGACCCAGCCGTTTGCTGATCTTGGCAATGCTCAGGTGATCCTCGCCCATATGTATTGTCATCTTTCAAGTCCTAATTATCAGCCTCATTCTCCAACTACAGAAACTGTCTGTCTCCAAAACAAGGTTAAAAGAAAGTGCAGGAGCGTTAGGCTATATCAAGGATGAACCAAAAATGTGAACCACGTAACAATGGCAGCCTCTTTGGAGACCTTCTGAATTGGACATGCAGACATGATGGCAGGAAACGTAGAAGGTAGGAGAATCAGGCCAAAGGTTCTCAGGGCTACTGAAGCTCACGGGGCAAGAAAACCCTTTTCTCAAACCCAGTGTTCTGCCCTCTCTCCTCACTCTGACTGGTTGTCATGCCTCCTTTCTTTCCTCAGTTCTGGCGGGGGGGGGGGGGGTCCTTAACAAAATCACTTCTCAAGGCAGCACAGTGTCACCAGAAGAGTGAGCTTAAGCCACACATGTGGGCACCTGACAGAGGTCACAGGCAAAGTGAAGAGGGGAGTGAGAAGTCTGGGTGGCGCTGGCTCCTGCTCAGGACCAACCAACCCAACGGGCCGGAGATCTGGGGCAGTAAGCAAGTTTGTGGGAGTCTTCACCACTTGGAGTATCGCCTGACATCAGAGAAGTTCCAGAATAGTGTCTGTGAGCAATCCAACTGTGCCATTCCCAGCATGAACTTGGTATCTACAGAAAGATTTGGAGTGACTGCCCCACCGGCCTCTGTTATTGACCCACTGCTGAGGTCAGGGCACAGAGAAAGGGGTGCTTTCCATGAGTCAGTTGATCTCAGTCTCTGCCTGTCTCTCTCCTTTTGCCATATTTGCTGAATATCTGGGATGTTACAGTTCCATGGACCCAGACACACCTGGGGCTCAGCTGATCTAATTAGCCCTAGATGTGTCTGTTCCCCAAATAGAGTGCCAATTATTCTAATTTCTGTTCTAACCATCAAGGCATGGCCTAGCCCCATGGCTCATGACCCCAGATCGGGAGAAGGACTGCATTCCTTCTGAATGGGTCCTAAAAGGCTTTCGACCCCACATGACTATGACTTTGAAAGTCATGCTCTGGAGGTGGAGCTGAGCACATGGATAGACATATCTTCCTTCACACGCGGCTCTCAAATCCCTGGATCCAAGTGGAGAACACAGGTGAACCTGGCTCCTTTGGGAACGTCTTCACGCTACAAGGACCGTGGGGCAACCCCAGCACCTAAAGCCAAGCCCAGAGGGCCAGGAACATACTGCTGCTTCAATGCTAAAGAGCAGGATGCTGTGGGAAGACGCAGGACCCAGCTCAAGAACCAGCTCCCTAGAGCTGACTTCCCTGAACCCACTGAGGGGCTGAGCACTCCCTCCCCTTACATCCTCCCTGCCCTACACTCTGTACACCATTTTATAGCATCTACCCCTGGAGCGGGGGTTCTTGGGGTTCAAGTCTTGGTGGTGCTGTGCATTACTTATGTGATGCTAGAGAGCTGAGCCCCAGTTTTCTCATCTATAAAATGAGAATGAAGACAGCACCCACCTTATAGGCTGTGGTAAGGCTTAGGTGAGTTAATAAAAAGTGAATGATCAGAACATGGGCTACAACAAAGTAAGCACTCTATATACTTTTGCTGTTGTTGTTACCACTACTACCAGCTGTCAGATTCCATATCAGACTCTAAGCCCCTTAAGGGTAGGAAATTTTTCTATTCTATTCCATGGCCCTAGCAGCCAGCACAGGGCATGATGCAGAATAAGGTTCAATAAATGTTTGATGGATGAATGAATGATCAATCCAATAGGCAGTGCTGGACCACTGATTGACATTCAGCTGTACTGAGTGATGATTGCTTTATCGCGTTTTCCCTGCAGTTTGCTGAGAGAGGGGAGAATGTCACTGGGCACATCAGGCACAGAGGATCTGAGCAAGGCGAGGACAGACAAAAGAGAATGGATGTTGCAGCAAAACTGACTGACATTGAAGTTGACCAATTGGCTGTTCTTGGGTACCCACATTTCCTCTCAGGCCTCAGTCCATCCATTTGCCCATCTAAACAGAGGTGGAAACTATTAAGAAGATGTAGGGTATGATTTCAGGAAGAACAAAGTTGTGAGGGGAACATGACCCATTTTTATCCACCTGCGCCAGGAGATTTCACCATGATTAGGAAAACTGGCAAGTTCTCAACAGGACCTGCTTCTGGAATCAGCAGAAGTCAACTGGTAATCCCAGGAATTCCCTGGGGTGTGCTGTTGCTCCCCACCCATATGGGAGCCAGTTCCACCGCAGCATAGGCCTTGGAGTACAACGTCTCATCCTGCCTCTCTCGGAACCTATGCGGCAGAAAGTTTGGGCCACTCCTACAGCCAGCCATGGGAAGCTCCCAGGGCTGGCCTGGGCTGTTGGCCAGTGTGTAACCATCACTGGAAAGGCGTGGGTGGCCTTCCTTCTGTGGCCTCAGGGGGAAGCAAGGACTGGGAGCTGGCAGGCAGCCAAGGGGCATGGAGGCCCCGAGGCCAAATGGAGAAGAGTAACAAAGCTCTTTGAAGTGGAAGGCATGCTCTGCTGAGGCCCCACTGACAGTGGGCCCCTCAGGCAGAGCTGTTATCTCACCTGGGCCCTCCCTAAACAGCCTTATGATGCTGCAGGCTAAGACCCCAGGTTCTAGCTCTGGAAGTATCTTCCTGCTATTGCCCTGGGGGCCTCTGTTGCTAAGCAATATATGATTGTCATGCAGGAGGGCCCAACTGTCCCAGAAACTAGGGGAGGAAGTGCATTCTGTACAACTGGCAAAGGCACACTCTGCCTGTCCTTTGTGATTTTAAGCATGGCATTTTGCCTCCTTTGAAAAGCCAAATAATCCTGAGGGAGGGCATGCTATTTTTGTGAATTTTCAGGAAGGGTCATGGACTAATAAGAGGTTGAGAACATTGCCTACAGGGCTCTTGCCCCTGCTGTGTGTATACATCGCTCTTCTATTTATAACTGACATTAGTCACCTCACTCCTACCAGTTACACATGGAAACAACATAACAACCCAGCACTAACAGATGTACATGCCCCTTTAGCCTATGTATTGTACTTCGCTCAGATCTGGAATATTCTGGATGGTCAGCAACCACTAAAAGGTTTTTAGCAATAGCAAAAGAGGAGCTGACCCAATGCTCCCAACAGTCCAGAAACAAAGATCTGTGTGCCTCTTTGTCTTCACCCAGGAGGCACCCTGTAAGACCTACCCTGGCTTGAGCATCCAGCCCTCCCCCACCCCCGCCACCCCCAAGCATGAGACAGCATGGCAAAGCCCCCTGCAGCTGCAAACGTTTGTCAGGGTGATTTGGTGAGGTTCAGCCCTGAAAGCAATTTCTTACGTGGAAAATCATTTTTCATGGACAGTCTGTCGAAAACAATCTCATTTCAAACCCTTCCCAGGAAGAAAAGAACTGACAACTGGCACTAAGTAATCTACAGCATGGCCACTGGGAGTTATTTATCTTCCCCTCACCCAGTCCAGGACGGGATGCTTTCGGGAGGGCAGAGGAATGAATCACATGGGCTCTGAGGAAACCTGTTCTCCCCATAAGGAGGGACTTCCGATAAAAGGGAGGGCCAGCAGGAGGGCCACACACTCCTGGGTGTAGACTGGAAACATTTGTATGGTCGCCATTTTACTGACAGCCAATGAATGCCCAGAAGAATAACTTGAGTGTTCTAAGAAAGAGGTGTGTTTCCCTCATTCCAAAATATGCTCTTTTTATACTTTTAGATCACCTTAAAAGCCAGAATTCTCCTTTTTGGGGGAGCAAAGCAAGGTTTATTGCTTTTTTATGTAATCCAGCCTTCCCTTTACCCAGGGCAGTACTTCCTTTGCCAGACTGTAGCATGGAGTTTACAGCATATTAGATAATTATGCTGAGCATGCCATCTCACTGACGTCAACACCCTGGAAACAGCCAGAATATCAAGCAAGCAATTTGAAGTCCACAGAGAAAAACAGAAGATGGAAAATTTTCCCTAAGTTCATGGCATTCTTTTTTTTTTTTTTCTTTTTGCAACTTTTACAGATAGGAAAAGAGATCAATCCCTTTCCTAACTGTGAGTCTGACTAAACCCATGTTCTGGTTCCGAGGTTCACCGGGCCCCACAAGATGCTTGTGGGCTTCAGAGTTCTATCATTCTAAAGCTCTGGTAAGTCAGTGACTTGGAAGGTATTGTCAAATGCAAACTGTGACATAAATGCTACACTTCCTAGGAACCGAATTAAAACAGAACCACCTTTATAGAGGGGTAGTTCCCACCAGTTCTCAGAAAGATTTACACGATGGTCAATTATATTTCATGATTATAACAATTTGATTCCAAAATAAGTCACTAGGTTTGGTATGTATGACATTTGGGATCAAAGTATCCCCAAACCGCTTTCATTTGCAGTTATAATCAGGGGTTCTGAAATTCTGGCTTTGAAAGAAATAATATATGATTTTGCCCAAGACAAATGTAGGGATTAAAGTTAAAGATCTGGACTCAAATCCTCCTTGTGGCACTTTCTAGCTGTCACTTAAAGCAAACCACTGTAACCCCTCCATGCCTTCGTTTCTTTACCTGTACGATGGGGATAATATTGGTACCTACTATAGAGGCTGTTGTGAGGACGTAAGGAAGTGATACTTAGAATAAGCATTAAATTAAAATTGTTTTTAGAAAACTCTCAGCCGGAGATGAATGACGGGGTGGGCCAACTGGTCAGTTTCCTGGGGTGTCAATGTGTAAAGTACCCAAAAGATCACTGGAAAAGTAACAAGATGCAAAAATGGGCTTTTCAGCAAGAATTCTTACTACACGTGATTACAAAGAATACTTGGAAAAGCCACTTGGGAGGAGATAAGACTCTATAAGAACAAATCCAAAGACTAAAGAGGGTCTCTGAACTGCTGAGGTGGCTGGCCAAGGAGTCCTAGGCACCTCTATAATCCTTTTCTTCCTCCACCTCCTTCTCTTTCCCCACACAAAGCTCAGTCTCTACACTAAATAAATATTTAATAACTATGTGAAGACTAGCAATTTGAAGGCAAAATTATTAGCCTGTCCAGTCAGTCATCTCCTTGGTCTACCATACCCTGAGCTAACTGGGCGTTGGGCATAAATGCTCTCATTGTTTTCTCATTCTCTCCCATTATTTAACCACCTCCAGTGATCAGGAATTCCAAGTACTGCCACCTGTAGTGATGAGGCACCACAGTCCTCATAAGGCACCAGTCCACAGCCCTCTCCACCATTATGGCCAAACCCCAAGGGGAGAGGAACCCTCAGCCATACTGCTCCATGTGGAGACCAATAAAAAAACCATCCACCACGCATACTCTCTCACTGTGACTTCTCAGTGGGTATTATCTGAAAAATGTGACTGAAACTTTTATGTAGGAATTCATGTTTACATCCTAAGGAACACAAAAGAGTTGTTGACTCCTCCAAAGGTAATGAAGCAATCTGTGGCCAACGATCTTTCTTTCTTTCTTTCTTTCTTTCTTTCTTTCTTTCTTTCTTTCTTTCTTTCTTTCTTTCTTTCTTTCTTTTCTTTCTTCCTTCCTTCCTACCTACCTTCCTTCCTTCCTTCCTTCCTTCCTTCCTTCCTTCTTTCCTTCCTTCCTTTCTCTCTCTTTCTTTTTTTTTTTTTAGAATAAGAAGGCCATGTTCAGGAAGGAACACGGAGATCAGTAACCACTCCAAGTCCACCCTGACCATGGACACGGTGGAAAGTAAACAAAGGTGGGTCGTGCACCTATGGAATCTCAAGATCAAGAGTTTGCCCAGTTTACCTTCAGGATTTTGTCATGCAGAATCATGCCCCCCCCCATCAACTGGTACACACACAGAGAATAAATCTATTAAAATTTCAATATTAATTTAATCAAGAATGATTTGGCAGGAAATCCACTGCAAAGAAAATAGTCTATGATAAAGTCCAATACCAAAAATAAGAAGAATTTAAAAGCACATAGTTGGAAACCCTTCTCTTTCCCCCACTGGTATTCATCACCGAGAAGCAAGAGCACTTATTCAGACTGCTATCTGCCAGGCATGTGCTAGGGCGTTCCTCACATCTTCACCCCAGTGTGAAGGTAGGCAGTATCATGGTCATTAGACAGGTAAAATGAGCAAGACTTGCAGAGATTAGAACTTGGCCGAGGTTACATCCTGGAAATTGGCAGGCCTGGATTTCAGTCCCAACTCTGAGTCCTAAGTGTGTGCTCTTCCAGTGCTGCCCTACCAACCCACCCCTAAAGCTGCCATGGTAGGTAGAACAAATCCCCTGAGATCAACCAAGTGGAATTCAAATGCTAACCAGGAGCTACTTTGACTCTAGAAATAAAAAACAAAGAATAGTAGCTCTAAACAAACAAACAAAAGCAAAAACAAACAAACAAAAAAACAGAGAAAAAAAGGAAAAAAATGTGGGCAAAGATGTGGACAAATTGCAATCCTTGTACATTGTAGGTGACAATGTTAAATGCTACTGTGGAAAATGTGGAAAACAGTTTAGTGACTCCTCAAAAAGTTGAACATAGAATTATCACATGACCCAGCAATTCCACTCCTAAGTGGATAAGAACTGAAAACAGAAATTCAAATACTTGAGCACAAATGTTCAGAGCAGCATTATTCACAATAGCCAAAAGGTAGAAACAACACAAATGCCCATCAACTGATCAATGGATAAGCAAAATGGGATACATCCATCCAATGGAATATTATTCAGCCACAAAAAGGAATTATGTGCTTATATATGCTACAACATAGACAAACCTTGAAAATATTATGTGCAGTGTGGGAAGCCAGACACAGAAAGTCATATGTGTGGTTCCATTTATATGAAACATCCAGAAGAGGTAAGACCCTAGAGGCAGAAAGTAGATCATTGGTTGCCAGGGGCAGGGCAAATGGGGGAACAGGAGTGATTGCTTAATGGATATGGGGTGTCCTTTAGGGGTGATAAAAATGTCTTGGAGCTAGACAGAAGTGATGGTTGCATAACATTGCGAATGTACTAACTGCCATTGAATCACACACTTTAACATGACTAATGGTTAATTTTATGCCCTGTGAATTTCACCTCAATTTTAAAAAAAAAAACAACCAAGAGTGGCAAAGTGAAGAAGAAAACTTCACAAATTCTCTAATCCATTGTGTCCTCTGTGGAAGAGGGAAGTGAGCCACACAGGTGTAACTGTCTCACCTCGCGCTATACAGATAAAGCTAGAGCAGCTGAGATTAGAAATAGAGCTTCTGTCAATTAATTTCAAGGAACTGGACATCCAGGCTGCCAAGAGGCACCAGAAGAGAAGGATTTAAAAAACACTGAGGGAACTATGTCTTCTTCAACCATCACTGAGTGCGTATCAACTCCTGCTTCTCTGGCTGACAGCCAAAGTTCCTGGGAAGGCTCCCTCTGTCCCCGCTCCGGGGAAAGGGGCCTTCCACTTCTTTGTGAACTCGAGCCATGGAGAATTCCACATCATGGAACGCCCCTGACTCCCCTCAGCGGAGTGATTTACAGACTCAGGAAGAGTCTCTTTCATTTGCCTCTGCTTGAGGTAAGGCACATAACTTCAATTAACAATTGAATTGCTTCTTTAATTTCCAGGGCTCGTTCATTACTGAAACCACGCTGTCTCCAGAGAAGAACCCTTAGTAAGTCGGATTTTAACACGCCTGGCCTGACAGTTTACTTAGCCTGGGCTTCAGTTGGGACCAAGTGACTGGGGAAATCATGGTTAGTTTAGCCATTATTTTGCTGACATTATCAAAATCCTATACTACCTGAGGCCCTGAAATGACATTTTCCCCTCCTTTACTACTTGTACATGTGACTGGGACAAAATTATGCTTGATGGGCATGTTTAAGATACATAAATTCTTCAATAGAGTCTTTCCTACTTAATCTAGTCACTCCTTTTTCTCCACTGAACAAATTTAGCATCAACATGGGAAGTCATGAAGCTGGGGGTTCATTCTTCCTCCCCGGCTTGGCTTTCTGAAGTGTGCGGTTTTTTGGGGTTTTTTTTTTGAGGGCAGTGTCACAGGCCCTCACATGTGGGACCCGAACCGGGGCCGCTGGCTTCCCAAGCCAGCGCTTAACCACCGCGCCACTCAGCCTGCCCTGAAGTGTGCGGTTTTGACAGTGTTGCTTTGCATGCGTGAGAAGAATGCGTGAGAGGTAAGTGTGTGTGTATCATGAATATTTTTCCCTGTCCATAGGAATAAGGAAATAGAGAATAATACCTTACCATCCAGCTCTCCAAAGAGTTTGTAGTCTTTAGGTCTGCCACTAATCCTCAACATTTCTACACATTGTAACTGAAATTCAGGTCTTTTAGGAGGGAAATGCCTGTTATTAAGGTGAACATCCTAGAATTTGCAACTACAGTAATACCTTGCTTTGCGAGCATAATTCGTTCCGGAAACAAACTACTCGTATTGCAAGACATCGCTCATTTACCACATTAAAATGTATTAGAAATATTTGCTCATCTTGCAGAACACTCGCCAACCAAGTTTCTAGTGATCCAAGGTTTTGCTGTGCATACCTGCCACATATAGCAGCATGTGCTCACCACTTCCGCTGCCTCCATCCTTGCCCAAGGCTCGTCCTCTCATCTAATAAAACAGCCTCCTAAATACTCTCCCAGCTTTTCTCTGGCACCCCACACTCGGTTCTCCACATCACAGTCAGAAAGATTTTGGTAGCAGCTTTATTGAATAACAATTCATACACCGTACAACTCACCCATTTAGTTTACAATTCAATGGATTTTAGGGTAGTCACAGAGCTGCGCAACCATCACTATAATCAATTTTAGAACATTTTTCTCACCTCAGAAAGGAACCCTGCATGCACCCTTTGGCTCTCAATCCCCAATCTTTCAACC
This sequence comes from Aselliscus stoliczkanus, assembly GCA_033961575.1. Classification (NCBI taxonomy): domain Eukaryota; kingdom Metazoa; phylum Chordata; class Mammalia; order Chiroptera; family Hipposideridae; genus Aselliscus; species Aselliscus stoliczkanus. Next base: position 130,547,312 of record CM066729.1, on the reverse strand, counting down.
CCTGTAAGCCCTAAGCAACCACTCATCTACTCTGTCTCTCTATATGTGCCTAATTTGGGTATTTCATATAAATAGAGACAACTGTGTCCCTGTGTGAGTGGCTTCTTTCACTTAGCACCATGTTTTCAAGGTTTGTCCATGTTGGGGCATGTGTCATAGTTCATTCCTTTTTATGGACAAATACTAGTCTACTGCAGAATAGACCACATTTTGTTAATCCAATTGTCTATTGTTTCCACCTTTTGGCTACTATGAATCATGCTGCTAAGAACATTCAAGTATAAGTTTTAAGTAGACATTTGTTTCCATTTCTCTTGGGTATATACCTCGGAGTGGAATAGCTGTATCTACGGTTCCTCTGTGCTTAACTTTTTGAGGAGTTGTCAGGCTGCCTTCTAACACTGCTGCAACATTTTACATTCCCACCAGCAAGGTACAAGGGTTGCAATTTGTCTACACCTTCACCCTTGTCAAATACTTCTTCAGAGCTGTCTTTTTTATTAAAGCCATACCAGTGAGTGTGAAGTGGTATTTTGTTGTGGTTTTCGTTTGCACTTCCCTAATAACCAATGTATATTTATCCTTTGCTGATTTTTTATTTGGGTTATCTTCTTATTACTGTGTTGTAAGAGTTCTTTATATATTCTAGACACAAGACTCATGTCAGATATTTGATGTGCAAATATGTTCTCCCATTCAGTGGGTTGTCTTTTCACATCTTGGTATTATCCTCTCAAACACAAGTTTTAAATTTTGATGTGATCCAGTTTATTTTTTCTTTTGGTGTTTACACTTTTGGTATCATATCTAACTGCCAAATCCAATACCACAAAGGTTTACCACTATGTTTTCTCCTAAAAGTTTAATAGTTTCTGTTCTTAAATTTAGGACTTTGATCCATTTTGAGTTAATTTTGTGTATGGTATGAGGTAAAGATCTAACTTCATTCTTTTGCATGTGGCTACCCAGTTGTCCCATTACCATTTTTTGAAAATGCTGTTCTTTTTCCATTGAATGATCTTGACACCGTTGTCAAACGAAAAAAAAAAATCAATCAACTATAGATGTACATGGGCTGATTTCTGAATTCTCAATTTTATTCTATTAATCTATATGTCCAGAATGGCTTTATTAAAAGCAGAAATCACATTATTTATTTCTCTGAAAAACAGCTCAACCCCCATCACAAGTCATTCTCTATTCCAAGGGTTCTTATCCAGGGGCCACAGACGCCTAAGAGGTCCTTGGATAACATTCAGAGAGTTCGTGACCTTGTATGAGAGAAATTACATCTTTATTTTTATTAACCTCTAACTTAAATTTAGCATTTCCTTTAATTACAAATGTGGGCAAGAAACTAGAATAGTATTAATGATATCTCTGACTTTGTTAGTAACAAAAATCCCAGGTATTCACATAAAGGTGACAATTGATAGAGCTATCTCAAAATATAATTTATATTAATCCTACTTTAAAATTACAGGAGCATATTAAAACTGTTGCATTTGATCTTGATAATAATGCACCAGTCAAAAAGCCCAAGTACTCCATCATGAATTTGTTTGTTTATATTTTTTTTTCTTTTAAAGATTTTATTGGGGAATTGGGGGAGGGGAACAGCATTGGGGAATGGGGGAAGGGGAACAGACAAGTTGCTGTCTTTTTGTGCTTCAGTCTAGTTGCGGAGGACGTTGCTTCACTGGCCCATGTTGGTATCGTCATTGCACTCTTCCCAGATGAGGCAGATCGGTCGCCGGCCTCTGGATGGTCGCTCACCGCACCTATTGGCAGCTCACGCTGGCTGCCGGCCGCTCATGCAGGCTGCCGGCCACTCACTGTAGCCTATGGCAGCCCACTGCAGCAGGGGCTGCAGCCTACACCGTCACCAGGGCTCGCACAGCCCAGGTGGAGCTGTTGTTAGCTGGAGAGGGCAGTGTCACTGGCCCTCATATGTGGGATCCGAACCGGGGCCGCTGGCATCCCAAAATCAGCACCACTTAACCAATGCGCCACTCGGCCGGCCCTGTTTGTTTATATTTTGATAACTGTATTTCAGTATAATTGGTTTCCCTCTAATCCGAGGGTTTGATATCATGCATTTATAAATATTCTGAAAAGGGTGTCATGGTCTTCACTGCCAAAGGAGTTCTCAGCACAAAAAAATTAAAGAAACGCTGTTTTTCCCATTACCATTTTAATTTCTTCCCAGCACTCATCATCAACTGAAATTGTCTTATTTTTATTTGTTGACCTGTTTCTTGTCTGTGTCCCTCCAACACTACAATTGGTAAATGCCTAGTGTTTAAAATAGTACCTGGCACATAATAGCCATTCAATAAATATTTATTGGATTAATTACTGAATCATCAGTCATTTTCTAAACAAGAGCTAAATCGCCAGCTTAATGTAAATAAAAACTACTGATACCAAAGTTGGCCATGTATAACTCGGGCTGAAAATAATTTCACATTTCTATCACCATCAATCAGGTATAGTAAGTGCCAATATGTCCTACATCCTGTACTAACTGCTTCATCTGCGGTATCTCATTCACTGTTCTCAGTACTGAGGAGCAGGAATTATTATTATCCGTATTTACCACTGTGAAAACTAAGGCTCAGAGAGGTTAATTTCTTCCCAAAGTCACACAGCTACTACATGACAGAGTGAGGACCTGTAACCAGGTCAACTTGCTTCCAAAATATCAGTGTTTAACTACAAAAGAAAACACTTCTAGGAAAAATAATAGAAATTTCAGAGAAAGAGAAGAGGATGTTTCTTATTGTTCAATTGAGAAAACTGAAGTGCTGTGAAATTGAGAAATACGCCCCAGGACATAGAGTTCAGCAGAGATTTCCAGTAAAATGTTCTTTCCCCTGTTGATGAGCCATAGCAGGAAACCCCCTTAGCAAAAACACAGCAGAACTGGGTGCTGATGGATTGCCTCACATGAGAGGGTGAATTTCGGAAAAGGTTTACTTTGCAAGCACAATTAATACTAACGGCATTAACTTAAATCTGTCCTTGCCTTTCCTGGGGTCCAGCTTGCTTCTCTAAATATTAGGGCTCAGCCTCCGTTGGGACATTAAGCACTTCATTAAGCTAAAGTCCCAGTTAATTTGATTGCCCAATTACACACTCTCCCTGGCTGGAGACGTCTCATTTGTCAGGTGGCAAGGGGGCAGCACGGCCTGAGGACATGCTGGAGCTGCATTTATTCCCCAGCTTGAGGTCTCAGTGTTTGCTGGGTTTGACCTCATCAAGCCCTACAGTAGGGGAGTTCAACTGGAGCAGGGAGACAGATGTTCTCCTTTCCAAAGCTGCCAAGGGCACCTGGAGGCCCGTCGATCTGGTGTGCAAAGGAACACGGCACAGCAAGGGTCCTGGTCACCTGGAGATGTCAGCAGATGGGGTCAAGCCAAAAGCCCGCTGTGCCCAAGACAGCTCCCCCAACTGGGGAGCAGGCATCCAAGTGGCCCCTTTCCTGTCCTCTGCGCTCAGTTTGGCTTTACTAGCTTCAGGCCCACCTGACACTTCATTCAGCTTGAACGCACACTGCTGAAGAGATGGCTAAATCATGTTTCCAACAGTGACTTGATGACATCAACAGACCCTGGAAATGCCAGATTTAGTGAAGTAGCATTTTCCTCCCCTCTGCTGTTCACACGTGTTCAAAGCACCTACTCGACACCGTCTCCAGAGGAGACCCTCCTTCAGCCAGCCCAGTCCCCTTACTGGCTCTGCTGTAAAGATGTTAACTTTACCCAGGGAGTCATCTGGTCTAGGTCCTCAGCTTCTGGGCGGCAGTCTCTAAGCCCTAAGGATGCCATGCCTGACAAAAGTTTTTTGTCTGAGTATCTTGGGTCAGGGAATGGGGGAGGAGTGGTTAACCACCTCAGAAAGTCCAACAATGTGATACATTGGGGGACTTTGGGTCACATGGCATCTGTCAACTTCTAAAATGATTGGAAACAGGTCAGTCCCCCATCTTTAAGTGATTGAGCCCCAGCAAAAAAACTCTGAACACTGAGGCTGTGTGAACTTCCAGGTTGCCAATACTCCTTGTATGTCGTCACATGGATGCTGAAGAAATAACATCGCCCAGGACTCCACAAGGGGAGAACAATGGAAGCTCTGTGCTTGGAACTTTCCAGATCTTCGCCATGTACCGCTTCCCTCGGCTGATATTAATCTGTACCCTTCCGCTGTCGTAAGTTGTCTGTGAGAATAACAGCATTCCATGAGTTCTGGGGTCCTTCTAGTGAGTTACCAAAGCTGAGGGTGGCTTGGGGAACTCCCTGAGCTTGCCGTTGGTGGATGGCTTACCCTCTCCCCTTCCTCCATATGATCCACCTCCTACTGGTGCCTGAGGACCCAGCTCTAGTGCCCCCTTCCTCCCGAAAGGTGCCCTAAATTGCTTCAGCCCAGATAGCATGCTCTTTTTTGGACTCAAAGCTGGTGTTTCTCAAACTGCTTTTTAACAAAACCCACTGTAAGAAATATATTTTATATCACACACCAGCCTACACACATGTTTATACAACATCTATAGATCTGTGGACATAAACTGAAATAAAAGTTTCACATCATCACAATGCCTTTTTGGAGCAGTATCTTTATCAAAGGCTGTTCAATCTCGTTTTTTAAAGGCGTGTTGCGACCTACTCTCTTGCTTTCACAAGCCATTAATGAGTTAAGATGGGCCGTTTTAAGCAGCTCAGGTCTTGCCCACCACCTCGACAATTAATCACATTACTGCCTTACAATCCACTGAGTTTTATTTCTTAATTTTAACATGTTCACATCTCATCTCTCTAAAGACCTGGTTAAAAGCTTCCAAACACACTTCCAAAGGATGACAACAACAATATCTAATACTTTCCTGGCCACTTTCATGCTGGCCCTGGACCAAGAGTTTTGACACGTCACTTAACTCTTCCCACAAACGACTCCAAGGTAGGTATGATCTTCATCCCTCATCACTGTTTACACCCGGCGTTACAAAGGAAAGGCCGTTTGGAAAGGTTAACTAGCTTTCTCAAGGACACATGGGTCGCAAGTGGTGGGGACAGCAGAGTGAAACCCAGCAAGACCTGATTCCAAATCCTGCGGCTAATGGCGAGGTGGCACTACCTTTCCTTCCCTCCTCATCCCAGGCCTTTCCTTTCCACCCATTCTCATTCTCGGCCTCAGCCTCCCAGCCAACCTCTTGGCCCCTCAGCGGACAGGGTACCAACAGCACACATGAATGCACACACTGGCCCAAGCAGCTCATGGGGGAGGAAGCTGGCAAACGCTTCCTTGTCAGCCAGCGCTGTTTTCAAGCCAGGGTCAGGGACAGTCTGCCGGCACACAGCGGCTCTCAGGCCTGTCTGTCACGGCTCTCCTCACTCATCTCCGGGGAGCCTCCATCTACAATGCCATTCACCCCTGCCTGCTTCTCCCCGCCCTGCCTTCCGCACACCAATTAAACTGTCACAGTCCACTGGCTTGCAGACAGGTGCAGACAGGACAAAATCGGAAGGAAATAAGGAATTCAGGGGAGAGGAGGCTGCTTCTGAAGCCGCTCTTCCGTTTCCTGTCAAACTGGTCTGACGTCTGGTAGGATGAGCCCACACAGGTCCCCTGTGACTCTCCAGCCGTGGATGAGAGACACAGCCCTGTGGAGAGGTGGCAGCTGCTAGCATCTGTTTGGGAACCCCAATGGTGCTTAGGTCCTGGCGCCCGAGGGCAGGGTCTGGGCTGGAATTTTGGCTGGAGATTATTTGCATCCCTGAGTTACAGCCTAAGGAGGAAAACTTCCTTTAAAATACCCCAAAATATGGGACCGCCGAGTGGCGTGTTGGTTAAGAGCTGGCTTGTGATGTCAGCGGCCCCGGTTCGGATCCCACACATGAGGGCCAGTGACACTGCCCTGTACAGCTAAGATTGGTGAACAACAGCTCCACCTGGAGCTGGGCTGTGTGAGCCCCGGCGACGGTGTAGGCTGCAGCCCCTGCTGCAGTGGGCTGCCATAGGCTACAGTGAGTGGCCGGCAGCCAGCGTGAGCTGCCAAGAGCCGTGGTGAGCGGCCGTCCAGAGTCCGGCAACCGATCATCCTCATCCGGGAAGAGCGCAATGACGATACCAACATGGCCAGCGAAGCAACGTCTTCCACAACTAGACTGAAGAACAAAAGGACAGCAACTTGTCTGTTCCCCTTCCCCGGTTTCCCAATGCTATTCCCCTCCCCCAATTCCTGAATAAAATCTTAAAAAAAAATTACAACAACAACAAAAAAAAACCCACAATGTATAGGAGAAGCAGAAAATAAAGTGTTTAGGCTCTAGAGGCCTTATAGACCCATCTCACCTTACATACTACTTTCGGTGTTGCCGGGTATTAAAGGAATAGCTAGAAAGCCTAGGGTCTCCCTTCCCCAGTTTCATTAGCATTTTGAAGATTTCAAATGCGGTTAGGGAAGAGAGGGGACCTGCTGAAGAAGAAAAGACACACTGCAGAGGCACTGCTACTCAGATATGCTTTGTATGCCAGGAGAGGGTTGGCTCCCAATCGTATGAAGACTGTTCTGTGTCTGACACGTGATCTTCATGGCAAAAGAAACAGGAGCCAGTGAGCAGATGAGCCAACCCTACAGAGCAGGAGTCAGCTTGGGATCCATGGACCAACATCAGGGTTCCTGGCAAGCAAACTTCCTATAGCATTCATAAAATTCCCACAGAAGAGGCACCATTGTGGTACATGGTAGTCTACACACTTCACCTTCTGTAAGTTTACTTGCTGCAGCTTCCAGCTCTTCCTCATTTGTGCCTCCTCCAGATATATGCACTCCCATGTACACAGACACGCAGCCACCGAATGTCCCCCTCTGGTCAACTCCCCAGCCTCAACACTTCAAATAGACTGTTCTCAAAGGCACTGACAGGTTGCATGGCTGCCCCGATCACGTCTCAATTAGGAATGCTGCTCTTTCCAGTCCTTGCCGTATTATTCCTGTTTATGCTATTATGAAGAGGGGAAAGTCCTTAGCAAATTCCTCCCCCACGTCCCCCTGCTGCTAGAGGAAAAAGCATGTGCCAGGTAGAGTTGTCTCACAGCATCCACGTTCTTCACCTTTCTCTACATCCTGTCCCTGCAGCGCCCTCTGGGGCTTCAAGATTCAGCGGTTCTCAAACTGGGCCATGGGTTCATTTTCTGCCTTTTTGGAGGGGGGAGTAGGGGAAAGAGGTGAAAACACCAGGTCTCAAAGAGAGAGATGGGGATTCTGTGTCTAGGCACGAAGAGGAACATGTAGCAGAGAAGGACAAGTGCATTCCAATGATTCCAACATCTGATAGGGTCCTGGAGCCACACATACAACGTCTCCCTGAGAGAATCGTGACAGGTGAAAGGTGGCATCAGTGTTTTCCATTTGGAAACCAGATGATGAAACAGCTGAAATCTGGGTTTGTCATAATGGAGATTGTCTTTTTCCCAGCTCTGAAAATATCGAAGCTCTAGACTCTATATTCTAGCAGAGCCTCCTGCTGCGCTAACAGTAACTGCCAAGTTTCCATGTAAAAATCGGGAGGTCAGGAGGTAAAGGTGGAGCTCAGACTTGGGGCCATACCTGGAAAGAAAGATCCAGAGATGCTTCCAAGTTTGTTTTTGAAGGGGCCCTCGCATAAGAATTTCATCAGTAAACGCTGACCCTAGTACTCAGCAAATTGCCAACTTAAATGCTGATGAAAACTACGTTCAGGATTGATCTATATTAACCCACACTTTCACAGCCACATAAGCTAGAAATTACAGCAAGTTTCACATAATGCTCCCATTTAGCCAAGTAAGTCTGGAGCAACTATCAACACTTAACACACTTAGTATAATCAACTCTGTTTTGGTCAAGTCAGTAGAACTGGCAGAACAGATTTGGGCCTCTTTTCTTATACAGAATCTGACAATTTAAGGGGGTTATGCTTGTTTCCATTTATGTCCTGGAAAATACACTCTGTGACCTAGCAACCATGTTTAAAAAGCTCTTGCAGTTCTTAAACAAACAGAGTGTATGTTTATGAGGTCCTACCAACATTATTTTCAGGGATGACGTAGAGGTAGTGATATGTAGCTTTGGGGATTTACAGTAAGTGGTGGATGATTTATTGCTGTGACATAACAGTATTCGCCTAGAGAAAGGTGGGCATTGACTTAGGCAGCGTTTGCAAATGTGTTTGATGGGAAACACGTCAGAGCACCTGGAGGCCAAGGTCTCCCCAGTTTGGAGAGAGAAGGGGCCCTTTTGGAGAGACAGAGGATCAAGAGTTAAGGACATTTTCTGGCACCCAGGGAGCAGAGCTAATTCAAGACCAGAAAGAGACACAGTGTAGAACACAGAGATTGAAAACAGGAGGCCCATATCTGGGCTGCAGAGGTGTTTTGTTTGGCCTGCAGAGTACTTGAAAAGTTTTGGAAGTCCTAGGTAATATTGTAAAACCGGAGGTTCAACATAAAAGCATAGTTTCTTCCATTCTCTTTGGGACACAGGACAATCTGGCTACAGAAGCCTGCATTCATGCCTAGGGACAATCAGCTGGAGCTGGGAAGCCACTTCAGGGACACTTGAGCTCTCAGCTCATCCCAGCCCTCCCCTGATCTGCTTCCCTCGGTTCCAACAAGCGGACCCACCCCTGTCCGCTTCAGCTTGCAAACCTCAGATGTAGGAAATGTTATTTTTACTGTGGTACTCTCAGGGAACCCGTCTCCTAAAATGACAAGCCTCATTTTCAGCTAGAAGAATAGACAGAGCACATGTTTCTCCAAAACTCACCAGAAAAGCAAGATTATTAGGTTTTCTTTAAAAATCTGTTGACATATTCCCAGGTGCCATTAAAAAAATAAAATAACAACGCTGGGATGAGGAAGTTACTATTTCCCTAAGCCAAGACATAAGACATGGTTTGATATGGAATGTTTATTTTTATTTTCTCATCTGCAACAATTAGACGACACTGGGAGGGGTGTGGGAGGGCATCTGTCTCTGGGCATGATTTCTGATCTGTGAAAATCTCCAGGCAGAGGGGGCTGACAGGAGGAAATGGGACCAACCTCTCCTCCAAGAATGGCAGACACAGTGCTTGGGGCCCACCATGCTTCTAGTGACCTACAAAAATGTCTTAATTTTCACTTCTTTAAAATCAGAAGAAAAAAGTAACTATAATAACAACAATGAATATGTACTAATAAATCCAGCCTGGATTATATTCATCCTTATATGAGCACAGTCATCATATGTCACTTTTAATAGTCTTTATGGAGAAAGGGACACAAGAAGGCACAAGTCACTAGAGCTCATGACAATCCCAGTGTGGCCCTCTAGGCAAATGCTGGTCTCCGGAAAAACATCTCAGGCCGTGCGGTAGCCACTTTGCAGGCAGCACACCCTTGCTTTGCCATGACCTTCCTCTCTATCCCTTCCCTGGATGCTCTGCCTGTGACAAGTTCATAAAGAAGGCCTCTCAAAAGCATGTTGCCCCCTGACCTAGGTTTCCAAAAGAGTGTGTGTGTGTGTGGGGGGGGAATGCCTCTCACCCAGCCACTTCTAGAAATTTCCCCATCAAAGTTTCCAGAGGTTTTCACCATGTGCAGTTGGAGGATAGGTCCATGGCCACCCATGGCAGGCTGCTTTCCTGAACCTGTCATGCCGTCCCTGCAGCATTCTCAATCCTTACCCTTCGGTGGCTGATTTCAAGGCAGGACTTGCCTAAACTCAGCACACACTGAATATAAAAGCCAAGATGCTGAAAGGGTAGGCCATCATAACAGCCCCTCTTGGGGATCCTCGAGTTGGGGGGAAACTAAATCTCCTGTCTCCTCAACTCAAAGCCTCCCCAGCGCCAAAACCCTCCATAGCATCCAGCTATCTTTTCAGCTTCTCGGCCTTCAATACTTCTCATTAGCAATGCTTGTATTAGTAATTGAGGATATATTGACTAGTGATTTCACTTGTTATCTTTTTTTGCTACTTCATTTTTCCTATATTTATAGCTGAACTTCTTAATCCCTACAAATATATATAATTTAAACATCTTAATGGAAAATATTCAGTCTTATACATAGTATATGAAATTCCCCAACACCTAGCAAACTGTCTTGCACAACAGTTGGTACTTAATAGAGATTACCTGACTGATAAACCTTTAAGGGCACAGGTATATGGCTCTCAGCATCATTCCTGTTATTATGGTGAGACTGGTGGCCAATCCCCTCAAGCTATGCTTTCCCATTGACTTACAGGTAGGTCAGGATTACCCGCTACACACACACACACACACACACACACACACCCCCCACATGCACGCACGCACACACACTCCCCTCTCCCAAATTCTGGAAGCAGTGACACATGCATCAAAAAGTACAAAGGGCACCCTTGCTGCAAAGGATTCTGTTTTTAAACCACGAATGACTCATCACTGGCCAGGGTCTCCCCAAAGCTACAACTTGTCAGGCAGTCAGGAAGAAGGATGAGGGGAATAAAAGCAAAGACAGAGGTCCCATCTCCATTCCCGTCTGCAGCCCATAAACCCCACGATGAAGCCGTAACAGCTGACCCACCCCTCAGAACCACTGTGGTTGTGTTAAGCATGAGTTCTGCCCTTGTTTGGATTAAACTGTTCTGAGCTCTAACCTTTCCCTCCAGCTGGATCCCGCCCTGATCTCTCAGCAGTTTCTGATCGCACACCTGGCTGTGACTATGTGGAGGACCAGCGTTGTCCGATGGGGAGAAGATGCAGGGCTCTTGTGGCATAAACACTGCTAACTGCTAACTGCAGAAGGCAGAACTAGCTAACTGGGCCTAAAAAGAGATGCATTTTCTTCATTTTCTCTGAAATAATCATTTTTAAAAAAAAAACCAAAAAAAGACACAAGAGGGCTAAAGCCGTGTCAGATAATCCAAAACTTTCTTTTGAAATTCTGGAGAGTGGTGAGAAGAGAAGAAATAACTCATCCTAATTTTGAAGGGCAGAGTGGATATGGATTTATAGACATAGCCATCAGATAGTGTTTTCACAGAGGAAATGAATGGGCAGTTGGGCAAAATGTTCCCAAAAGTTAAATATACTAAATCTCAAACAGGCCAAACCAATGCGTTCAGCCTTGTTCAAACTTCCACGGCAGAGATGAACTCTTACCTCCTCCTCTGAAATAGGACAGAATAAAAAAAGAGTAGCAGGGTCATAAAATCAAGGAATTCAAAGCCTCTTACCAAGGGAGATGAAATAAAGTTATCCCAAGCCCCCACTTGGCTAGTTCGATCTTTTCCACCCAGGGTTATCTCTGTTCTTTTCCGTGGCCCTGAAGTTTCCCCCATAGTCACAGCCTGGAACTCCAGAATTGGTGTTAAAAGTCACTATTGGCTTCACTATTCAATGAATAATATTTGCTATCACATCTTTGTTCATTATTTATTTAGTAGGAAAAAAAACCCAAGAGATTAAGCAGAAAAGGGTCAGAACTGGGAGCAAAGAGCTCTAGCTTCTGGCTCTAATTGTGCCCCTGGTGACTTGGTGACCTTGAGCCGGTCACTTAGCCCTCATTCCTCAGGAGAGGACGCTGTGGCATCAAGTGGACTTTGATGCCTCTTCAAGTCCTAACACTTTATTCTCAAATTGACTTTTGCAGCAAACCTGGCTCCATCTTCCCTCCCACTCACACCATGCACAGTCCCTGATTTTTTCCCAAGGAATGAAAAAGACAAGCAGCTCTCCTGATGCTTCTAGATGTAGTCACACATGGTCCCTACGTATTACCTGCACCATGAGAAATAAGCAAGGAAGTTGAGGTCTCCTCAACGATGTGGAGAGGGAAGGAGGAAAGGTGCTTACTCTCTTGGCATTGTCTCCACCTGTCTTCTCTACCAGGTTGATACCCAACTGATGAAAGAATGGCAATTTGGACAACTAGATGAGGTCGAATGGCTTGCTTTAGGGTCACTCCCATGTCAGAGAGCCGAGTGTTGCCATTAAAGGTTAAATTCTGAAAGGGAACCAGGACTTCCCATTGGGAGTTATTTACAGCCTCTTCGCCCCGAAGGCACCTCCTCTTCCCCCAGCCCTCAGGGGGATGAGCTCCTCCACCATCTGACGTTCCATTCTTTCAACAGCTGCTGGCTCTTCTGTTGTGTTCCTTCCACAGATGTGCAGTGCTGTTCTGAACATCCTGCCCTTGAACTTTCCTTCCCCATAATTTTCCAAACCAAAGCCTGGCAATAAAAATGTCAGGGAGGGATAGGGAAAATCAGGGATGGGGGGAGCAGGGAGTATTTTTAAACAGCAAAAAAAGAATAAGGAGATGCTTTACACATACAGTGATTCTTGTTGACTTCCTCCACAAAGGCTAAAGGTATGCCATGACTTTTAAAAAAGGACATAAAGGCGGCAAGCTGGAGCACATTTCTCAGGATACTCCCTAGAAAGACCAGGTTCCCTACAGGAGCTGGGCCCAAAGTGAGAGAGTCAGCCTCCTTCTCTCTGCCGTGGGCTGCCCAGCTGTTCGCTGCATGGCAAAGGGGTGTGCTAACGGTGACAGTGGAAGTGGTAGTCATGTACTTTAGAGTTTACAGTACATGTCACAGAGATGATCTACGCTGTCCTCACAGCTCTGCCAGATGTCTGCCAGGAGGCTGGGCACGTGGGAGGGACTGTGTCCACACCTGTGTGCCCAGATACTAAGAACAAGCCTGGAGGAGGAGGCTGCATAGCTCACATCCTTTCAAACACCTCCATCATGCTGTCTTTGGGACCAAAATTTCCTAAAGTCCATTGCTTTGATAATGCTAACTTTCTAGGCACACAATGCAGAGCTCTAACAAAGTACCTAGATTCTGCAACTCTCTAAAGAGATGGAAGAAACTATCTAATGGGGAAGCAGGACCTTTGTTGGCACACTACCTCAGTGTGCCAATAACAGGCACAGAGGACAAGGTAAAGATGGCAGGGCAAAGGGCCTTTCTGCTTGGAAACAATCCCTAAAGTGGGAAGGGCCCTTGAGAAACAGTCACCTTTCCTTTTTCTTTGCTAACTCGACCCGATTCCATCACAAAATGCTGCTATTCCCCTGACATACAAGAGTTATTCAGCCATAATTAGCAAGAAATGAATCAAGGTCCAAATAGCCATCAGATAGCACATGCCTCACCGATATGCCCCATGTCCTAGGGAGAAAGGTGTCATCGGACCCTCATGCACACTGCTGACTTTCAGACTTGGCCCCAAAGGTGAGAAATGGAGAGATGGAGAGCAAAAGGGAGAACAAGGCAGATGAGTCCAATGGAATGAGACTAAACGGACTCTCGTTCTTGTAATTTCTCATTCAACCCATTTAGTCACTCCCATCAGCTGGACTTTCGCTTCTGGACACTTGGAATGGAGGCCTTGAGACTTGCTGGATTCAGATCTTGGCTTTGCGATTAGTTGTGTGGTTTTGGGCAAATGCTGCAGCTTCAAGCCCCCTCGTCTGTAAAGTGGGAATGGTGGAACACTTACTCTATCAAGTTGTAAGGCGACTTTGATAGGCTCGCATATGCGATTTATTTTACTGTGCTGAGCACTATGCCTTGCACACAGCACGTGATCAGTGAGTGTTAGTTCTCCCCAACCACCTGCCCCCCTCTTCCCGCCTCGCCTGAGGAGCATTTCTAGGCCGAGAGGCGAGATGCCTGGCCGTGTGAAGAGTAGGATGGGTAAAATATTTGGGTGACTGGCCAGTTCTGCTAAAGCTCTGGGTATCCCTATTACCTCAGCCATGCCAGTTTTATTCTCAGAGACTATGGAAACAGTCTGGTCAATTTATATTGCAATCTTAAAAACAGTTTTCCTTGACCGTAACTACCCATAGCAATTCTACTGTGTGGAAAATATTCAACAGTATCACATGGAAGATGTTTCCAATGAGTGAATGAATACAAAATGAATGAATCACTGAATACAAATGTAAAATTTTAAAGACTGGAGGAGACCATTTGCACATGGTCACCCCGCTGTTACCCTGGAATCCAGCCCTTAAATTAGATACTCTCCATAACTTGTGCTGCTATGCCCTCCCCCTTCCTAATGTCCATATCCCAAAACAGCATTGCTGATACCAGAAGCCAGGAGCATAGACCAACGAAAGCAGCAGGCGCCCCCACTGTGTACCAGCCATTCTGGAGCAGATCGAGTCATTAAGGAAAACTTTAACAATGCATAACCTTTCAGCTTTACTCCGCTAGCAGCAGGTAGCTTGCCTTTCAGAGAGGTGAGTCTGCACTGAAGTCACCAGTAAGCAGGACTTGACCTTCACTTTCAGTATATGCAGCATTAAAAATTCAGAATCCATGTAACTATAGCATAAAAAGTAGCAGAGTTTAAACAGGAATCAAAAGGAATAAATATCTTCACACAGGTGAGTCATCCTTTCCCAGAATGCCCCTGGAAAAAATGCAAATACGAAGAAGGGCTGTGAGCCTCTCGCTCTTCCAACTTTCTCTTGAAATTCTGGAAGCAGCCGGAACTGCTACATTATGCAATCCATGAATCCTGCCGTAATACTGAAATTACTCAGGCATTCCACCCCCACCCCCCTTATCTATTAGGGAAGAATTATTGTTCCTATGTCAAAAGGAGGAAACAGACAGAGATGGAACCAGCCACAGTGACATTATCACCTATACAATATCAAGGGGTATTTTTGACTTGGTTGTACAAATTTTTTTTAAGTCTTTGCTTCACAGAGTATCAGGGTCTGTGAGAAGAAAGGGCAGACGTAGGCATTTAGAAACAACAGAATTAGGAGTTGGAGATGGTGTGCCTTAAATTGGGCACAACACCTTTAAAAAGATAGAAAAAGAAATGGAATTCTTCCATTTGGACAATATCTGCCTCATGTAGATACTCAAAGGGGATTCGGGGTGGGGGGGATGGAATTACTGTGTGGGGCAGGGTTTAATGTCTCTCTGTGTCTGTTAAGGAATTGACACTGATATCTATCCAAAGACTTGATGAAACATTTTCCTCTGCTTCGGGGTTTGGAGAGTCTACCGCTGGGATGATGAAGCATAATTTTAACACAGTTTAATGTAATTCTCCTTGGCTTTCAACTTCAGGAGCTCTGAGGACAATCCTTCTCAGCTAGATAGTAATCACTTGAGGCTGCACAAGTGATGCTTCTTTGGTGATCACTCTAGGAAAAAAATCAAGACCCAAAAAAGGGCTTCTCAAAACCTTAAATGAAAAAGAACTGCTCAGAGATCATCTTGGCCTAACAACGGAAAAGAAAAGATGCCTGCGAGATGATATATTTGGAAATAACATTTGGAAATAAAGTACCTACTACCTCTTGATAGTAAAAGAAGTGGTGAAAAGTTAAAAAGACCACATGCCCATCAGTTAAGACATTTATCTGAACTGCCTTCCTCACCTGCTGCTACACAGAAAGAAGAATAACTGCCCTGACTACCTGTCCATTTGCATAATTGGAATCGGCCTGTCTTGACCCTGAACCAGCATAGCCTCGCATTTTGAACCTGTGCTGCTGAAATATGCCTGACCTTTGTGGGAGGCCAGCTCTGGTTAACATTGACTGAGATAAGCTATTAAGTGGGCAATGTCGGCCCAATTAGGTTCACACAAGGGAAAGCCTATAGATTGCCTTTTGAGTTCTTTATTTATTTGAAAGGTATACATACTAATTAAAATTCATCTGAAGAATACTTAGTACTTCTTTCCAGGGTGATGATTTCATATCACTTCCAAGAAAAGTTAAAAGCTTTTTTTCCCCCAAGATGACTATCTCTTTCCAAATGGCAAGCAAAACCACCAGTGTGTAAAACCAATGAAAGTTTTGAATGAAAAAGATGGATTTTAAGAATTTACATCCTGCTTTCTTACCTGTTTTCCACTTGCAATTCATTTATGGATAGAACTTCACTGTATCTTGTTCACTTTGCTTGATTATAGTTTGTCTAGTAGGTTCTTTTTTTTTAATCCCTGGGATTCTATGGACTTATCATATAGGTCACTTTAATTCTTCCCCTTATTTAAACTGCGCATGCTTGCTGGCCGTCCCCAGCAGGATGGCAGACTCCTTGGTACTGGCTACACTCATCAGGCCACCCACACTTTAAGACATGGTTTCAGAACCAAAGGAAGTAACGTAAATGAAAAGTAGAAAGGGCTAAATACTCGGAAATAAACATAAGGTCTTCTCAGGTACAAGTCTCTCTATGTCAAACCACACAGTTCAGTAACAGAGAAGAAAGACTAAGTTTAAGAGACTAAGACAGTCCCCAGGGAGAGTGAGGACAGTCGTGGGTCTCAGAATATTGGCCTTATGGCTGGGGAAAGCTGAGAAGGAAGGTCCATCCTTGGAATAGGTGCTTCACAAGTCCTTAAAAGAACCCGAATCAGAGAGGACCCCCGATGCTGGCTTCTCCAAGGCTTAACAGAATCATAACTAAACCCAAAGGGCGCTGAGGTAGTGCAGAGCAGCCCAGGATGAGGCTCTTGCTTTGGGGAATTCCATCTCTTCCCATCCTCTCACATGGAGCTGAGGACAACAGGATCTAAGAGCAAAAGCTGGCCTCACAGTAGACGCTATAAAAAAAGGACACAATTCAAATCAACCTAATGAGAGTATTTTATTTTAACTGGAAAATACAGAGGAGCAGGAAGGGAAGGAAAGGGAAAGAAGGCGTGGGGGCGTCCGTCCTTCTAACCGATCCACACTCGCCTCCATGCAGGGTTTGTTCTCTCTGAGGTGCACAGACTACGTGCTTGAACCCACTTCCTAGCTCTGGAGTGGAAGTTGGCAAGGTTCGCACCCCAGGATACGTGAGAACACTCCTCAGGCCTAGTGAGAGAATGGAAAAATAAGACTGGGGGCTTCGGAAGATCCTTGGTTCAATTCAAATATGATCCAGCGTTATTAAGAGTAGATATTTAAAAGGGACTTACCTTCAATGACATACCGCTTGGAGTTTTCCGAAATGAAAAAGCTCTTCTCTTTCTTGCCAGGAAGCACTGATGGAGTCGTGTGCAGCATCGCATCTCCAGGAGGACTTTTACAGGACCCTCCATCTGAGATGGGTGAGGGCAGCCAGCCTTGCGCGTGGGGATGGGTTAAAGGAACTGATATTCTCAGATGTGGCTAATTCCCAGATGATAAGAGAAGATGTTTTCTGTATTTTCCCTGACATGACATTTTCTCCTTGGCACCCAAATTCACAATATCCTTTGGCTGGTGACCAGAATCCTCTGAGAGATTCAGAGTTAAGGCATGCATGAAATTGTCACCATCCTGAACCACAGAAAAAGAACACTACACTCAGAATTCAGATACAACAGAGTCTGTGCCAACAGGGACACCAAGTAGGTTTCCTGGGATCCAATTATTGGGTTGTCAGAAAAGTCATGACGCATTTTTGCAACGAAAAACATAGAAAAAATACATCATGACAACCCAATAGTATCCAGCTATACCAAGGATAGAGTTCAAGGCATTAAAAACACTCTCACAGTGAACAATGCAGGCAAAGAATTCAAGGCCACTGTCCAGCGGTCAAGTTCATGTCACCACAGATAAGTCATTCAGACCAGCTCAGCTCCAGATAGGGTCAATTTCAAGATTGCAATAGAATAGTTGGAACAAATGATGCACCCAGGGGTGACACCTGCAGGAACCAGGTGAGCAGAGCTACTCAGTGACTTCTTCTGCCTTCTACGAAGCCTTTACCATCTGTCACACAGACCCCACCCCAGGCTCACCCTGAAGCACCAGTTCACTCAGCTGGTACCCCAGGATCTGCATGAGTGTCCACTCTAGGAATTCTCAGATGGCCATGATTCTCCACCTCTGGGAGTCATCATGAACTCGTCCGTCCCATGTCCTTACCTTTACAAGTCAAGAAACACCAGCGGGCAACACTTCAGCTGATTATTTGGTTGGCAGGTGCAAAGGATAGCATCACGCCTTCTAACTGACCTCCAATAAGATTAAAGCTCTGGAAACCCTAACAACAAAAGGATCCGGCCACCATGGCAAGAATGGCTCATATCTTCACGCGTTGGACTGTAACCCTCCCAGAGGTTGCAAATTCACATCAAAACTCTTGACATCATCAGTGCAAATACTTGATCAGGAAATTGATAATTCAAAATATGCAATGCTCAGCACCGAGGCTTGACCTCAGAAAGCCCTCTTCCCTCTTCTAATCAGCAGAATCTAAGCAGCCTTCCTTGTGAGAGCTTGCTTTCCCTTTCAGAACTTCAGCACAGACAGCCCTTCTTCCTTGAAAAGTTTCCTCATTTAGGAAGCTCTTGCAAAAGTTGGTGTAAATCAATTGATTGACATAAAGGCTCGTGATGGTGTTAAAAAAAAAAAAAAAGAGGACAAGACAATGGATTTGCATACTCACTTTGACGAATCTATGAAGTATATTACAAGTGCACCAATGCTGAGAGCAAAGACTAAGACCACCTGCAAAAGAAGAGAAGAACGTCATCACTTAAAGAGGAACACTGGGTGTTTACTTTTTCATTTTATGAAGCATGTCGCCACAGCTCAGAAACATGGTGCCAATTGCCTCCTGGGGCCCACCTGGAAATCTCACCCCCTTGCTCCCTGACACTGGCTCATTGCCTTGCAGTGGGCAGCAACCCCGCTGCCGGCCAACAGTGGTCATGCCAAAAACCTGGCAGCCTAAGACAGCATAGGGTTTTGATCTGGCCCCGCGATCGCAGGGTCCGGCTTCTCTACAACTGAAGTCAACATACTTCAGTGAGAAAAGTTCAGGTAAAAATCTGTTATATCATATGTAACTTAGGCCCCAAGAGAACGCAAGTTATACAGGAATATCATTTTTTAACGGCTTTAGTGACATGTAATTTACAAATCATAAAATTCACCATTTGAAACATACAATTCCATCCATAACTTTGAATAAATTTACCAAATTGTGCGACCATCGCCGCACTTTAGTTTCAGAACATTTTGATCCTCCCAGAAGGATCCATCATGCCCATTACCAGTTAATTCCCATTCCTACCCCAACCCTAGACAACCACAAATTCACTTTCTGTTTCTATACAAGAACGACCAATGGAAAAACATGAAGTTGTTGCTTGTACAAATATCTGTGTGTATGTGTGTGAAGGGAGGCAGGGAGATTATAACACTTCTCAAGTATTTTGGAAACCGTTGAGGTGCAGACAGCCAAATTAGGCAACACATGAGGCCAGCGAGATGACAACCCTGGTTCTTCTTTATACTCTTCTCTCAGAATTAATCACCACTGATGGAAAAAAGACAGTTTGGCATCTCCTTCAGAGAATACCTGTCACATGAAAGCCCATCAGATGAATATGTACCAGGTTGGGTGATAGTGGCACTTCTGGGCTCACTCAGAGATCTAATTTATTGATGTAATCTTTTATGCAGGAGAACAACTGAAAGGATGTTCAAAAATAAAAAATATGTTAAGAGCCAATAATTAAGCCTGAGAACAAAAGGTACACAATACCACATTCAATGCCAGGTCTCAAAAAATACTTTTTCGGAGTGCTAATATCCTAAAGGGACAGCAGGTTGAAGGGGGTTAGAAGAGTCGATCTCCTCAAAGCATTAACATACCTCTGGCGTTAGGTAGTAGATAGAAATGAATCCCAATTTCTGTAGATGGGCAAATTCAAGCCGTGTGTGTGTGTGTGTGTGTGTGTGTGTGTGTGTGTGTGTGTGTGTATGTGTGTGTGTGTGTGAATGCTGAGCTTCTGTCAGGCTTATTCCATTAAAAGCTGGAGCGGGGAGGAAGGGAAAGGTGAGAAGGGAGAGGCTGGGAGAAAAGAGGAAGGGTGAGGAGGAAAGGGAAGAGAAGGGGAGAGGAGAGGAAAGGAGAGTAGAAGAAAAAGGAAAGAAGAAAGAAAACGAAGGAAGTCCTTTCAAATGGCATCTACATCATTCTGAAAGAAGCTCAACATCTGACCTCCTCTGCAATGGCAATGATTTCCCAGCCTTGGAGTGGTCCAAGTAGCTGACACTAATTGGTCCCAGCTGTCTCCACTTGGCCTCTGTGATGGGGAATAACATGCGCTCCTTTAAGCAAACCAGCCCATGACAGGAGGGAAAGAATCGTGCTCTCCTCTCAAATATCAGCATCCCTCTGATAAGGTGAGGGAAGAAATCCAGGAGGGAGATGACTTCCCCAGTTTCTAGGAACTGAAGATGTTGCTGAGGGAACCTATGGGTCCTCCTGTTCAGCTGGAAGCCTTTCTCTCAAGTGCCAAACTGTCCTACCCACCCACTTGCCTCCAGATATGAAACGATCAATGGCGAGAGGATCTGTTTCTCAGTAATGAAACACCTGTGTGTGTGATTTTTAAACTTGGTAAATGTCTCTGTATCATGTCAGGCTTGGTTAAATTGTCAACCTGGATCCAGGTGCTACAGAAAATAAATCAACTCTAGATTTCACCATGAAAACACGAGACGTATCTTCTACCTAGCAAAGAACGTGTCCTCTCTCTGTCATCTCTCATCTCTGTCCCTTTGACAAGTCCCCCATTGTCTGAGAACCCTACTCTAAATATAAAAACATTCAGCTGGACTACACAAAATGATTACGTTTTAGCCTAAATGGTAATGGTTATGTTATAGAGTGCCCCTAAATAATCATCGAAGTATTTCTTTCACATCTGTTATGCACAATAATAAGGCCCTAGGAAAAAGCAAAGAAACAAGTCCACCTGGAGTCATAAAATGTAGTCCTCTGGAGAGCAATCTAGATGAATCCTCTGCTAAACCATTCAATCAGTGCTCAAGTGTATGGCATCGGTATAGTCAACACATAAGCTATTGCCTGGGTGGAACATGTGTAAATAAAGAAGGAGTTAGGAAGGGGAGGAACAACAGGGGCTCTTGTCTCTGTGTCATCATCATTCTCAAGTGTCCCTTCTTCCTACACGTTTCTCTTCTCATAGCCCTTCAGTAAGGGGGAGACCCCTGGGGGTCCATCATGTGCATTTACAGGCTCACAGATAAGGGGCACTAAAGGCCCAGGGACATAATAAGACGAGGCCAAGAAAAGCATTAATACCTGAGACAGCTGAGTCACAGAATATCCCTTATAATGACCAGGAACTTTACAAAGCACTGTCGCAAACAAGAGCTTGTGGGCATAGTCTGACACACGGGACAATGTGAGCACGCCTTCTCGGGACACACCTTGTGCTGCCTTCACGAGAGCCTGTCCAGCCTTTCTAAAGGTTCCTAGTCTGGCTTCACCAAATCACCTTGTCTAACTTGCCATATATTTAGGTTTATTGAAAACACTCATATACTGTTCGGTGATATTCAGTACTGAGTGATATTTACAGAGTGCCAGATTCCTAAAAACAAAAGCAATTTGATAAATGTCTTTGGAACAATGGTGCTTCTGAGGCATCTATTTTCAAAACTCCAAGATCAAACATGACATATTTTTGCACAGAGGAATGCCAAGAACACACACACAGTGACTAAAAGAATGCCTGTCCCGAATATCCGACACCAGGAATCTGATGATAAATGGAGAGGAGAGAGTATTCAGAGCCATCTTCATGACGGAAATTCTAACAGGCCCTGAAGATTTTCCAAATGTCTCAGAAAATTCATATGGCAGGGGCAACAGTATGGCAGAGCACAGAACGCCTGCCCTCAGGGCACTGGAGCTCTTCAAGGGAACAACAGATCCAGTGCTGTGAATGCAGTGGGGAACGAAGCAGGACAGTAGGCTCTTCAGAGGTGTTGCCTGTTCTAGAACCTGGTTTCGTGTTCTCAGGTTTGGGCCCAAATGCTTTCCATCAACACCTGAGACTACCTGGGTCTTCAGTCAAGGATTTAAAGGAGCAGCTCACAAAGGTGGCTCCCATCAGATGTGATCCCCTTAGGAGCTTTTCTTAGGGTACAGAGATGCCCTCATCCTGCTCTGGGACCAACCAGAAGATTTCAAGCTTGGGGAGAGGAGGAAGCTGGGCAGCTCTATTTTTAACAAAGCTGTCCAGTGAATCTGATGTGAGGCCAAGAATGGGAGTCTCTGAATTAAAGATATTTGGGGAAATCATTTAGCTCAAGTCAAAGATTCATTTACAAATGTCTCCATAACAATTAGCCCATTAGGACATGCAGGAGGCCTGCAGGCTGTGAGAATCATGTTAGGAGTACTCTAAAAAGTACAGAGAGGAAGATGAATTCATTCTCTCCAGAGTAGGTTTTACACATTCTGCTCAGCTCCCAGCAGAACAAATGACCCTCATTAATGATTCTGCATGTTTGATCAGGGCCCAGCCAGCTTCTGGTAGCAGCAATACCTCCAAAAATGGATAACTTTCCATACATGATCCTTAAGACACATGACTGCTTTTATTGAGGTATAATTTGAATACCTCATAGTAAATAAAATTTACTATGCTATATTTTTTAAAACAGACATAATCACTCCCAAGGCAAAACAATCTGGGGACATTTTGTTTATGAGCAATAATATCATTCCAACATCCAAATTATAATGGTTGGTCTCGTGAACTTAACTCCAACAAACATTTATTGAACTCCAATGCACAAGGCCCAGAGGGAGAGAGAGGGAAATAGAAAACTAAAACAGCTAACTCAGGCCTGGTCTTTGCCTTCAATGAGCATGGAATCCAGAAGTTTCCATTATTCAGGAGTCCCTGGTGAATTAGGTCAATGCTACACATATAAACAGACACTTCTAAAATGTCCAAGAAAGGAGGGGACAGAAAAGTAACACCACCGTCACTGCAAACTCCCAGTGTGGAAGAGGAAGGAGAGAACGGAAACCAAGGAAGAGGAGAGAAGGCTTCCTGATGTGCCAGGTCCTCCTGGCTGTTCCAGGGAAGGGCAGGCCCCAGGCGGATCGTGCCGGACACGTGGTGGGACCAGCACAGGACCCTGTCAGTCAGGAGGACTGCCTGGGTTTGAACCTCAGCTCGGCCCCAGGAAGCGGTAGCCTCGTGAGCACATCACTTAGTGTCTGTGGGACCCAGTTCTCCGGTCTGTGAAATGCTGGGATTGCAACAGATGGTAATCAGGTCGGGACCTTGAGGAGTTACTGCATACAGCGAGAGAACTGAAAGCTTTTGGCTTAAAAAGGCAGCCCTCTCTTATGCCAACTGTATGCTCTGTGTGCATAATTATAATTCCGTATGATGACAACGATGTGAGTCACTAATCTGTGTCAGAGGGGCTTGTTTCTTTCCTAGAATCACAAGTGGGAACTCCATGGACACTCGGATCCATCGTTGGTGTTTCCAGGAAGCAGTCGGTTGCTCATGCAGCATATTAGCCCACGAAAGCAAAACCAAACCAGAGGGGCTGCTGCCCAGGGTCTCCTGGGTCTGTGCCCCCAGCTCTGCCATGGCTGCAGGGAACTGAGTGGGGGGACGGACCCAGCCGCCTGGCCTCCTGTCTCCAATTCTGAACCTCAAGGCCAAGTGCAGTAATGACTTGGTCATAGCCCCTCAGTGAGTTGGTGGGACTATAATATCACCCCTAGAAACAACCTAAAATTTCCACCTTCTACAGTAATGATTTTGCCAACAAAGATGTCTCTTCGAGAAAGGATTGTCAATGCACCGTAGAAAGCAGTGCCACCAAAAGCCACTCAGCATCAAAGAAGTTGGCCGAAGACAATACACAACTATTCCACTAACAATACAGTCTTGACCAGGCTTCAAACCAGTTATCAGCCCCACACTGGCCTTGCCCACGAATGTGCATGTTCACATACTTGGTTCCAAAAGAATTACACCCCATTTTCTCCATGTAGAACTGCCTGCTGACAGGTTGGCCTTGGCAAACGCCATCAGGGAAAGGAATGACATGAGTGAGTCCTTTTGTTAAGGTTTACAGAGTTAGGTAAATCCAAGTCTCCAAAGGGAGGGAACCAACCTGTCCACTGCTGACATCTCTCCCTCTTCCCTCATCTCAGACAATGGGCTTATTTTTGTACTTGCTGGTTGGTTGGTTGGTTTGTAGTTGCTACTGAATTCTTACAGATAAGATCCTCCTCCTGAAGCAAGTGGAAAGTATCTAGAGATAGCACTGCTCATGCTTACAAGCTCCCTCTCTCACAGCCTGGAAAATCAGAAGGCAGGGCCAGGGCAGCACAAACTTCAACATATACAACCATGTTGCCCTAGGCAAGGGCTAGATGCCCCCCAAGCACTGACTCACTGATGGTTTAGAAAGGTAGGACCACGTCCCAGCTGTTGCCCCATTTCAGCAACAACAGCTCACAGATCTCCCTGTCATCCAGTGAGGATCAGATGCTAATGATGCCACACAGGGTAACTGGAGTCCTGGCCCACTAGAGACCAACAGTCAGAAAACCACAAGCTCTACGCTCACAGGGCACATGGTGGGAGTAAGGGTGGGGTGTGCAGAGTCAGGTAACACAAGCCTCCTGCTTCTCTCAGCATCACACTTACTTTGGAAACAAAAGCATTTCACACAGAAAACAGATACACAGATCAATGGAACAGAATAGAGAACCCAGAAATAAACCCACCCCTATATGGCCAATCAATCTATGACAAAAAAGCAAGGATATACAGTGGTGTAAAGACAATAAATCGTGTTGAGAAAACTGGACAGAAACATGCAACAGAATAATACTGGATCGCTTTCTTATACTACATACAAGAATAAACTCAAAATGGATTAAAGGCTTAAATGTAAGACCTGAAACCATAAAACTCCTAGAAGAAAATATAGGCAGTAAACTCTCTGACACTGCTGTTAGCAATATTTTTTTGGATATATCTCCTCAGGCAAAGGAAACAAAGGAAAATATAAATGAATGGGATTACATCAAACTAAAAAGATTTTATACAGTAAAAGAATCCATCAATAAAATTAAAAGACAACCCACTGAATGAGAGAAGATATTCTCAAATAAAACATCTGATAAGGGGTTAATATCCAAAATATATAAGGAACTAATATAACTCAATGCCAAAGGAAAAAAAAAAAACAGATTTAAAAATGGGTAGAGGACATGAACAGACATTTCACCAAAGAGGACATACAGATGGCCAACAGACATATAAAAGGATGCTCAACATCATTAATAATCAGGGAAATGCAAATTAAAACCACAATGAGATATCACCTCACACCTGTCAAAATGGCTGTCATCAATAAGTCAACAACAACAAAAAACCATTGGCAAGGGTGTGGAGAATAAAGAACCCTCTTGCACAGTTGGTGGGATTGCAAATTGTTGCAGGCACTATGGAAAACAGCATGGAGGTTCCTCAAAAATTAAAAATAGAGGGCCGGCCGAGTGGCGCATTGGTTAAGCACTGGTTTTGGGATGCCAGCGGCCCCGGTTCGGATCCCACATGAGGGCCAGTGACACTGCCCTCTACAGCTAACAACAGCTCCACCTGGAGCTGGGCTGTGCGAGCCCCGGTGATGGTGTGGGCTGCAGCCCCTGCTGCAGTGGGCTGCCATAGGCTACAGTGAGTGGCCCGCAGCCAGCGTGAGCGGCTGGCAGCCAAGCGTGAGCTGCCAATAGCCTCGGTGAGCGACATCCAGAGGCCAGCGACAGATCTGCCTCATCCGGGAAGAGCGCAATGACGATACCAACAGTGAAGCAACATCCTCCGCAACTAAACTGAAGAACAAAAAGAAAGCAACTTGTCTGTTCCCCTTCCCCGATTCCCCAACGCTGTTCCCCTCCGCCAATTCCCCAATAAAATCTTAAAAAAAAAAAAAAAATTATAAATAGAACTATCTTATGACCCAGCAATCCACTCCTGGATATTTATCTGAAGAAACCCAAAACACTAATTTGAAAAGACATATACACCCCTGTGTTCATTATTTACAATAGCTGAGATATGGAAGCAACCTAACTGCCCATCAATAGACAACTGGATAAAGAAGAGGTGACACATATATACAATGGGATATTACTCAGCCATAAAAAAAGAATTAAATCTTACCATTAGCAACAATGTGGATAGACGAAGGTATTATGCTAAGTGAAACACATCAGGCAGAGAAAGACAAATACAACATGATTTCACTTATATGTGGAATGTAAACACCAAAATAAATGAACAAACAAAACAGAAAGAAATTCATAGAGACAGAGAACATTTTGATGGTTACCAGATTGGGGGGTGGGGCAGTGAGGAGATGGCTGAAAAAGAAAAAGGGATAAAGACGTACAAATTGCCAGTTATAAAAACAGTCATGGGGATGCACAGTACAGCACTGGGAATATAGTTAATAATATTATAATAACTATGTGTGATGTCAGATGAGTATTAGATTTATCAGAGTGATCACTTCATAAGTTATATAAATGCCTAATCACTATGTTGTACACCTGAAACTAATATAATATTGTATGTCAGCTGTAATTGAAAAAACTTTTTTAATTATAAAAAAAGAAACTGAGTTTTTTTTTAAAGGATAAACAAAATTGACAAAACTTTAGCTAGACCAACCCAGGAAAAATAAAAGAAGACTCAAATAAATAAAATTATAAGTAAAATAGGAGACATTACAAGTGATAACACAGAAATACATAGCATCATAAAAGACTATGAACAATTATTCACCAGCAAATTGTGTATAACCAATAACCTAAAAGAAATGGATAGATTTCTGGAAACATACAACCTCTTAAGACTAAATAATGAAGAACTAGAAAATCTGAGCAGACCGAAGACAAGTCAGGAGACTGAATCAAAATCAAAAATCTCCCAACAAGGAAAAGCCCAGGCAGGACCAGATGACTGCATGGGTGAATTCTACCAAATATTGAAAGAACAATTAACACCAATCCTTGTAAACTCTTCCAAAAAATTAAAGAGGAGGGAATAGTTCTAAACTCATCAATGAGACTAGTGTTGTGCTGATAGCCAGATTAGGGCACTACAACAAAAAAGAAAGAAAGAAAATTACAGGACAGTATCCCTGATGCACACAGATGCAAAAATCCTCAAAACACTAGCAAACTAAATTCCACAGTGGCTACTATTTGTAAGGAAAATATTAGGCTGCATAGGATGGGCTGGAACACAAGGCCACACATGGCTGGCTCAGTTTTGGCAGCTCGGGGGACTCTGGTCTGCTGCCATGTGAGCAAGGTGATTCACTGAACACAATAACTGAACATAAAGTGATCCCCAGGAGACACTGCACTAATACAGAGAAACACCACACAAGTACTTTATGGCAGGAGCTCCCAGCAATCCTGAGCCTGCGAAGAAGACAATGACCTAAGGAGGCTTGGCCACTCGGCAACATCACCTACTTTACCACTGCACGGAGGCAGTATCCCCACCCTGAATGATTTGTTGAAACACTGCCCCAGTTCTGGCACGAGGAATGAGCAGTCACCCCCACATCATCGCTTCGGTGGCCCCTGGAATACCCCCCTCATCCCCCAAAGACCTCCACATCTAAGATCCTGAAATGTTACCTTTAGAGGTTACCTCCTTGGAGTGGAACCCTCTTTCTTGGCTCTCTTCATAAGCACAAGGATAACAAAGTCATCCATATCCGTTTCAAATAATTTACTGTGATGCTGAAATCATCCTGTGTCTGTGATCTACTGAGGCTATTTGTTAAAAATGCATTTGCAAATATTCTGATCCCAAAGGTTTCAGGTTTCTAAAGGACTCAAAAAATCTGCATTTTCAACAAGCACACCATACCCTCATTCCCTGAAACTCTGACACATTTTGAGAAAGGTCCATTTGATGTATCAGTTCCTCTAGGATAAGAACTTGAGAGTTTTTGAAACCCAAAGCACCAAGTTACACCCAGAGCAGTGACACCTGCATCTTTGGGGTGGAACCAGGCATCAGTATTTCTCCGATGTATTAAAAGTAAAGCTCTCAGGTAATTCCAATGTGCAACCCAGGCTAAGAATGATTAATTACATGTATCAGAAAACCGTGGTCACCTGAGCAGTGACTGGGAGGAATCTTATGGTGGAGGAAAGTGGGATATGCAATGACAGTCAAGGGCCTGAGTAAATGAAAGCCCAGTACAGAGTCAGGGTTCTGTGTCAGCAAAGTGGGAACCACCAGGTTCTCCAATGTCTCCACTTGAGTGTTCCTGGGAGAGTGGTCTTCGGTTCATTCAGTCATTGAGGAGCCTCGCCTCTCCACACACACCCACTCCCCTCTTTGAAACCAAGGTGACAGGGAGGCTGCGGCATGCCCGAGCTCTGGGGGGACACAGATGACAAGTGAAGGTAGGGGCTGAGTCAGAGCTTGGCACTACTTGGGCCATTTGCTGCTGCCTGAAATTTCAGCAGCCTTCGTTGTTTTGGCAGGCTATTCCATGGCTCTGCAGGGGCCCGGGAGCAGCACAGGCATCTCACCCCCTGCTCCTTGGCACCTCTGGGCCCAGGTGCAGGGTTTGGCCCTCAAGCAGACAGCTGCTTCCTGCCGGTGGCAGTGCGGGCCTCCGTCCTTGCCAAGAAACAGGCAAGGGCAGAAGCTACGAGTAGGATCTGGTTCACAGATCCCCCAACTCCAACCAAATCCATAGCGTTTCGAGCAAAACAAGGGCATGTGTGAGTCCCCACAAACCTGTATCTCATGGCACTACATCTGCAAAACCTAAGTTACAAGAGCACCGAGGCAACAGCTGGTCCCTGGGGACTGAGAACTGGGATAAGGATGGTACAGACCCAGGCCCCTGATCATCAGGTGAACGGGACAATGGCCACCAAAACCCAACAGGCATTTCCTCTTTGTTTAAGCACTCTTTCCAGTGGATGAGGGTGAACGTTAGGCCAGAGCTGTCCGGAAGAATAGAATTCAAGCTGCTCTAGTAGGCACTTTTTTTTTTTTATTAAAGTTTATTGGGGTGACAATTATTAGTAAAGTTCCATAGGCTTCAAGTGTACAATTCAATAATACATCATCTATATATCCCATTGTGTATTCACCACCCAGAGTCAGTTCTCCTTTCAACACCATGTATTTGATAGTAGGCACATTTTAAAAAATAAAAAATAAACAAGTGATACTCATGTTTAAAATATTTTATATTTAACCCAATATATCCAAAATATTTTTACATCAACATGGAATTAATATTGAAAATTCTTGAGACACTAGCAACAACCTGTATACCCTATGCATCCATTACAATGTGATATCATAGTTTTCTGTAAAAAATTAGTCCTAGTGAACAACAAAGTTGCGCTTAACAGAAAATTATGTTATATTGCTTCAGGATTGAAGTTTATGTTGAAATTAATGAAAGTAAAATAAATGGAAAACACATTTCAAGGCTGCAAAGACACATGCTAGGGGCTGCTGTGTTGGACAGCACAGAAAGAATGTTTCTGTCCTTGCCAAAAAACGATTTTGGGTGGCACTGCTCTAGACCTCTTAACCAACTGAAAAGGTCCAGGGTGAGGGCAGAGAAATGTCCTGGGTGACATGGGTGCTCACTCCTCTCATGGAAAGGGAGCACAATGGCTGACGGCTAGAACTGGCCACCCAGACACCTGTCAGTCACGTGCCCTTGAGCGCATGGCTCTCCGCGCCTTGGCTCCTACATCCATCAGAGGGGAGGAAGCAGAGCATCTGCCTCAAAGAGCTGTAAAGGTTAAATATTTCATATTCGTGAAGCACTCCAGATATGTCTGTCATGTCATAGGTACTCCATAAGTAAATGTTAAATAGATAAATTTCCAGCATGATGGCTGGCACCTGGGCACTGAGCATGTTGGTATCTTGCATCTCAGAATGATCTTATTGGATGATGCACAGAAACCTCTCACCTGTAAACAGCTTAAACCCCTTGGCTGCCAGTGTCATTCATTGATTCCCTCAAGGAATATTTACTGACTTGTTACCGTATGCAAAACACTGCGACCTCAAGCCTTGGGAGAAAAGAAGCTCAGATCATCTGAAAGGCTCTAAAATGTCTGTCCCTTTCCCATTCTCCAAACTATCGTCCTCCAAGGCAAGGACAGAACGCCACCCCTTCTCCCGGCTCCCTCTCCTTATTCAGACCTGAGCTCAGGCCAACTCCTCAGCCTTTCCCAGCTATCCTTTCTAAAACTGCATCATGAGTATGTGAGCAAGCGTACACCTGCTCAAAGCATTAACCTGTTTCATTTCCTCGTAACTTACCACTCCCCAAAATCACCTTGTCTATTTCTTTCTTTCTTTCCTTGTTCCTTGCTTGTCTAACCTCAAGGGAAGATAAACTCTGTAAGAACAGAGACCAGGTCTGTTTTGTCCTTGCTATATTACCAACACCCAGGTCAGTGGCTGCAACATAGTAGGTGCTTTAGATAGAATTAGTAAATGAATTAATAAATGAATGAATGTATAACTGAATGAATTCCCTCCTTAATGTACAGATTCCCCTGCTTCTCCTTGCTTGATATTCTGAAGTACATTTCATTTTTCACATTTGGAGGACACCCCATTCCACACTACTTGATATACATATGGTTAACTATTTTTTGTATATGTCTTATCTCCCCAGCCAGACTACATGCCCATTGAGGTTGTGTCCTGAACGATGATGCATTCTTCCTCTTAATGCCCAGCACAAGGCACATCCCCAATGAATACTTGTTGCGGAAGGATTAGGAAGGATAAAGCAGAGTCCCTACATTCATTTTCTTGGTCACACATAGTAGACTAGTTCTACAAGTAATAATATATAAAATGATATAGGAGTGTGTATATATATATATATATATATATATATATATATATATATATTATATTTCTTATGCTAGTTGAATGAAGTTATTTTTGCAACTATTTTCAAGTCCAAGAGTAAAACTGTAAAGAATGTTAAAGCTTAGATCATCAAGTTGACTTCCTTTAATTATATGGCAGTGTTTCAAAAAAGCTTTGAGTCATTGTTCAGATTCTTTGCCAAGGGTACAGCATACTACATTTAAACTGGCACTGATCTTAGTAAACACATTTCTATTGTAAATAATTTGTTCCAATAAAGCTATTCCTTGGCAAGGCTTAGCTGGCGCTTCTTCTAAACACCCCCTACCAAGAAGAGATACATGGAAACATTATGAGCACAAGAGAGGAGAAAGCTTGAAAAGCCCCCTTTATCAGAAGTCACCAAGATCCATTCCCTAAGGCAGGAGAGGCACCAATTTGTCTACTGTCTTCTCCAGTTTCAAATCTCACGGCACATAGTTTTTGTAAATATTTTCTAAAAGATAGCTATAAGTAAGTCCTCAAAACTTACAATACAGTAAATTATGGACATGGATATACATCCACATTTTCTTTCTTTCTTTTATTTTCTTCCTCCTGCCCCTGTTCCAGTCTCCTTTTCTTTCTCTTTTTCTAAAACAAAAATCAGGAGGTTGGTCACAGTCAAATATAAATTCAATTTCTCTAGAAGCTGAGTCCTTGAGCGATTAAGCATACAGACTCTGATCATTTGAAGTTGGGGGTAAAAATCCATAAAGGCTAAATTATTTTCTGGTGTACTTATTACATGAAGGTTCTATTATGAAAAGCTGTTATACTTGCAAGACGGATTGAATTCACATTTACGCAACTCATCTATTCCTTGAGAAACACAGATAAAAGTTTTATAACAACCTGAAATGGAATTTGTGGAATGGAAATAGAAAGATCAATACTATAATATTTTACTGTCAAATGGAGACAATAGAGAAGATGGTCCAAGGCCAGGACTCAATTTCAAAAAAAAAAAAAAAAGAGTTAATCAAGTGAGCAGCAGAGAGAACAGTCACTTGGAGGGAGCAGCTGTCGAAGGAGCTGGTGGAAGTGCAGAAGCTGTGAAGGAATAATGGGTAGAATTTGGAGGGTGGAGCACAGTCCACTTACAATCTCATTGATTCACACATACTGATCTCCTATTATTTGCTGGGCAACATTCTCAGCACAAGGAATATTGCAGAGAACAAGGGACAAAGGCCCCCGATGCCGCTGATATTCTGGTGGGGAGCAGACACTTTGTAGAAATTAGTTATGACAAGCCAAGCACAATCCGATGCTTACATGCACATACAGGAAAGTGATGGATTTTTTTTTTTTTTAATTTTCTGTTGCCTTTTTTGTAAGCCTTGAAGGTGTTCCTTAATGATGACATATAGAATTTCTCTGGGCTCTGTGGTACTTGCGTTGCACACAAGGAACTTCCCCAAGAGTCTTTTCCTTTCTCCTTCCCTCTTACCATTACCAGTCATGGGATGCAGTTAATGATCATGGCATATCATAAAAGATTTCTCCTAATTCCTTCAAGGGTGACTATTCTGATTGTAGCCTGCAGGTAGAGCCAGCCATGAACCTCACGCTTAAAACCCAGGCAGAATTTACCACCCAGGACGAAAACACAAGCCTCTTCCAGGCCCCGGACTCCTAAACAAATTCCTCTTGCCCAAACCCCCAGAGGCAGTGAGCAGGCTCACACAGCTCCTCCCAGAAATGTGTTTAATCAGGGTCCCCTTCCCCACCCCCAATCAAGGAACCTATGCAATTACTGAGTAAATCATTTACATGGTGCTATTGAGAAACAAAGCCATTTTCCTTATTCAAACCATGTTTGCTGTCCTGTCCATTTACCTCTTTCCTTGGCAGTGCTCTGTATTAATTTATTGTCCAATAAAGCACAGACACTAGCATAGTTGCTGAGCCATGCTTGGTGGTAAGGCCCACTATGTCATCCTAGCAAATGCATCCTAAGCCAAAAGTACATACACAAGCACACTGGGCAGCGTAAACCTTGGCTGGCTAATTCTGCCTCCATTTGCCATCCCAGAGACACAAAAAGGAGGCAGGTGTACAGCTTTTAGGGGAATGCAGGGGATTCGTAATTATCGATAGTCAGAGGAAATGGAGGAAATTCGGTCTGTTAGCCAACTGCCCTTAGGTTCCCTTTCTATTGGATGATAAATCTCACTGCCACTGGTGAGCTCTGGAGGGACAGAAGCTGAGAAGGGAAGCAATACAGATGGGGATGGGGCTGGGCCTTGGCTTCCCACAGCTTCTGGAGGTTTCCTCCCTCTAGATGGAATAGTGGTGCTTGTTGCTTCCTTTGCAGTTCACATCCAGTAAATAATCATAATGTCTCTGCTCAGATCTGTGCTTTAGTGCAAGACCTTGGCAATGACGGTCTTGTGTATGGAAGGGCTGGGACTCTCTTTCATGGGTGATCATGGATGGTCAGCTATATAGACAGCAGCTTCTTCCTATTTGGACAGCTTTAACCTCAGGGAGCCTCTACCAACGAATCGTTCATGAGCAAAGGTTGGAGGGAATGGCCATGGGTGTCAGGGTTCCCTTCTCGACTTCCTGACTAACTCCTTTCGCGCAAGAGGTTTAAAGGAGAATGAACTCAAGAAACGGGGGCCCTTGCATGGGTACCTAACAGTGAAGGAGGAAGTCTCCCAAAGCCGAGAGAACTGAACACCAAGGGTGGTTCCAAGGATTCAAAAAAGTGTCCCTCTGAGAAAGAAGCATCAAGGTCATCTAGCCCTGGGCCTGCATCTCAGGGGAGAAAACTGCAACCCAGCGAGGAACTGACTTGTCTAAGTCCCTACTGTGAGTCAGAAACCACGGCAAAATTAGGGGGATGGATGACGAAGAAGAAAAGGGAAAGCCCAGAGGATTGGTGGTTGTTCGCCCGGATAGGGCACACCTGGCCAAGCTCCTCACAAACACAAGACTCCTAAAACCACCATAAAACCCACCAAACAGATGGGTATCACTCACTTCTGCAGGCAGTCTTAGCAGGCTGGCCTAGTCTGCCCTCATCACTCAGCAGAAATTTGTGAGGGGCGTACAACCCTGTCACCAGGGAGGAGGACACGGGAAGGGCGGCCCGGCACTCACCAAGGACCACCTCATTTAGTCAATGCCCTTTCTTCCATTCATCTCACCAAATGGTGAGCTTATGCGGCCTTCCACGTTCCCTCCCAGGGTCCCCTTGGTGAAAGCAGAAGAAGGCACGTGAGAAGGCCACTGATGTGGCGGAAAAGATGTTCAGTTCACCAGAGAAGGTGAGGAAAAGCGGGAACCCTCACCTTCCTGTCACATGCCATATTCCTTTCACCTCCGAGCTTCCTTCACCTGGTGACCCCACGGGCACTGCCCACACCCCTCTTCTCCACATTCACAAATCCGACCCGTCTGTGAAGCTCGACTCATGAAGTTTCTCCTGGCCACTCCTGTGTCACATGACATCGTCCTTCGCTGACCACGAACAATATGTTCAGCATGGACCTCATTGGTTAACTGGGCTGCTTTTCAGAACGGGGCAGCAAACGGGCACAGAATTGGTGGCTGTTATGCACTTGTGCTGAATTTGATGATCACCTCCATAATAAGACCGCTCAGGAGTTGAGGACTTCGTGTACCTTCCACCAATGTGCCTGGGGTAGGCTCTGAGGCCACCTGCACTGGAAGCTCCCAGAGGTCCCTGCGAACGTGAGAGGCCTGGGCCCAGCCCTAGACATGCAGACTTGGAGTCTTGATTCAGGTCAGCATTAACTGCCTCTGAGTGTCTCACTTAGCACTGGGTCGCAGTGAACACGAAGAAACACTTGCTGACCTGGTATTGTCACACTAACCATGGAGAGGGGACTGAGTGTGAAGGCGGGGGACCTGATCTGAACCACCTGCGTGGCCCTCTGGAAGTTTTCTAACCCTCTGGGTTTTGGTTTCTTCGCCTCTAAAACAGACACTGCAGGTTTGTGGCTCATATATGGGAAGTTTCTCACACAGGTCCGAGATAGT